>OX596244.1:3499248-3951379 GCA_951394255.1 Polyploca ridens
GCTGGGTGTATTCGGGGGCCAGTGGTGTAATACCAAATGATATAGGTACCTAATGTGGTTTGTGTCTTCTGCTGCCGGTACAGCGACTCACCTAAACTCCTCTTCAAACCACTTCTGGGTGGGAAGAGATTTTTGCAATGCGTGAGATATAATAACCCTACCTGTCCCTGGTGTAGTAACCATCTATAGGCTACGGTAACCGCTAACCATCAGGCGGGCTTTAGGATTGTTTGTTTCTTTAGTAGTATCAAAAAAATCTAGATTAGGTACTATACTTCTTCTGAGTGCATATTTCGATTTAGCAACTTATTAAAGTGTACCAGGTTTTTATAAATACCACTAATTAACAAAAAGCAGTTCATTACCAATTCACCTAAGGCAAGCAACATCATTTTTGAAGTTAAGAAAATAACAATTGTTAAAGTGACCTTAAATCCTATAAAGTTTGAAAGCATGTCCAAAACTCTACATGTGAATTATTACAATAATACGGAGAGTTAATTGAGCATAATCGTAATATATCTCTATCCCACCAAAAACATATTTATGTAAAATATTGCCAAGACATTCGGCTCGCACTGTCAAAAAGTTATCAGATCTCATGTAGAGCCAAGCTTATAACTCTACATGTACTTACTCTACAAGCCCTAACTTCACAAACTCTACACACCGTAGTCAAAATATGGTAATGCTATAGTTTTGTTTCTAAATAGGGATAAGTAACTAAATGAAATAAAAGCTGATGGTGTATTCTTATTCTTGTTAGTTACAAGTAAATAAAAAAAAATACTGAAATTTGTTTGTTATCATGAGTACAATCATGTCGAAGTGTCGTTTACTAATTACCAGTTACCCTATATATATATATAAAAATTAATCCCTATTCCCTTTCCTTTGGTCACGCCATAACATGAAAACTACTACCGATTTTATCCATATCTCTTACGGAAGAAAAAATTTAAGTTAACGGTGGGGTAGAGTAGGGTAGGGTAGGATATCCCTGCGGGTCAAACCGCGGGGCGCCACTAGTCGTTAATAATAATAATTTAATTGTATGGCTAATACCGTGCAATGTGAAATAAGAAGAGAAGATAAATAGGTGCCATCTTTCGTTAGCCAAACTCTATCAAACTTTAAATTTGTTTTACTATACGGACGGAGAGGTCTAAAACCCCCATTCGACCCCACTCCTCATGTTTTGGTGTCGCTATTGCTTAGGCGCTGGGCAATTTTATCATTCTATCCAGGAGCTTAACTTTGCCGAAAAACATAACGCTGCCCAAATGATTGAATGGTTGATTTTCATTGCTGGAAGAAATGATTTCATGACCGACGGTTAGGTAGGTTTGGGTACAATAAATAAAATTGTAGTCTTTGAAGAGGGGTCTATGGAAGAAAAGAAAAATGGCCGTTCATTAAATGACTTCCCATTTACCTACATATATGTATATTGGATCTTATTTGCTTTGGTGGAATACGATAACGCCTACCATGAGTTTCCTACGGTAACGTCAACGATACTCGTCCCAAACCCGTCCACTAGAGGCGGTGCTCGTCATACAAAATGTTCAACGTACTCGCTAGCGAGTATCGATTAAGTTACCGTAGCAAAGTTGCAAAGCAAATTAAATAAACGTCGTACGCTATACAAATTATAGTTCACGCGAACGAATAGGTTAAAAAACTCGCCCTAGGCAATGGTATTGGTACTGTTCACCTTTGTAATTGACACCAAAATAGCAAGAATCTTATTTTTGCGTGTTTGTTCGTCATCGGAGGATAGGTGCAGGTAGGCTAGTGATCAACCTAATGTTGGAATTTTCAAGCCGCCTAGGAGGCCTCCAGCTAGCTTAACAAACCAACGGCTTTACGTGCCTTCCGAAGCACGGAATTGCTGGCTTTAGAAATACCACTAGGCGGTCACCCATCCAGGTACCGACCATGACAGTGGTAGCTTAACTTTGCCGATCGATTAAGAACGGCTACTCATGCGCTTCAATAAAGACAATATTAAAAACTATTTAAAAAACAGTGTGATGATTAGGTGACTCTCTTAAAAAGAATAAAATAATAGAAAATAATAAAAAAAAACGGCCAAGTGCGAGTCGGACTCGCACACGGAGTGTTCCGTGTAATATTAACTAACTCTGCATGAAAAAAAAAAACGCCAAAAATATTGAATGAAAGGTAAATTGCGGTTTACGATTTACGATGTATTCAAAAAAACTACTTACTAGATCTCGTTCAAACCAATTTTCGTTGGAAGTTTGCATGGTAATGTACATCATATATTTGTTTAGTTTTATCATTCTCTTATTTTAGAAGTTACACGGGGCCCTGTAACTTCTGACACACATTTTACCACTTTGGAAGTGTCTCTCGCGCAAACTATTTAGTTTAGAAAAAAATGATATTAGGAACCTCAATATCATTTTTGAAGACCTATCCATAGATACCACACACGAATGAGATTGATGAAAAAAAATGTTGAGTTTCTGTTGGGGAACCCCCAAAAATTATTGTTTTTTTTTTTATTTTTGTGTGAAAATCTTAATGCGGTTCACAGAATACATCTACTTAACAAGTTTCAACAGTATAGTTCTTATAGATTCGGAAAAAAGTGGCTGTGACATACGGACGGACAGACAGACAGACAATCCATAAGGGTTCCGTTTTTTACCATTTGGCTACGGAACCCCAAAAATATTTAATAGGAATACAAATTTATTAACAACTCTAGGGCAATTCTAGGGCAGTATTGATGCCCCTACGATATCTGCCAGAGAATCGTTGTGTAGGTACGTCCGCAGTTGAACTGAGACTGTTATAATGCCTGGACAATCTAGGTAATGCTAGTCCCTAAATACGGTTCTACGAAAAGGTGACACGAGCGCGGTGTGATGTAATAGCGCGGATAACGTGCAAGCACCCTAAAATGTATTAGTTCCAAAATCTGGGGACTATCAATCATACCTCGCAAAACCTTAAAAAGAAAAACTTTTTTTTTTTACTCTTTATAGGTCTGTGTTTGACCGCAATCTCACCATGGTAAGTGATGATGTGGCCGAAGGTGGTAAGCACACAAAGCCTAGAAGGAACTGGCTGTCAAGTGCAGCTGTCGGAACACACCGAAAGGTGCTTGGCGACAGATTTTCAACTTGAGGGTGGTAGCCAGCCAGGCGGGTACTACAAAGTACCCTATCACCGTGCTATGGTTTCCTCACGATGTTTTCCTTCACGAAAGCTCAAGATTATTGTAGGATTCGAACCCAGGATCTTCATCTCGGTATCCGACGTCACTACCACTGAGCTATCATCGCCTTACTAAATCTAAGATGTCCCTGCGTATAAGAGGTAAGAGAGTTCCAGTCTTTCTTTGTAAATCTTAATTGTGTTGGATTTTAGACGTTGAAAATGGTATATAACTCGCTTTTTTATCTGCTCTATCCATGCTCTATCTAAGGGAATGAAACTGCAAAATGCGGGCGCCAAACTAAACAGTAGTACTCGAGCGAGAGTGCTCCTGACAAGATATTATTTTTAACTAGAACTTATTCCAAAGTTTGTAAACTCGTAATTCTAGTAGGTAGAAAGCATTCCTCACAAGCTTGGAAGTTATTTATCTCACATAAATCAGGAACTAATCTCTGAGAACTGCCCACTTGAGATATGGTGTCGACGTGTAGAGGTATACTTGCCTACTGAGACTCTGGATTTCGTCACAGATTTCGAGTGGTTTCAAAACGTACAGATTACCCTTCGCAAATTAGCTGCTTCTAGTTTTTGTATGTCGTAGTGCAATATTATCTATTCAGTTAATTGTTGATGTTGTTATCATAATAAATATTCCAAGGGGCCTCGGTACTACACGCTTTTGTGAGGTCAAACTACAGAATAACTAGATTTAGACATATTTATAAAAAAAAAAATGACCGTAAAATGTTCTAATTAAAATGACCGAAAAATGTCGTTTTACGGTCATTTTATTTAGAACTAAGTCTATATCCACAACATAAAGATCTTGAGCTAAGTGAACAAAAATATACCTAAATACACACACAGATTACAGAACCTAAATACAAACCTTTACGAGTTAGGTACCTACCCTATTTATAACCCTATTCGTTCTATAGTCTTTTTCAATAAGTATAATTTAGGTACAATATTTAGAGCACTAAACAACAATTGCAGTGGGTGGAGCAAACAATCGACAGTGGTGCTAGAATAATGACTAAAATTACAAGGAAACTTTTAGGGATACCCCAGGGTAGAGTCAAAGGCCCGGTTTCAATAATTTACGGACCGGTAACGGTTAAGATTTATCCCACCAAAAACATTTTTATGTAAAATGTTGCCAAGACATATGGCTCGTACTGTCAAAAAGTTATCAGATCTCATGTAGAGCCATGCATAACTCTACATGCACTTACTCTACAAGCCCTAACTTCACAAACTCTACACCTTAGTCAAAATATGTGACTTGGCCGTTTCGCTACCGTCACATGGGAGTAAGGTGAAAAATGTATTCACTGTTCATTACTTTTTTGTTATTCAATAGTTCTTGTAGTAGTGAAACGGCCAAGCCACATATTTTGATTACGGTGTGTAGAGTTTGTGAAGTTAGGGCTTGTAGAGTAAGTACATGTAGAGTTATGCTTGGCTCTACATGAGATCTGATAACTTTTTGACAGTACGAGCCATATGTCTTGGCAACATTTTACATAAAAATGTTTTTGGTGGGATTTCACTTCTTTTTGTAAGTTGCTTGTTTTTTTTTTGAAATTTCCAAGTTTTATAATTTTTTTGTTGTTTGTGTACTAATACAAGCTTACATACCAAATTTCAGCTTTCTAGGACTTCAGGAAGTACCCTATGAGTTTTGATGATCATCAGTGAGTCAGTGACGAAATCGGGTTTTTTTAGATATCAATAAAATCTAAAGTATAAGACCTATGTAATTGAAACTTAATATATTTAATAAGTTCACTATTGACATCATGTCCTGAGAATTTTGTTTATCTGGTATAATCCAAACCCAAGTTATGAGGGTTCAAAAAAACGACGAAGCGTTTCGAGAAAAGGTAGGTAGTGCCCTTTCGCTTCGCTTGGCTGTCTTGGCGGGGGGCACTTCCGTGCCCCCAGATTAAAATTAAGACTCTTATATCTTTACTAATAACGAAGGAAAGACCTCAAAGCTTTGCATAGCAGACCCTCCCATATGGAAGTAGCTATCACAGGTAAAATTAGCTTACGAAATGATCTATATGCCCAGTTTGTCAATAAAAAAACCTACCATTGGTAAGCAAAACGATTCGTTTTTGTTTATTGAAACCGGGCAAAAGAGGGCCATCGCGCTTAATTCGACGCGAGAGGCGCCAGACCTCTAGAATTAACAAATGTGACCTGGGGCCCAAGTCTGTTATTACAATTGTGTTCCAATGAACTATTAGTGGTGTCAAAATTGACGCATTTTACAGTTTTGGTTAGTCTACTAACACAATTTTAGTGTCTTAATGGCGCCATAATAGCTTTCCGATGATTTTCCACTGAAACTACAATCGTGCCACAATAATCTTTTAATTGTCAGTTTCGACAGTTTTTGTACTAAAATTCTTTTCGTTCATTATGAGACCATTATGAATTAGTAGACTGCGCACATCGGCTCAATGATAATGGAATTGCAATAGTATCGTGTCAGTATTACATTTTAGCAGACTTGGCCCCCAGGACTGCGCAACGCTGAGGTAAATATTTTATTTATTAGGCCATTATCAATGACTGGGCTTATCGCGCTAACGAATACAAAGTACTTTTTCAACGACAGCGATAGCACCTTACTCGCCTGTGCCTGTGGCCCCAACTGATAGCCACAGAAATGATAGCCCTCATTCCATATTAAGTTCATAAGTGTCTTATGTTGCCAACAAACTCCGATCCCAAGAACTGCATGTACCTTCCTTCGAAACCCTAAGTTTGATTACCCGATAATACATGCACTTGGCCGGATAATTACATAATTCTATTTTTACTTTATTCCATTCCAAGATTTTTAAATATTTTTTGGAAAATCTGACTATAAACTCTTTTTTCCACATATTTTAGTAAAATATGCAAGCATTAAAACAACACCTTGCAAGAAAATTTCTAATGACCATATTATTACAGTGGACTCGCCGTTGCCAGCGGCTTCTCCCAAATGGTTGTTTATGTCTACAACTTTACACTGTGCAATGATGCATAAAATGTTTACCCCCTCCGTAACTGAAAAGCCCATCAATTTCCGTGCAATGTATTATATTGATAAAGAAACCGTCCATGTAAGGATAATATAGATAGTATTACGATAGTCGCAGTGAGGCCAGGTGGGCCTCAATATGCAGTTACTGTATTATTATCTATAGGTAGGCTATGTAAATCGGTGTATGACGAGTCTGCGCTTTGCTTCCCATCGATATTATGCTACAAAGTATTGACGGAATAATTTCGAAGTCTGTTGCGGTACCAGGCGAACATAACTACTTGGATCTTCGAGATAGTGTGATATCTTTCCTTGAAACTATTCAAACTTATGTATAAGAATCGAGATCATAGGTATTGTGAAGTCGCCACGGGAAATACATACAGAGTTTTTTTTCAAGTTAAGCTCTTATTTAATTTTGCTTGGTTTGATTCTTCACATCTCTGGAACTTTAAATCTGATTTCTTTGCAGACATTTTAGGAATGCTAACTAATTTATAAATGCGAATGTGAGTTTGTTTGTTTGTTTATTTATACGATTTAGAGCAGCAAATAATCCCAATATAATACTGCAAAGCCAGCTAATGATCACATAAATTTTTGATTGTTAGATTAAAATGACTGAGCTGAGGGTCTATTATGAAAAACGATACGGGATAGTCCGATCATCGTTGTCCAAAAATCAACGAACTAACCATCCCCTGCAGTTCCTAGATAAAAAGCATGTACACATAATGTAGCTTCCTATTAGCGAATAGTTATCGAATCCGACCGGTAGTTCCCTGATTAGACCTTTTAAACAAACAAACAAAGATCTCTTTCGCTTTATATTATTAGTATATAGGTAACTTGACTATTATAAGTGCCCTTCTGAGGCCTAAATTGAATAAATGGCATTGATTTCGAGTATAAATAGAAATAAACAAAATTTACATCTCGTGAGTTTTGCTGCAATTCTATTGTAAAATATTTTGACAACCAATCAATCGGATTATCATGTATCGTTTTTCGGAGTAGGCCCTCTGGCTCGAACCTACGGGTGTAGGTATGATCATGATCTTATAGATGGTGCATTTACCAATGAGCTAGCACGGTTTTTCGTCAGGAATGCAATTGTTTGTAGCCTTGAACTGTTTGTACTACAACACATAACTACTATTGAACTATACTGTCGAAAAGTTCAGGTGAAGCTACCAGGCTCACATTAACCATAGAAGCTTGCCAGATTTTTTTTATTTTGTAGTTCCTTTGCACAACTTTATCCGTAGAAGAAAATGCCTACATAGAACTCATTATAAACACCTAATTAAATTATTAACTTGCTTTTTAATCCTTTTCGTAATATTTTTATGGGTGACTCGCATGTCCAATATGCTCAGACTGACGTCACGAGATAGGTACTTTCGTTTTCAACGTGCGCATCGTTGCAGTATTGATTTTCTCTTCCCCTAACATCTAGTACTTGTTATATCTAGGTATCCTAGATATGCAAATCACTCCTGTCGTATCATGCTAGCCGGGTCGCGATTGTGCACTTCGCACAGTTTCTGGATGCACTTGCGTAATTACTAAATCGATTTCCTCTTTCCATAGTAACTATTAGTACGTCTAGGTAGGTTAGATCTCTATCTAGATCGGCAGAATACCTCCTGGTCCATTATGATAGCCGGCTCGTCAAGCCGCATTTTGCGCATAATTCTGATGCGCTTGCATCGTTGCGATATAGATTTTCTCTTTCCATAGTACCTATCTGTAGTTACATTATATACATCTAGGTCGAAGTCTAGACTAGGTACGCAAAATACCTCTTGTCCCATTATGATATCCGGCTCGTCATGCTGCACTTTGCACATGATTCTGATGCACTTTTGCATAGTTGCTGCATTAATTGCGTAACATCTATTGGAACCTACTTATACACACGTATGTTTGGTTATGCATAATATCTCCTTGCCCATCATGATTTCCGGTTCTTCGTTGTGCAGTTTGCGTAAAATCTTTCTATATGTATATGGTTTATTATACATGGTTATTACCAGTGTGCACTTATTACACTTTCAAGCTCTGAGGGCGAACCACAAGCTCTTAAAACAAGGTTAAAATAACCTTATTTGACTTTCGTCCTTTCATTGACACCCGCCGTCAAAACGGGACAAAAGACAAATAAGGTTATTTTAACCTCTTTTAAGAGCTTGTGGTAGGCCCCCTGATTGGCTAAGTCAAGGACACACCAACATTTAGATGCATGATTGGTTATTACTATTATTTTACTTACTAGTTGCGGAATTTACTCTACTCTGTTTTTTTCCGATTGCAGATAGCATAGTTCATGTGTTCTCGAATCCTACAAAAAAACTAGATGTTTCCATTTTCCATTGTAGATTTCGAAAGAAAATAAGCTAGATTTAAGGTAACAATATTTTTGAATCAACTTTACTGGGTAATTTACCTATAATTTTTTTCATTCTTTTACAATTTAATCATTTTATTCTTCCGGGTAAATTTTATAGTTATTTATTCATTAATTTACATAAATATTTTAATATATTTTTTTTGTATTGCGATTGTTTTTTGTTCAATAGCTTGCCTGCTGTTTCAATAATATACACTGGCTTTATTCCGATGCATGCAATTTTGGTGCATGCTAAAATGGACTTTATTTTATCTGCATAAGGAATGCTCTAGTTATTCAATACCTCTTTCTGATTCCTGTTTCCCTGGTACTATATGGCTTATTCCTGCCATTGGTTACAGTGCAAATTCAGCCTGTATGGGATGTAGAGCTGCAGTGCAGCTGATAAAATAGACTCTAGTAGAACAAACAGCTAAAACGACTATAGTACCTATAATTTTGACATAAGGCCTCAGTTCACTTGTTAAAAGTGAAAATATGAGTTTGCTGCGCCCCGCTGTAATTAAATTCATAATTTAATGTAATTCCGAAATCACCTTCTTGTTTTTAGGCTTTACGATTCTTTTTAGTTCATTCCCGATTTATCATGTTTTAGTAATCAAAAATATAACCATTATAGATTTTTTAAGGACCTTGGCATTTCCTTAAATTTTCTGAAATTATTAAATAATCAATCGCATTGATTGATAACTTTGTTGTATGTCAGCTACATTTATGCACTGAAATCATTATTGGGTACTCTAACCAAATTTTATACCCTAAATTCTCATTCATTCAGTTTATAACCTAAACTAATAAGGCACTTCGACTGTACCATTCGCGATTAAAAAAATAATACTTAAATTGAGATGAATCTGGCATTTTAAATGGCTCTTTATTTTGAATTTATGTATAAGTACAATTTTTGTTTAAAAAAATATACGTTTTTATCACTTATCCGATCGGACAAGTAGGGCAGGAGCCTTGGTTTTGGCCAGTACCCCGGTTGTGGCCACTTGCAATTTTTAAAGACAATAAATAAGGCATTGAAGCTTGACTCGTTTATTTTCTGTAGTTTAATGATTATCGCTTTTGACAAGCAATTGTAGTGGCGCCGTAAGTGTGTAAGAACTTTTATGTGACACTGTATGAATAATAATTTCCGTTAATTTCTTAAAAAAATCATTAGCGATCCTTGGTAATTAATCGATAAATATCTTGCTAAATTTTTTATTTGTTGCGTGGATTCTTATTGAAGCATAGTAAATGAATGTCTAGGAACTTGATTTTGATGTTATTTTGACAGACAATGAATTCCTCTACCTGCAAACTTAGGAGGAAATAGGTGGCCACAACTGGATCAAAAGTGATTTTACACCTTTCATCTTTAAAAATTAATAATAAATAAAATATTTGTCTTTCGATTCGACACACTTCTACAAAACCTAAAAGATAAATAAATAAACTGCTTAAATAATATAATTAATTAACACGATACTCATTTTGGAATAAAAGGCGAATTTTATTACATAAAAAAATGCTTAAAGTCGCCACAACCGGGGCTCTTACCCTATATATTTTTTTTCTACATAAAAAGCTTTTTACTTACCAATATTACCTTAGCCTACGAGCCTAGCGAATTTTCTTATGGTATCTCATAAAAACTGCTTATAAATGACAAATCATTAAAACGTTTATTGGAAATGACCTCACATAATTTGATCGTCATCTTTGAAACTCCAAACATTTGCCAATTTATTGTAGCGTCAAAAGATAAAGCAGCGAGTACATAGAAGGATAATAAATAGTGGCCGTACTGAGCTGGTGCCAGGGCCGGATAATCGACGATTTATTGCCCCCCATGTGCACATCGGCCCGTTTCTCAGAAGCACCAACACTCCCTTACGACGGTCATAAAAGCTGTGGTAACATGTGCAATGGCAGTGCCTGCATCACTCGATCGGTTCTGTTCTAGATGCCCGTTCGCTTTCAACGTTGAGCCATAAAAAGGGTTATTTATCTGCTCATCTTATGCTCATATCGGATGGTTCTCGTAGACTTTGGAAGAACACCTTTTGTTACGGTAATTCATAAATAAAATTGTTTTAAAAAAACTTAATCCAACACTAAGAAGTAATCAAATCCAGGGTGCCTACCACAAGCTCTTAAAACAAGGTAAAAATAACCTTATTTGTCTTTTGTACCGTTTTGACGTCGGATGTCAAAGAAAGACAAAAGACAAGTAAGGTTATAATAATATTGTTTTAAGAGCTTTTGGTTCGCCCTCTGACCTGATGATAAATGGGACCAAACGGGAAGTGTACCCTTCCAAACAAAAAAAACAATTTTCCAAATCGGTTAATAAATGACAGAGGCAACAAACAAAAAAAACAACTGAATTGAGAACCTCTTCCTTTTTTTTAAGTCGGTTAAAATAGGTTTCACTATAAGGTATATTCATGTAGAAAATCAACACCCCTGTTCCATGGAAAATCTCAAATGTATATTCTAGTTTTGAGCTAAATTTAATTGGTTTTATTATTATTGTGAGCTCTCTGTGTGCGTGTCCCGCTCACACTTTACATTTATTCCTAGAAATGTAATGAATTAACATAAAATATGTTATTTATCTACCCCACCGCTTTATCTAGAGAAAAAACTGAGCTAGAAAAACAACGAAAAGTGCTCTGAACTACGTTTCAGCAGGCAAACTAACGAGTTATCTTTTATTTACACGACTTTTCATGAAAACGCTCCGTTTGGCTCACCGCTTACTCGATGGCCCCATGATAATTGCTACCATCAAGCAGAATTTACTGGTGCCGGAACGCTCATCCGTCCGGCATTTTCGCGAGATTCACCAGCCCACGTGGCTCTCCATCATTTGATGAAAAACATTCACTTACTGCGCAATTCCCACATACCTGGAAAAATGGTTGGCTATTTATATCACATCACTCCGTACTATTATGTTTTCGTTGGTATTGTCTTGACTATGTATCTACATAAACATCTACTTAATAATACTCTAGAACCATAGATATAGAAACATTAATAGAGCGACTGTGCTAGAGTATGTTAGGTTATAGTTTGAACGACTAAATACATATGTTACTTTTTTTTAGAACTGACTGACCGACATATAACGCCCCAGCTTAGCCGCAAAAGCGAAGAGAAATTATTTTTCGAAATTCTATCCTTTAGGGGAAAAAATGGGGAACGCAGGCGGAGAGCTATTACAACAATATAAATAGGTATATTGAATTTGATTGCATATTCAGATAATTTATTCCACGTCGATCTTCCATGTTGTCACATCTGGACAAATCTTCGGATTACCTACAAACTCATGTACTCACCTCCATTTCGCTTCCTCAAATTGAAGAACTACCTAATTGCAAAATTCGTAGTTCAGCTGGCCACTTAATCCAATACTTACACATGGAAATACAAAACTATATATCATAATAAAAATAAAAAGTAAGGATGGAGGGCAAATGAGAGCGTGGTGTGATGTATTTCAGTGTACGTACAGATAATGGCGTTAGTTAGGTACGAGTACAGCCAGTACGCGCCGCGTCGACTACGGCCAGCGCCAAAGCTGCGCACGCGCAACCGGCGAGTATGATGTGTTTACACAAACGCCCGTTTGTTCAAACCGTTTGATCTTTATAAATGCAATAGGTATTTCCAGAATATCGCTGTCGGAGCAACTCTAACGTTCGCTTTAATAAAAAAATGGAGAATGATTTTGAAGAACGACAACCTTGATGCTCTGTTTATTCTCGACTATAGGTGCTCCGTTTATGAGCATTTTTTGATATAATATACTGACGTATGTTTGAAATCTTTGATTTAGTTAGGAATTTAGGTCATCCCTATTCGTAAAAAGTGAATAAGATAAATGTACACTCTTTGTGCAAATTCAATCAGCATCATTGAAGAGTCTAAAGGACATAACTGACACAGCCCATAAGTTGCATCTTGAAGTAGATTGAATTAATCCAACATTAACAGAGTTTTACTGATTTTGCAATGTTCCTTTAAAATAATTATCATACAAATAGCTGAAGTATCCAGAACTAGTATTTTGGAACAGCTATTTTCAGACCATAGCTATAGTAGTTAAGTACTTGGAGCAGATGACAGTTTTTCAGTGCTTCGAATTTTGAAATTCAGAAAAACTAACGAAGCAACTTGTACTTCGGGACTTTTTGGCGGGAACTTGCAGAGTGACATAGCGTTTTCATTTTTATTTTCATAAATTCGTGTATTTTGAGTTTTATTGCATATTATCGGTGGTATTTTATCCAATAAAGATCAATCCATGTGCACCAGTGAAGTGAAATTAAATGAATCATGTGTATCGTGCCTTTTCAAGTTGTCTCAAGAAGTCCGTAAAAAGTGTTAGTAAAATGACCACCATTGTACTAAAATATGACTATTATGGACGGTGAGTGACTGAGGACTATGTGAAAGTGATTCATTGTGACTAGAACCTATAATATTACTTGAAATTGGCAAAATACACAAGCTGTGTGACGCCATTGAAGAAAAGAAAAAAAAAATATTTCCCTTGACGGTAAGTGAGTAATTAAGTTACCGTATGCCGAGGCCATACAGAAACAGACACTACTTACAGAATATTTAAATGAAATATTAAAGGAACTATTATAGGTAGTGTAAAAATTTAGAAAAAGTTATAAAAAGTATTGATAATAATATTAAAGTGATTAAGCGATTACTTGCTACGAAAAAATTGAAGTGCTACGAAATTCGTATTTTTTCGTAGACCCCGCAAATGTTAACGAAATCTGCAAAAAACAAACAAAATAGTCATCTGAACTGATGAAATAAAGATTATAATCTAAAGTTGGAGGGTCAGATTCAGAAAGCAGAGCTCCTGGAGACGGCACGCATAGTGCGGAAGTTCCTCTCTCTTGAAACTTGGACCCTGCTCCCGTTGTCGGTGGGGAACTATACTTATGTTTATAAATGTATTTTCTTCGTATTAATTTGTATATTCAAAAATGAAAATGTAGTAAATTAAATAATAAATTATTTATACAAGCCTAACACTATTTTGGAACGTTTACGAGGTAATAATAAAAAGTACCTAAGGGTATCTGGATATGGTGTCAATTGTGAACTTATTAAACATATTCTCCCTTATTACAAAACATGATTTAAAGCAAACCCAGGTTTTACTGTAATTCGATCACTTTCTAAAGTCATATAATAAAAAGAGATGAGGCTATTTTGATTTTACTTTAAACCATGTTTTGTAATAAGGGGGATTAAGTTTCAATAACATCAATCAAGCTCTTATTGTTTAGATTTGATTGATATCTAAAAAACCCCAAATACATCACTGACTCACTGATGATCATCAAAACTCTTAGGGGTCATCCATTAATAACGTGAGTCAGGAATAGGGGGAGGGGGTTCGGATAATATCACGATTAATCACGGTAGGGGCAGGGGGGCATATGCTTGCCAAAGGTTCAGGGGTCTGTATTTCCTGAAACCTTTAACCTAGATGTAGATGGTCTTCAAAGCTAGAGGGAACAGGCATTTTCTGAGTAAGCGTACGGCATCTTCACTCGACGGTCGATCCTAAACCCATTGAATATTCTTCGGCACCGAGTGATTACAGTGCATTGACGCAGAGTATCCAACCTACACGAATTATTACTATATAAATATAGGGAAGTTATTTGCGTGGTGCGAGACAACGATGATGCCGAGTGACAGGATGAGAATGAATTAAATCTTCTAGCATTAAGTGGTGCTAACTGCTGATGAACATGATGCTTGTCCACTCCTCACCATTGAATACAGCCAAGTAAACCCATGCTGGTTCTATTTAATAAAACATTTTTGATTATTCTTACTTGTTTTTGAGGCTGGTTAAAAAATACACGTGATTTTGGTAGGGGGGAGGGGTAGTCTAAAACCTCACCATATATCACCAGGGGGAGGGGGGGGGTCAAAAAGTGGTCTAAAAAAACCTCACGTGATTAATGGACGATCCCTTAGGGTACTTCGTGAAGTCCTAGAAAGCGGAAACTTGGTATGTAAGCTTGTATTAGTACACAAATAACAAAAAGTTATAAAATTGGAACTTTTACACAAAAAAAATTGTAAAGCAACTTATTTACAAGTAATAAAGTGAAATCCCACAAAAATATTTTCATGTAAAATGTTACCAATACGAGACCATATGGCTCGCAGTGTCAAAAAGTTATCTGCAGGGGTATTTTAAAACGTCGGATTCGATATCGGAAACGGATTCAGAAATTTCCGAGGCGAATTTCAGCAATTGCTATTTTAATTTCCGAAATCTTTTCGATGAATCGAATTGATATTTTCGTACAGAAACATCAAAAATATTTCAATTCGGAAATTAATAAAGCATTTGCGGAATATAACCTCGGTATTTTTTGAATCCGTTTCCGATATCGAATCCGAGCGTTTTAAAATAGCCCTGCAGATCTCATGTAGACCCAAGCTTATAACTCTACACGCCCTAACTTTACACACCGTAGTCAAAATAAGTGGCTTGGCCGTTTCGCTACTACAAGAACTATTGTACTACAGAAAAGTAATTAACAGTGAATGCATTTTTCACCTTACGCCCATGTGACGGTAGCGGAGCGGAGCGGTTGGAGGTGTAGAGTTTGTGATGTTAGGGCTTGTAGAGTTATAAGCTTGGCTCTAAAAGAGATCTGATAACTTATTGACACTGCGAGCCATAAAAATATGGTCTCGTATTGGCAACATTTTACATGAAAATATTTTTGGTGGGATTTTAATTACTTGATTAGGCTTGTGTCACTCAAGCTAGAAGATTGCATGAAATATTCTAGATTTTAGCGGGACTTAATAAGTCTTCCGTCATAATTTACAAAAGAAAACAGCAAAGTATTTTCACGACCAAGAAAACGATGGGTGTGATTTTAAAATGACAGTGTTTCACAGTGCATTACGCAGCCTGTATCTGTTCTGATGTAAATGCTGATATTATTGCTTTGTCGGCGATCATTAATATAGCACATCGCATTAACTCTGATTGCTTTTTTCGTCAGACTACATTAGCTATTCAAAGATTTGTCTGACGGATTGTTTTCGTGTTGAATTGATATTTTAGTACTGTACGTTGATTCTATAATTTTAACGAAGACTTTTTATCAACTTTTCTTAATTTTTGCACTTACTTACTTAATACCTTTTTCATATATCCTGAATATCCAGAGAAAATCTTCACACACGGCTTTCGTACGTTGATTCTATAATTTTAACGAAGACTTTTTTTAACTTTTCTTAATTTTTGACTTACTGAATAATACCTTTTTCATATATCCTGAATATCCAGGGAAAATCTTCACACACGGCTTTCTGATAACAAACTAAGCAGAGATTGTACTATGGAAACCAGATAACTAATATACTACATAAGTACACTACTTTTTATTAGTAAATAAATATTTTTCCAGGGTAAAAAGTATCCTATGTATTTCATCTAAATCCGTTCAGTCGTTTTTGCGTGAAAGGGTAACAAACATCGTTACAAATCTCAAATTGCATCCTCACATTCATACACATTTTCAAATTTATAATCTTAAAAATTATAACATTATAAATAATCTATACATAATATAATAAACCTGAAAAGCTTTTTTGTTCGATTTTTTAAACGCGCTTATCTCTAAAATTACCGGTCGGATTGGAAAAAATCTTTTACTAATAGGAAGCTTTATTTTTATCCCGGGAACGTGAGAGGAACGGCGGGGGACAGCTAGTCCTGTTTAAGATATGAAAAGAATGTCGATATTGCATACCTATAGATTATTTTAATTTTAATTAACCACTCGCTATTTTGAGAAAAATATGGTGCAGTAAAGTGCAGTTACGACTTAAATCATTGCACCCACTAGATAGAGTCAAAGTTGGTTGGTGACAGACAATACTACAACTTACACTATGATTTTCTATTGTATTAATGTTACAGCCATTCCCCCTTATTCATAATAAAGTTATCAAACGTTCATTAGCTAAAATTCCGAAGTCTTTATCTGACAGGTGACATTTGGTGATCGAAGGAGTGAGACGGGGCACACTATTACACTGATTTAGTAAAAAAGCGATTATGAAGCTGAAGCGCAAGGCAAAAAGACTTTGACAATAAGCATTTTTGTTTCGTACATATACGTGCCTGCATAGTAGTAGTGCCTGTAGTAGTACGCAGCTCTTTAGTTGCATCCTTACATTATTAAAATACGTGTCTTCGTCTGACCGTTAGTACCCTTATAACTTTAGAATCACTACACAGACGTCACAGTATCTTCAGAAATTTATAGAATAGCTCTGTATTGTACTATGGGTAAAGTGAACTAAGCAGTAACCGTTTTGGTCTTACTGATAAAAATAAAAGAACCGCATCGCCAGCTTAACTACTGTAAACTATTTAAAAATACCCGATGTATTTGACACAGATCAATGCCATATTAGTCGATGTGTGCGGTCCGACGAAATTAATACGTGCGCTTGCGTCCTTTTATCTTAAAAACGCTGTAAGGGATCTTCTATAATACATGTTTTACAAATTAAAATGTAATTAATGTAGGAATTGATAGTATTTTATGCTTTTGCCTTGCGTTATAAGACGTTAGCTGTGTTATGTTGTACGTATTTTTTTAAATAATTCATAAGAATAACGAATTCCAATACATTTGGCGGGCCAGTTGGTTCTATCGCGCCGCAAGTCGTGGGTTCGGTTCCCGCACATGACATGCATTTCTGTGCATGAACATATCTGTATGTCCTGAGTCTGGGTGTAATTATGTATACAGGGTGTTGTTTTGGTCGGCGACAAGCGACCCAGGAGCGATAGTACAAAATATATATTCCCCAAAAATGGACTTAATTCCATTAAATACTGTATATATGTTGAGAAATACCTTATTCAATTTGAAATAAAATTACTGCAAAGTATGGTTACTAGGCACGTGCACAGACTAGAGCTAGGCGCAAGCCGTCATCGCCCCACCCCTTTACTCCCTCGTACTCCCGTTGAGTATTATGTCTACACTTTAGCTTATTACATGATTTTCAATTTTTTTTTTTTTATTATTTTTATTAAATAAAAATAAAGTATTTTTTTAATATTTTTTTAGGACCAGTATCATTTGTATTATCGACTCTGAGTCGCTCGTCGCTGACCAAAACAACGACCTGTATTAAGTATGTATTTACAAACGAAAAGTAGTATATGTATTATATCAGTTATCTGGTTTCCATAGTACAAGCTCTGCTTAGTTTGGGATCAAATGACCGTGTGTGAGGGAATGTCCCAGGATATTTATTATTATTATTATTATTTGAATAAAAAAACGTAAAGGTTTTTGTGGCTGCTCCCTCATAGTTTTACTGTTAAGAAATGATTCGTTGGCCTCGCTACTGTAAACATCTAAACTAAAAAGTAGACAAAACCGTCCGTTCATTTAGCGCCATTTGCCGGAACATATGGAAAAAATATTTTACCCTTTCACATGTCAATTGTTGACCTTTGTTTACCATAACTTTTTTTAGGATTCAAATATAGAATGCGGTAAAAAATACCGTGGGTCGGTGTAATATTTTATGAAAAAAAATATTGGGTGTTCTCGTTGTGCATAAAAAAATGTTTGAACAGATGCCGTTTTTGTGCTTTTGCTTATGTGAATAATATGCGCACTTTATGGTGCTAAGGCATTGCATTTGAAGCATTATATTTGCAACGCAATTTTATATTAATTATACTTATCAGGATAATCCACAAGTATGGTAGATGTTCTATCAATAGGTAGGTACTTATATACTTTATATACCTACAGTCAAAAATAAAAATTAACCCCCTTATTCATAATAAAGTTATCAAACGTAGCATTAGCTAAAATTCCGAAGTCTTTATCTGACACGTGACATTTGGTGATCGAAAGAGTGAGACGGAGCACACTATTACACTGATTTAGTTAAAAAGCGATTATGAATTTAAGGGTAAGAATTTATAGCTGATGTTTCTGCTCATTTATTTAAATGATCTGTACGTGGATTACGTAACTTTATTGCAATGAAATTCAGATTGAAATTACCTCTGAATCGGTAGAAATATTACAAAATCGGAAATGGTTCCATTTCTAATGAACCACATTTACAGTTATCAGAACGTAAAAAAGTTATCAGAAAACCGCTATAATGAACCGATTTCAATTCGAAAATGATTGAAATTTTGTTACGTAATCGCCTCACTGATCAGTTAGACCACCATTGAGAACCTGAGATTTCTATGAATATTTCCTGAGAACCCTACAACGATCTTTAACTTTATGGTAAGATTTAATGTTCCAAGCAAACCCAAAATGAAAATCAAAACAAGAAAAAGATATTGTAAAAAAGCATGTTTTATTTTGTGCTCTGAAAATATTTATAAACCCAATTATTTTGCTTCATCTAGGGAGGATCGATGGCGCAATACCAGAATATCTCCAATGTTATTCATCGTCTGTGACCTGAATAATTTGGTCTCCTCGATGGTCTTAAATTCAGGTATTATTGAACCCAAGTTAGCTCTACGCGAATTTAATGTATCAAAAAAATCCGATGTCGTAAAAAAATTACAATAATACCAGTTTTACTTTTATTAAAAAAAAAACTTGTTAAAAATATTATACCTACCTACTGTGTATTTTGTTAAATGGGGAAAAAATATTAACTATACATATTCATGAAGCATTCATTTCCACTTTATTTATTTATTTTTGGGGAATACCTAATGTAGTTAAGAGTATATAAGTATCTATACGACTCGGCTTATTTTGATCAAATTATATACTTACCTATTTTTCTGGAATATTGCGTCCTCGTGAATCCTTAATGCCAAATAAATTATACTCAAAACTAAATAATATAACATTAATCTTGTACGAAATTAATAATTCACAGTAACATTCTGTACATCGTAAATGAACGTAATTAAGGGGAACATGCATGGACTGATATAAATAAAATGTATAATCTCGTTTTATTACAACAGTGACATAAAAATATTTTCATTACTATCGTAAATTTCCGGCATTCAGGATTCACATAATTCGCTGGCGAAAATTATTTTGTAAATTATTGTTTTTTCATTTCATCTGCTATTGCTGTGCGACTTATGCGAATTCGTTTACTGTTTAACGTTCACAATAAAACAAATTATGACCGGAAGTGTAGTTATACTTGTTACCTACCTGAGTTTAGCTTTTATATTCAAATAAATCTATAGTTAAACGGTTGAAGTAATTTAATTTGGTGTGGTGAGAGGTATGGTGCGCCGGCGCGTGTCTCTCGTCGGCTGCCAGCTTGAGTGCAATTTATCCTATCGCCGAGGCCCTCGGGCTGCCGATGGCGTGATCTACGAGCTCTAAAAAGTGATGACAAGCTCTCGATGGGGCTTATGAAACGAGTCGATAGTTTACTCAAGTGCCCACCAAAAATTTTTTCTACCTACGTCGATTTTATTGACGCTACTGTTTCTTAATTCTGCATGGTTCATAAAATCAGTTCTCTTTTCGGTAACACATTTTTTCACGTGCAAGTAATGAACAAATTAAACACATGGCGTGTATAGCGATGCCAGAAGGATTTTATTCCGAAAACCGACCGATCGGTGTCTGTTTTGTTTAAGTTATGGCGTTTAGGTACAGCTAGCTACACGTGGTCGACAACAGACGAGCAACAGGCCAACAGGCGAGCCGAGCGTGCCGCGCACCGCCGCGCCGCCCGCGCACCCGTGGTGTGAACTTGCCGAGCAATTATAGCCCAGCATCTAATATTTTATCTCATGTGCTGTTAGTGTTCCCGTCTACACTTATTACATCAACCAGTTGTCTGTGCAGCAAGCTGGTGTGAAGATTTAACACACTTTGGGGGCATTTTAGTTGGATTCAATCGGTTCCGTTGAAAAAAATATCTTCTTGATATTGTTTCAATACGCAGGCGCAGTTCTGAGGATCTACTCGTATAATGTTTTTATTCTAGAATTCTATTAATAAAAACGAAATGGTGCTAATTTCTGCTCTGGTGTTTTTAACCTTGCATGTAGGTAAGCTTGCGTAGGTATATAACTTTGTAAAATATTTGGAAATATAGCCAATACTGTAACATTGTCCAAAAAATATTTTGCTGGGTTTCTTACCGGTTCTTCTCGGTTGAAGGCCGGCTTCCGAACCGGTGGTAACTTTCAGTAGACCTTCATAACTGAATAGGTACATAAACAGGTACATACATTTTTTATTTAACATCCTTCGGAACATAATTATTACTGCGGTTCAAAATTATCAGAAGATTCCCCTGGATCAAATACTATTTGAATATCAAACAATGGTGCCGATTCTGTTGTAAATCGCACTAAACTAATTTTAGTCACATCACATCTCTTTCTTACAAACATTATTGTAAAAGGATAAGCTGTCAAATTAGTTCATTTGCGGGTATTTAGATGTAACCGCGATAGATGGCGACTAAATTTATATTGAAAACAAGCATTGAACTAATTTGACCGGACTAAATTTCTTACATCCTTTTCTTATGATCTTTGTTAGAAAGAGAAACAGTGAGATTAAAATTAGTTTAGTTGTAAACAACAGAATCAGGGCCATTGCCGAACTATGACTCTCCTTTTGTACCAAATAAAGTACCCATCGTTAAAATTGTGAAAACATTTTAAGAGTCCTTAGTAGCTGTTTCCTAAGTATAAATAGATTGACGATCTAAGTTTTCCTCATAAAATTCATGCCAAATTCAACTACTTACATAAATTAAACTATCGCCTGCTTAGGGATTGCAAAATCCGGATTTTTTTCAAATCCGGATTCCAAGTTTATCATCACATATAAATCCGGATTATCCGATTTTTCGAATTTCGGTATTTTTTTAGCAATCTTTTGTAATTTTAAATTGTACGCGTAGTTTTATGCTAAACTATTAGTAGTTTGAAGATGAGTGTACTATTTTATTGTTTTTCCATTGATTTATATAAAAATTAAATAATAATGGAAATATTAAAAAAAAAACTATGGACTTGCGTTTGGCCACTGAGCCGTCATTAAGGATAATGACGAAACCTAAGTTGGAGCACGCTTACCCAGATGAAACCTATTCACCATGGCCTTGAAAGTGCCTAGATTGTAAGAGTCAGGTAACACAGACGCCGGCCGGAAGCATGTTCCACTCCCTTGCTGTCCGCATGACAGGTATGTCAACAACGTATGGGTGAAATTTTTCCCGGCTTCTTGTGGTTGGTAAGGTTGAACAATTCCTGCACACACTCTCCAAATATATTGAATCTCCAGATTGGCATTACCCCAATCGGAGACTGCCTGTAAGGTCACGTTCAAACTCTCTACCATGGCCTCTCGCAACAATTCGATCTAGTCACTGGTGGCTCGCGCGCTGGAAATATAGACAACGGTGCTACTTCTGCGTAACCAAAAATACCAGGCTTCACCAGATCGTTAATATGCAGCAGAAATAAGGTTGCAGAGAGAACTGAACCCTGAAGCATGGATTACCAAAAGGTCCGACGAACACCCGTCTATGACCACATGAATAAACCGTTCGCTCAGAAAATTGGAAACTCAAGCGTACATACGTACATACCACCAGAGACTCTCCATATCAAGGAAGCTTACTGAGAAGGCTGGTGTGCCAGACCCGAAATAAAAAGAAAACTGAGATAAGCCGATGTACAAAATGCTTTCAGCGGTAACCCATCTAGAACTATAATTCTTGATATTACGTTGTGCAGAGTTGTTACTCACGCAGCGCGCGCATCGCCTCCATCTAAAACTCACTGGTCGACTTAGCTATTAGCTAGATGGATGAGCGGGAGCAACTAGCAGCGTGTGAGCCGAGCGGTTTATAGATTTTACTATAGACCTTATAGGCACCGTCAACAGACACGGCAACGCAATCGCACGAACTAAAGCGCAGGAGTTTTAAATATTATGCGGATTTGTGCGTCAGAAGTCAGAGTAATACTGACCTACATCTACTGGATATTCAATGATGAGAATTGTATCATCATTGTACAATATACAATTATGATTTAAGGATAAACATCAACAAATCTAAAAGATCTTTTAGATTATTATTTTTTACCTTCGTAGAATGTATAGATGTTTCAGTGATTAGCGTCAGTAGAAGTTCAATTGGCACATTGTGTTATGAATGTTTTTTGTATAATATGAGCCATATTTGAACATTTCTCACGGTTTCTCTAAAAACCGTCAAACTTACTATTTTGGGAAATGTACAAAAATAGTTAATCTTAAACAAAAAGTATCAATTCTACAATATGCTAAATGAACTACTGGTCGCGAATCACTGAAATATCTATCCATATTGATCTATGAAGGTAAAAATAAAAAAATACTCGAAAAAATTCAAATTTCCCGCCTCGTAACTGGGGCTAACCTTAAATTCGAAAAAACCGGATTTGATTCTGAATATTCGGATTTATAAATAGGCCTAAAAATCCGGATTTTTCAGTCATTTTCGAATTTCGAAGTATCCGGGTTGCAATCCCTACGCCTGCTATCTATAATGTCAACTGAAGCGAGAAGTAGTCTACAATAATAGACTTATTTATTACTAATTCATTATATTCATACCTATACTAGATATAGGATGTCAACTCTTTTAATTATCTCTGTGAAGTGGCGCTTTCCAGCAAAGAAGTCTAATCATCAATTTCTTACTTTCTAGGTACGGCGCCAATGTTCGCTGGGATGCGAGGAGTGCACGGGCAGATGCTCTCTGGAGGTTCTTCGATCAGCGGCCTCGGGGCGTTCGGCCTCTCATCCTCATTGTCATCGTTGCCCCCAGACCGCAAGGTGTACTCCACCCCGCCACTGACGCCGCTCCCCACTCTGACGTCACCCAGCTCTGCCGCACCTACGTCTGGACCTTCCACATCTACCACAGTACATGCGTATTACCACTAAAGGAACTGTATTTTATCATGGCAGTTGTAACAGGCTGTTCATAATGGCTGACCAAAGAGTTTATGAATTTCCTACATGGTGACAGATTGTATAGCATCGATAGAGCTTCCTGCTACAATTTTTTCCCTTGATAATGAGTAGAGTGGTCAATTTTGAATTGGCAGAATAGACCAAAATAAAAAGTAAAATAAGAAAAATTTATAAAAAAATCCGTCGATCGATCTGCTAGATTTCGTCATAAAGGAGGTATGAAGCCTGAAATGTGTCGGAAGTTCCGATCTGGGTGACAATATTTTGTTATATTACTGAGATCCCGTCAGAAAACTGACTTGGGTATCACAATGTGGGCTGTAAACTGATAACCTTTAGCAAAGACTATATTTTGTGTTGAGCACTATAGTATATAGGTGTTCTTATTTTCGCACAACTTATTATAGGGTTAAAATAAATAGAACATTTAAACAAGAAAAACATTGCTATTTAGATTTTTTTAGTGAAATTTGTATTATTTCTTACACTTCGTAAGTTTTATAGTATCTGTAAGTACCTATTGATTGTAACAGTTACAAAATGTGTCATATTTAGTGAATAAGTAAGGCGAATTAGCAAAAGTACAATTTGAGTGGATATTTTTGATAGTCACAATTACGATATGTATAAAAAAATACGTAAGTACTATTATTATAATACGTGTCAATTCACTTATTAAAATATGAACTAAAATAATATTTATAAAAATATATATATCTAGGAACATGTTCACTGTGAAAAAAGAACTAAATGTGATTGTGAACTTTGTGCCGCAAAAACTTAATTTAAATATTAAGTATTTATTTTATTTTTCTTAAAACCTGAATAAGGTTGAATGTATCATGTTTTCACTTGAAAATAATGTAATTATTAGTAATAGGAAAATATTTAGAGTAATAGTTGTAAAATCCATTTTATCTCTATATGAACGTGGAGAAGGGTGGTACGTATCGTGATCAGGGGATCGCTCTTGGATTTGTAATGTAGGTGTAAGCTGTTTCTTTTTTAAATAAATTACTTTATTTATGATTTATTTCATTTTTGACGTAGGTGGCATGCGCATGCGATAGTTGGCAATTATATAGGTACTTTGTGCAAAAGTAATTCGGTAGACTACTTGAACAGAGAAAAACGCCGAGTGGCACATTTAGGGGGCAGCAAATTATCACAATAAATAATAATAATAGGTATATCTAGGTAATAAATATTTGAATCATTTCATTCAGTTGGTCTATTTACCGTTACACACTTACCAAGTAGGTATAGGCTGTTAATTTTGTGCCGCCCTTATCTCTACAATTTTATTATTAGTTCCAAGTAGATTTATTTTTAAATTGGTTGAAATCGCATAAGATTTTTTTGGGTATATTTCTGAATAAATCAAAGTTCAATCATGTAATGACTATAATAAGCCGAGGTAATGTATACTTTTTTCTGCAAGACATAAGAAATAAATAAACAGGTCCCCAAATTTGCCGCCCTAGGCTCAAGCCATCTCAGCTAGCTGATAAATGATTTAATTTAATATTTAGGTATTGCGCACCTACAATTCAGACCTTTACGATTACTGTATATTCGAGTCTATTGAATTCATTGACCTAAACAAGGGGGCGCCGAAAGTCTACTGGAAAGCCCGGGCGGCTGAAACCTACGCTACGCCACTGGCAAATGGGCATACACGTAAGTACCAGAATGTGCCATTATCGAACTTAAACACTGAAGGGTAGTGAGCAGAGTCAATGGGAATGTTTCATTTCATCGTAGGTTGTTTTTTTTATACAACTAGGTATACATAAATGCACGTTTTCACACTTTTTAATGAACATGCTGTATCCATCCTACTCTTGTTGTAGGTACTTACCATGGTATAATATAAGTACATACCAACTATGAAAATAAAAAAAAAGATATCGTCAGTCCGCGTAAGCACTTAGCGCGTATCAAGCTTGCTGCAGTGGCAACCGATGACAACCCGAACGACAGCACGGGGTTTTAAAAACACTACGCGTGTACGCGTACTCAAGATGCTTGCACCTCAGTTCAGTTATATATAGGAGAGCGCGATCAGAAGTTCTTGTAAGCAAAAACCTTGTCTGAAAAATAGAGAAAGCAGAAAATTTACATTTGGTATTTGTATAATTTAATCCATCGTACCTAAAAAGTATTCCAAATGATGACGGTTGGTAAAGATTTTATAGAAAAACAGTAGATACATATACTATATGTATCTACTGTTTTTCTATAAAATCTTGCAAAATACAAGTCTGTTTTTTTCCTCGTAAGTGTGTTGAAAAACGTCGTATGACACGCGTGTGCATTGATTATTACATTCTAAGCTCCCTTATCTTAATACCGCCTGGAGTGTTAATAACCAACTTTCCACATATGTATCATAATCAGCGTTGCCAGACGTCCCGATTTTGGCGGGACGTCCCGATTTTTAGCCCAAAATTAAATGTCCCGCGCGGGACAGGCTCTGTCCCGCTTTTCGAGGATTACTCGACGGTGAAATCATCGTTGGACGTGGAAGTGGGAATAAAGACACCACTGCACAGAAATGGCACCAGCTTTTTCGTGATGCGTCTTAAACACCGCTATGGTTGGTTACGTAGTAACTATTTAGTCATCTGTGGCAGTGGTGTGGAGAACCGCGCCAAAGTGCGCTAAATGTCACTGTGACATAAAATCAAACTTCTAAGTCAACGCAATCAAAAGATACGGCCGTATATGCCGCATATTTTGAAGCTCGCAAGGGAATTAAAACTTATAGGGTACTTCCCGTTGACCTAGAATCATAAAATTTGGCAAGAAGAAATTCCATGTAGCACAAGTAAAGGAAGAAATCCGGAAAGGGTTTTGTAGTTACAACACAAAAAAAAACATGCCATTATATTAGAACAAACGAAAAAAGGTGAAAAATCTTCGAGATTCGATTCCCGTGATGAATTAACTATTTAAATACAAGTTTCTATGGAACCCTCGGGATGCGAGTAGGACTTGCACTTGGCAAAAACCGGCCAAAAAAACTTGACAAAATAAAATTTGTAGGTATGTCCCGATTTCGGCGATAGAATCCCGTTTTTTTTACTCAAGAGGTAACAAAATCCTGATTTGCCCGAAAAAAAATCTGGCAACGCTGATCATAATGTACTATTAATACAAATATTTGTTAGGTATGTAAGTATGTACACAAGTAACTAGTATACATTATTAAAAACAATCTTTAATAATGATGACGACTTAGCATAGCAGCAGTTTTTAATTAAAAAAGTAATCAAAAATTTAGCTCAAAAAAACGCATAGAAAAATAAACACATCTATATTATTATTGTTCTTTTTATAAAAATGTGTGAAGATTATGAGAGAATCCAGGCAGGTTTTATTCATGCATCTCATCTGCGTTAGGAAATTGACCAAGATTTCGGGTAATTTAGATCACTTGCATTGGCAGTACTGTAGTAAATAGTAAACTGAGACTTTTTGGCGGGAACTTGCAGAGTGACGTTGCATTTTTATTTTCATAAATACGTGTATTTTGAGTTTTATTACATATTATGAGTGGTATTTTATCCAATAAAGATCAATCCATGTGCACCAGTGAAATGAAATGAAATGAATTATGTGTATCGTAGAGGTGTGTAACTCATCAAAAATACGCGAGCTGCATCACAGCTCACGGCTCAGGTGTGTGAGCTGGTTCAATGACTCAGCTCGCAGATCAGCTCAATTTGTACCTATAGTCCACGATACGCGCGCACGCTCACTACGTACCGCGCACCGAATTGAGCCGGCCGAGCTGCCGCGATTCGTTCGACTCTGCCGAGCGGCTCTTTTCATACTTCAGAGTTGGAATTATTTGTCTTTTTTTATATTATCTATATATGTTACATATTTATTTATTGAATTAATTATTATTTATATGTTTTAGAACGAAATAATAATTCGTAGATTCGAATCACAAGAATAATCTATGGAGGGAGTCGCAGATACAATAGGAGTTGGATTGAGCCGTGAGCTAGTCATTTTGTTGTTGAGCTGTAGCTCAACGGCTCAAACCCGTGTGATCTGATTCATTGAGCTGGTTCAGAGCTGAGTTACACACCTCTAGTGTATCGTGACTTTAGGTACAAGTTGTCTCAAAAAGTCCGTGAATAGTTTTAGTACAATGACCACCATTTTACTAAAACATGACTGGACGGGGACTGATCATGCGGACTATGTGAATGTTAATGTGCGGACTATATTAAAGTGATATTATAAATAAAATATATGCGACTGAAGGACTTTGTATCCATGGTCATGAAAAAATTAAAAAAAATTAGTAAACTAAACTGTAGAGGTGTAAAACATGGATTGTATATTAAATCCATGGTGTAAAAGTAACGAAAAATATTTTTTTTTTTTTTTGGGATTTTATGGCCTGGTTACTAAGACCTTTAAGCCACGACTTTATTATTCCGGAACCACTTTTCAGATTTTGTATTTTCAGTTTTATAATTTTACCACCGTATTTTTAATGTATTTAAATATTGGTTTATAAGTTTTAATGTCTTTTAATAGTTCTTTAAGCGGCGGCGGGCGGGAAGAAAAATCACTATAATTATTTTGCCACACTTCACTTAGTTCACTCGCGAGTACCAATCTGTCAATAAGGAACTTTTGACAGCTGAATATAATGTGGTCCACTGTTCCTTCTTCAACTCCGCAAAATGTACAGACATTGCTTTGAATTATATTTAACTTTGCTAGGTGTGATGGTGCTTTATTATGTCCATAACGTAGTCGGTTTATGGTGGTAATAAAATCACGACTGGCTCTTTGCAGGCTATCATACCATGGCTTTACTGGTAAGTTTTCTTGAATGCTACCGTACCACCGTCCTTTCGTTTCTTGGTCTTTCTTCCACATTTGCTCCCATAACATACTTATAGCTAGCCTTACATTACTCAAATAATCAGTCATAGGTACATACATAGTATCGGAGACATCGAGTGCATTTACTCCTCCGTAAGCGGCTTTGTCGGCCATTTCATTTCCAGTGATTCCTCTATGAGAGGGCACCCACATAAATGAAATTAGTTTCCCTGTATGATAATATTTGTATAACAATTCTTTAATTATGTACAGAATGAAATTAGTTTTAAAGTGAATCTTTAAATAGCTCAATCCTCTTATAAAACTTAAAGAATCTGTTACAATTAGAAAATATTTACAATTATCTACATTTCCAATTTGCAGAAGAGCCTGATATACTGCATAGGCTTCTGCGGTGAATATTGTACAAACATTCTGCAAAAGAAAACTCTGAGAAGAATTTTTTTGAGGATCATACACAGCACAGCGCACATAATCCTTACCCTTACTACCATCTGTATATAAAGTGTAGTAATTACTTTCTGATAAAAATTGCAACATCTCTGAATTATTTGTAATTGAATCTATTACTGTAATTGGGTGCATTATGCTTTTGAACTGGGAAGAATAGCAGGGCCAAGGGCACTGTTTTTTGAGTTTATAGCTGTTGTTTTCAATTTCCAGAAAAATGTCATACAACATTGGGGAGTTACCAATAAGGAGGCTCTCACCAGTTGCTAAAGGACCTGACACATTGATTCTACAAGGTATAATCTTGTTAATAATTTGCATGTTATCAGAGTACAGTAGTTTAAGGCAATACCGTTCGGCAAGTAGGAGACGTCTCAAGATCAGTGGCATAATTTTAGTCTCTACTTCCATGGCCCTTATGGGAGTTGAGCACATTGCACCCGATATTATTCTCAGAGATTTATTCTGCAGGATATCTAATTTTTTGGCATGGTAGCTATTCATATATGCCAAAGAACTATAGTCAAAATGACTTCTCACAATAGCTTTATATAGAATAGACAATATTTTGGGGTCAGCACCCCATGACACTCCAGCCAGACATCTTATTATGTTAATAGCTCTTAAAGCATTTTTAGAAATATACCGAACATGTTCTTCGAAAGTCAGTTTTTGGTCTATGATGATTCCTAAGAATTTCTTTGAATGTACTCTGTTTATAGATTCTCCACAATACGAAATAACACTAGATGGATCATCATCACCAAAAATCATTAAACTGCTTTTTGTAGCATTGATCTTTAAACGTAATCTATCATTATAGTATAGACTCAACTGATTTAATGCTCTATTCATATTATCTATAGCAACTTGCAAGTTCTGACTGCTACTATACAAAACAATGTCATCTGCGAATTGCAAAATATTTACTTCACTAGTATTTACAAATTTACATATTTCACATGTGTACAAATTATATAGTAATGGTGAAAGAGTGGCGCCTTGCATTGTGCCTTTCGATGCACTTCTAGGACCATGTAAGATGTTATTATACTTAACATATAAGGTTCTATCATTTAAATAATTATAGATCCACTGACATAGTAGACCAGGTATACCCACATCAGACATAATGTTGACCAAGATACCTGGGTCGACATTATCAAAAGCTCCTTGGACATCTAAAAATACACAAACAGTGTGTGATTTTAAATTATTTGCACGTTTCAGGTCTGATATGAGTGACATGAAGCTGTCAGCGCAACTACGCCCACGACGGAAACCATACTGCACATGTGGGATGATACCATTAGCCTCTACAAACCAGTCCAGACGGACTTTAATCATATTTTCGAATAGTTTACCGAGACATGAGGACAAAGATATAGGACGATACGAACTGGACTGTTCTGGAGATTTATCAGGCTTCAGTATTGGGATAACACACTGTGTTTTCCATGATTCAGGGATAATTTGTTTGAGCCATAAAGCATTAAGAATGTCAAGAAAGAGGTGCTGAACAGATGTATGGAGTTCTTTAATTACAATATATGGAAAGTTATCTAGACCTGGACTTGAGTTACGCCTAGATTGTAGACTTGATGTGAATTCATTCCATGTAAATGGTTCCAATAAAAATTTTGAATTGCTATTATTATTGTTACTGTTAAAATAGTTGATTAAGTTACTAGTCTCTTTTAAACCACTATTATCAGACAGTTTATCTAAAAAGGTAGGTATGAACTCATCTTTATGGGATCTAATGCTAGACTTAACACCCTTAAAAATCTTAATCATGTTCCATATTTTGCTTATAGGGGTAGTTCTATTAAAAGTATTGCACAAATCATTCCATCCAGTTGACTTCTGCTCAGAAATGGTTCTCTTTTTTAATGCATCAAGTCTCTTATAATTTATATAGTTATCTATTGTAGAATCATTTCTGTACAGTTTCAAAGCATTATAGGATGCTATTACACTTTGTTCGCAAACCTCATTCCACCAAGGTGCTGGAGGTCTGCTAGCAAAGTGGGCAGACTTAGTGAACTTTGGAACAACTATTTGCATAAGGGACTCAAGACGTATACAAAAATCGGTATAGGAAGAGAGTGGGTCTACTTGATTAATTGTAAAATCGCCAAACGCATTTTTTGAAAGTTCATTATATTGGCGCCAATCAGCTCTTTTGTACAAAAATTTATCAATGGGAGGGTTAATTTGGTATTTTTGTATGGATAGGGATATTTCGGTTATAGTTGGATAATGGTAACTTCCCATACAATCATCATGCACAGACCACTCGCATAACGGTGCTAAGCATGCGCTAGCAAAGGTGACGTCAATGGCTGAAGCGTTGGTTCTAGGACGGTTCACTGTAGTGAAACTGCCATCATTTAAGATGCACAAATCACACTCATCTATAACATCATATAAATCTTGTCCGCGGCCCTTAGTAGATAGGCAACCAAATGCAATATGGTGAGCATTAAAATCACCACTTATAAAAATAGGTTTAGGTAGGTCTCGAATTATATTGCGCAGTCTATGCAATCTTATGTGCCCACTGGAAGGAGGACAATATACGCAGAGTATAGTCACACTGCCACGCTCGGTAGATATTGACATAGCTATAGTTTGAATGTCCTCATAGAATGTTGTGTTTAAAATATTATATTTAGTCTCTGGTTTAATTAATATTGCTACACCATTGTGAGGATTCTTAGATGTTCTGGAATGGAGATTATAACCGGGGATTCTAAAATTGTGATGGTCTTTAAACCAAGTTTCATTAAGCAAGCATACATCAATATTTTGTTCTAGCATAAACTTAGTTAATAAGGGCTTTTTACTATTGGCACTTTGGATGTTAAACTGCGCAATCCGTAATTGGGACGTTTTAGGGGGACTTAAATCCATTATGGGGATAAATTTTTAACTAATATTTCTTCAATGAATAATGAAGTAATTGGGGTGGGATCAGACTTATTACCAATCTCTACCAATGTTTTTACTAGGGCCGCTCGTACTTCTTTATTAGCTATAACCTGGGCAATGAAGTCCATAGGGTGATCTTGTGGGTTCAGCGCCTGTGCAGCAGGCTTGTTATTAACATTTTTTTTAACATTTTTCTTTTCAGTATTTACTGGAATATTTACATTATTTACAGGGGGATTTACAAGTTGACTCTTAGACAATGGCAATGCAGGGTATTCGATCGACTTTGTTTGTGCGATACTCGCGTATGTTATTTTACTTTTCTTTTCTTCTATTTTTCTTAATTTAATGGGACATTCTCTTGCTATTGCTAGGTGTGGGCCTTGGCAATTAGCGCAACATATCTCTTTAGGTTTATCACAATCTTTGTAAAAGTGTTCACCAGAGCAGATCGAACACTTCTGTTTGCCATTACATATTTTAGCCGAGTGATTAAATTTCATACATTTGTAACATTGTTGCAGCGGTGGGATATATTCAAATACCCTGTATGAGAATAGATCATATTGTACATTGTCAGGTAAGATATTGGATAAGAAAGTGATACTGACTGTTTGCAGAGGAACTCTGTCCCGTCCTACTTTTTTTGTGAATCGTCGTATACAGATAATTTCGTAAATGGAACTCAACTTAGTGTATAAGTCCTTATTTGAGATATTTGCTGGGACAAATCTTATGATGCCAGTTTTTTCTATTTGGGTAGCCGGTATGTAAGCCTTTACGTTGTACTTTTCTAAGAATGCAGTGTTATTTAGAAAGTTGTTTGCTGTATTATATTGTTTGAACATTACTGCTATTTTATTTGCATTCAATCGCTGTATTGCCATCACACCTTTAACATCCGTCGTGAAAATATGATTGAGATATATAGGACTTTTGTTGCCCAATCTATCTTTGTGGTTGATATGCTCAACAAAAACTTTAAACTCTGTTTTATTTGAGTTTTCTGGATACTGTCTTTTATAATTAGGTTTAAAATAAGGCACATAAAGTACATCAGAACGCTCACCGCCACCGCTATCATCATTCACTTCATCAGTCCGAAGCCGCTTGGAGGAGTTGGGCGGGTTGTCCCCGCCCCCCTCATTCCCATCCATTTTATTTTTTTGGTATTAATTAAAAGTGAATTTATTCTTTTACACAATAAAAAAAAAATTACAAAATGTAATTTCAAATTTTTCCGCGTGCGCTTTTTTCAATTTCCCGCCAAGGAATGGTAACGAAAAATAGCGTACCCGTCAGCGTTGCCATTTGGGTACGCACTAGTACGCATTGCGTACTATTTCGTTAGGTAGCGTTCTCAGGTACTCTCCCGTCAATTTGCGTACTATTTTACTGTCAAGCTAAAAACACAAATTTTCAAAATAAATAAGTGATATAATTTTAATTTCTATCAAGCTTAAAATTAGCACTAGCAACCCCGGTGTTTTTTTTTTATTCCATGTTCCAATTCCAAGTTTTGTTTTATCATTCATCATTCTTCTTAATTTTAGTTTTGGCAACAAATCTAAAGGGGTACGAACTTTTTTGTATGGGAGCTGGCATAGCCACCCGCCGCCATTTTGATTTTTTTTCAATGTCGCGGCGCACGGTGTAAGTGGTATATTTGGGTAGAGGACACTTATACAAACAAAAAAGGTTAAGCAATATGGTGACCTAAAGTGTCACGTTTCCGAGATATTTGGAGGTAAAGATCGCCATATGAGAATAACGATAATCATTAAAAATGAACTTAATACGTGTTTATATGCATTAGATTGTATTCAAATAATAGTTCCCAGGTTGATTTAACTTTTTAATAAATACCTTTATAATAATATTGTAGCTTGCTAGACATTTTATGAACTTGTTTTTTTTTTTTGTATATACATAATTAATAATATTAATTTGACATGAGACTTATTTGACATTTAGATCGGAAAATATAATTGTTTGTTTTTTTTTTGAATGAGTATGACCAACATTATTATTACTTACCTTAATTTTTTATCTTTGTTATAATTCTCATCTAGCATTGTTTTAATTAATATCATGTCATTTAAGCTTTGTCATATTAACGACATTTATTTTCAATTTTAATATTTGCACACCGCACAGATCGGTAGAGTAAGTTTGGAACTATTTAATTTTTAACACCGCTATTTTGCATTACCCTTATTCTCGCAGTTAAAATTAATTTCATTTCATTTCATTTCATTTCATTTCATTTCATTTCATTTTATTAGAATATAGCAAAACAAATAGCACGAAAAAACAATATTCATTAATTGGTTACCTACTAAACCGCATCGCTATATTCGCAATGAAACACAATGTTTTCAAGTAGCTCGGATCGTAGTGGTTAACTTGTTTTCCATGTCTCCGTTATTAAACAAAAATGACAATACTTGTCTTAATATAATGTTACCGAGATTTTGGAATATCGATGTATAAATAATATGAGAATGACAATAGTTTAAACTTGATTAAGTTACAATTTATGTTATTGTTTTTAAGCAATAAACTGTGGTTAACTAATTATTGCTTCACGGTTTTAAAAATAAAATAATACACATAATAGAAACAAGCCGTGACCTCAAACCTTTAAATAAAAGGATTTTTTTAAACTACTTAGGTAGCAAACAAATATGTATACGGCATGCCTAAGCGGTAAGCGCTTACCGTAGCCTATGGACGCTTGCAACACCAGGGGTATCACTCGCGCTTTGCCGACCCTACAGAAATATCTTCACACCTTTTTTAAGGAACCCCACGCTCCGTTGGGAAAACCACGGCGGGAGCTCATTCCATAGTCTAAGCGTCCGCGGAAGAAAGCTCCTTTCAGACCGCATAGTTCGAAACTATTTTGGTTCCAATGTGTGAGGATGGACTCCCCGTCAATGGCGAGACTTGCGATGGTAGAAGGTAACCGTGGGCATCAGGTTAAACAATTCTACAGAACACTGTCCGTTGTACAAGCGGTAGAACACACATAAGGAGGCAAAATCTCTCCTCAGATTGAGGGGCCCTAAGCCGCTTGTGAGCTGGGGACCGACAATTCTAATAGCACGTCGCTGATCCGAGTCTAAAGGCCCAAACTGGTATCCAGGAAAGAGCAGTACTCCATATAAGGCCGGACTTGCGACTTATAAAGTTGCAGCCTTTGCCCCGATGTTAAGTACTGCGTCGCTCTGTTGAGCACTTCCAGTTTTTTGGAAGCTAGCTTAACCTTGTCTTCTAGACGGCCTATTGACGTCGTTAGAAATGTCGATGCCGAGGATCCCGATGCTATAACTGATGTTCGTGTTCTGGAATTGTGAAGTCACAGCAAATGGGGTTTTCTTAGCGGTGAACGACTTGAGTCTTAGTGGGGTTGAAATGGACTAGGTTTAGTCGACCGTAATCGGAGACACTAGTTAGTGTGCTCTCGATTTCAGAATATTTGCAATGAGCGTCCTCTGTACAATGAATGCCGTCAATAGACAGCATTTCATTGATATGCAGCAAGAACAGTGTTTGGGACAGTACAGACCCTTGCGGGACGCCAGCATTTATGTCTCTCAGCTCGTATGCATCTGCTGGACAAAAAATTGGCGACCCATTTGCATAATAATAGTAATTGGAAACCCATATGCTGGTAACTTCGTTAGAAGACCCCAGTGAAAGACCCGATCGAACGCCTTCGCCACCTTGACTCTCGATGGCGAGTGACCACTCGGCTGGTGACCTTCTAGTGTATACATAGACACATCAAATAGAGATACACTAGAAGGTCACCAGCCAAGGGACTAAGGTGGAAGCCAAATTGTCGGAACCTCAACAAATCGTGATCCTCTAGGTATCTCAAGAGCTGCGTGTTGATCACTCGCTCCATGCCATTGGGGAAAATGGGAGGTGATGGCAATAGGCCTGTAATTCATCGGGTCTGATTTATCGCCCTTTTTGGGCATTGTGTGCGCGTGAGCAGTCTTCGACGAAGACGGGACTTTCATTTAGGTAGAAGTTTTATTAGGTCGGGTCGGGACGGCCGCGGGACTGGGTTTTTTTTATTTATTTTCAACATACTCGCTCGTAAAATAACATTAATTGCACCGCTTTTAGTATCTTAATGCAGCTTATTACCCATTTGTGCTTTTTACTTTACATTACCGCACAGTTTTATGAAGGTATAATCCCGATTATGATAAGTTTGTACCTCACTGCAAGTGATATGTGTAGACCAAGCATTCTTAATTTAAACGGGTAAAATAGTTTGACAGCTCACCGCTGTCAAAAAAAACCTTGCGTGCCATATTTGTAAACGTTCTCATTGTGTTGATTTGATTATTATCAAAAAATCTACTTAAAAAAATACATGTCTGTTTTTTTCCTCGCAAGTGTGTTGAAAAACGTCGTATGACACGCGTGTTGCATTGATTATTACACTCTCGGCTCACTTATTGCTTTCGCCTACGGCTCACGCGCTTAATACGCCTCGAGTATTAATAACCAACTTTGCACACATGTATCATATCATAATGTACTATTACGTCGCTATTGCCATTTTGGCGCCCAGGGAGCATTACTTAGCGATCTTTAGTTCCAATTAACTTGGTAACATGAGATTTTAGGACAAGTATTGTCATTTTTGTTTGTATAATAATGACAAGATGGAAAACAAGACTAAGTCACGATCCAAGCTACTTTGACAACATCGTGGTTCATAGCGAATATTACGATGCTGTTTAGTAGGAAAGTAATTAAAAATATTGTTTTTCGTGCTCCTAGTTTAACTCTCTACTAAAAAATTTATAAATCAACCTGGGAACTATTATTTGAATACAATCGAATGCATATAAACACGTAATATGTTAATTTTTAATGATTGTCGTAATTCTCATATGGCGATCTTTACCTCCAAGTATCTCGGAAACGTGACACTTTAGGCCACCATATTGATTAACATTTTTTGTTTGTATAAGTGTCCTCTACCCATATATACCAGTTTCATCGTGCGCCGCGACATTGAAAAAAAACTAAAATGGCGGCGGCTAGCTATGCCACAAAGGTTCTTAGGTCATATGTCTGCCAGTGTCGAGTTATATTATAATTTCCAGTTACAAAAATCATCACTCACAGTCTTCAGTCAGTCACCGTCCATAAAAGTCATGTTTTATTACAATAGTGGTCAATGTACTAAAACTCTTCTATGGTTTCTCAACTTGAAAAGTCATGATACACAATAATTCATTTCATTTCACTTCACTTGTGCACATGGATTGATCTTTTTGGATAAAATCCCACAAATAATATGCAATAAAGCTCAGAATATACGAATTTATGAAAATAAAAATGAAAATGCAACGTCACTCTGCAAGTTCCCGCCAAAAAGTCATGATTCTGTGTTACTGTTTGTGGTTTCGCTGGTGTAGTTTTTTCTTTCGTGGTTACTTCAAGTTCATTGCGCAAACGGCACTTAAAAATACAGTGAAAATATTACTTTAACAAATTACTTGAATAATTTTTTATTCACTGCGTACTCAAAAGTTAAGTGTCGTACTATTTTTAGGTGCTGTGCTTATCTTATCGTGAAGTCACTCTGGCAACGCTGACTCGTATGTATTGGTTACTATAACAATCCAAATAACAATCAGTACTCGTTACTATCGTACTCGTTACTTTTGACTAATAAACATAGAGCAATGCATCGATTCGTGCGTGTTGCGTATTGCGTACGGTATGACGTTGACGTCGCGTCGTTCGTACTTTGTAGAAAACATGTTTCAGTGATTAGCGACAGTAGAAGTTCAGTAGAAGATTTTTAACCTTAATATGTAAATGGGGTTGGCAACTGTCAAGTGGCGCTACTAAAGTTAGTACCCATAACATTGCATTTTTGTATGGACTAATCTAAGATTGTATTTATTTAAATAAAATGACGCGCTGTATAGTTTCAAAATGCTCTGAAATAGGAATACATCATTTTCCTAAGGACCAGAAAATTCGAAAGCTGTGGCTGAAAGCAATCCGTCGGGAAAAATTGATTCCTACAAATAGTTCGAGGTTATGTCGAAAACACTTTATAGAAAGTGACTATCAAAAAATCAGTAAATACACCGGTAAGCGGGTTCTAAACAAAGATTTACATTCACGCCTTTTCTAAATAGAGATATTTTCACCTTCTGCTTCAAATTACCATGTCTATATAAATAGTTAGTTGTTATGCTAATAAGTTATTATTTTACAGGAGTTGAACACCAACATAAACATCTGAGGAAAGGTGCTGTGCCATCCATTTTTTCATGGAACACACCACTAGTGTCTGAGGAGGTAAAAGCAAGAGAACAGAGGCTACAAGCACGCAACCTTAAGAAAAGCCTTGATTATAATTTGCCTTCAACTTCCCAATACTGTGACGAGATGGTACCTCTTGAACCAGATTTATTGCCCGTTGAATGCAACAGCCAAGAAATTGATATCGAGACTATTAAGTCCCAATCTCAACCTGTTCTTGATAGAACAAAAACTTGTAGTACTCAAACATCTAACATATTAAGATTATTTTCTTCTGAACTATTGCTTGCAGATGATGAGACAGTTCATTTTTATACGGGGTTGGAAACATCAGCAAAATTTTCATTAGTTTTTAGTACACTTTTGCCAATGGCTAATGATATCAAATATCGTTGGAGCCGAGTAGTTGGCTTGTCAGTAGATGATCAGTTTCTTATGTTGTTAATTAAGCTTAGGAGAAATACCACTGACTTTGAACTTGGTAAAATATTTGGTGTTAGTAAAACTGAAGTTTCCAACATAATAGTGACTTGGATTAATTTTGTCGGTGATATCTGGAGCTTGATTGATATTTGGCCTAGCCGTGAATTAATAAACTTTTATATGCCAGACAGTTTTAGAAAGTACCATCCTACTACAAGGGTAATTGTAGACGGAACTGAAATAGCTATACAAAAGCCTAGCCAGCCAGATGACCAAAAAGCCTCGTTCAGTACATATAAGCACAAAAACACTCTAAAATTCTTAGTTGGTGCCTCACCAGGAGGATTGTTAACATATTATTCTAGTGCATATGCTGGATCTGTGAGTGACCGACAGATAGTAGAACGCAGTCAGTTATTGCAAATATGTGAAGAAGGAGACAGCATCATGGCTGACAGAGGTTTTAATGTGCAAGATTTGTTTGCTTGTAAGGGGATAGGAATAAACATTCCTAGTTTTTTAAAAGGGAAGTCCCAGATACCAGGTGTGCAGCTAAAATTAGACCAAAAGTTAGCTAGCCAAAGAGTTCATATAGAGCGACTAATAGGACTAACTAAAACTTATTTAATATTAAAAAATGAACTTAACCATTTTTATGTTCCTTTAGCATCCAAAATTTTTTCCATATGTGTCATGCTTTGTAATTTTAGGGAAGGAATTGTAAATAAAAATAAATAATATGCTTATGTACTTACAAGTTTTATTTAATCATATTTTCATAACTATAATAAATATATTTCTGGAATAAGGCTACCTTAAAAAACTTATCATAGAAAAAATTCAATTTCTGAATCATTTCATTAATGAAATAATTGTCTCTTTCAACATACACAACTTTCATGTCTTTAAATGTGTAGATAATTAAATTACAATATGTTCTACCTGAGCAATACAACTGCCCTTGCACCTGATAGTAATAAGGGCATGTTTTTTTTAGCACAAGTGTTTGGTGTTGCTCTTCTAAGAAGGGAATAGTTGTGGGGTTAATTTCTCGAAAGCGACTAGTATAGGGGCATTTAATTTCAATTATAGTTTCAGGTCCTAATAACCCATCTGGAGACGCAGCAAGATGTGGTTTTTCTTTTGATATAAAAATGCCACATGGTGCTATAACTAAGTCATATTCTAAAGAATACTTATTTAATGCAATGCTTTCATTTAGTATGCCATGGCTTGTAGCTCTTGATGCAAAAGGCTTCCTGTTTAATATCTCCCTTGCATATCTTTGCATTGTAGTAGGCTTCAGATGGCAAATTGTGTGAAAATTACTAGCCGTAAGCCTATGGGTTCTATAATAATTCCATTCAGAACACACGTTCTGGCCGATTGTATCATATTGAATGCGTTCAATTTCCTCATTACTTACATCAATCAGTTTTAGTTCTCTTAATACTTTTATCTTTGGATCATCCATTGTATAATGATGGTCATTTTCTAGTGCATATGGGTTGGCAGGTGCAAACAATTGTTTAAATGGCATATGGGAATTAGGAAAATTTATTATTAAATTTCTTACTCTTACATTATAATTACCTTTATTTATATTTTTAATAGGATAGGGCTCGAATATTAAATTATGTTTATTTTTTCTTTTGTTCATCTTTTCTGCCTTTACAGGAGTTCCCATGTAGATTTTTTTTGGCACATGAAACTGCTGTAACTTTTGTGTGCATACTTCCATTAGTAATATTGCTTTTTCACGTACCATATGCTCTATTCCAAGTAAAAGAACTGCAATATGCTTACAAGTTGCATTATTGCCACTTCCTGCTGGACATTCACAGTGAGATTCTTCAGGATTTCCATTTTCACTTAGTTGTATGTCAACTTCGTACTGCAGATTTTTCATAGTTTTCCGACAATAACCTTTCAAAAAGGTATTATCACCAACAACAGATGATCTTGCCATCAGTAAATGTCGTGTTTCATACAACTGTGTTGCAATCTCCATTTTTTTCTGGGTGCTGGAAAATAATGAATTACATGTAGTAAAATACAAGTCTACTACAATAACAAGATTTCTTATGAATTTTGATCCTTACTAGCTCAAATAATGCCGTATCATTGTCTTATCCAGGGGTGGAAGAATAGTGTTACTATTTATATCCCGATATGTCTCTTTCATCGGTAACTGCATTACGGGATCTGTGTCGTCAACGTGTTCAGCACGTCCAAAATTAAAATTCTTATCATAGAGCTCTAATCTGAAACAAAATACATAGTAATTTATAATCATAAAACAGAAAATCAAAACATAACTTCTACGACCCGAATTACATTAAAATCAGAGCATTCATGAAATAATTTCCTGTCATAATTCATTTTAGGATCTAAACTGCAAATTCTAAGGTTTATTGAGTAAAAAATAAGAGAAAGAAATACAAATTCTCTGTACCTTTCAACAAGGTCTGCTTTTTTCCCACTCAAGGAGGCACCTCGTTTTTTAAGTTCTTCTTTCAGTTCTTTGATCCGCCAGTTGGAATACATGTTGTTTAGAATATGGTTCACTTGATAGCACTGAGAGAAAAGCGTCTTTGTGTCACAAAATGGCTACAAATCACGAATAAAAAAACAATGCTAAAGCTTAGCATCATCACAAAAAAATGACATGGGAACTAACTATTCTAGCGCCATCTGAGATTAGCTTTCACCGGCCAACCCCATTGGTTAGAACTACAAGTAAACTGTTATTTAATTACCCCAAGCATCTGACGGAAAACTTCGGAATTAGCTATGGATTTACTGTTTTGAATATTTTATCTGTGAGAATTAACTAATTAAAAAGAAACAAATATGTTAAAGAATCAATCAAACTATATAACATCAGTACAAAAATACGAAAAATGCGAGTAACGAACTGTATCCGTGAGTAACATAGAAATAAAATAACGTGAGTAACGTTTCGGTACTCGGTACTATATGGCGTACCCGTTACTCGGTAACGAATACATACGGTTTGTAACAGCTCTAGTAAACTGACATAAAGTCTCAAACAAAATAAAATATAGTATAGATAGATAAAAAGTCAAACAAACAAATACAATAAATAAATAATGAGCATTCAAGATAGATTAAAACCTTTTAAAAAAATTGCTGCAGTTACATCAATACTCGGCACAGGTGCACTATTCGTTACTTATCACATCAGACAAACTTTAAAATCTATAAATAAGATTGTAAATCACGATGTGCTCGATGCCGAAAAGAAATACGCACCGGAATACATTTACATCGACGATCCGGGGTACAACGACAAGTTGAATTGGGAAAAAGACATGGAGTCGAGGCAAACTGTCGGTCTCTTTCGAATTTGGAAGAGCCTTAAGCATTCTTTAGCATGGAGGTTACTGTGGCTGTGCCGACACGGGAACAAGGAACAGCAGAATATTGCTCTGGAGCAGCTTGCCGCATTCAAGAACAACAAGAACTGGGATTGTTGTAAGTTAGCTCAAGCTATTGATAAGAACACTGCAGTTCTCCTAGCGCGCACTCGTGGCGTGGACCTGCGCTACTTTCTCCCGCCGCCCATCCATGTACGACGAGCCGCGCTCAGTTCGGAACTGCTCTCGTTCAAATTTTGTGATATGATCAGGGCAGCACAGATTGTCAACCCCCATAGCTGCATCCGTACATTCCTCTCCAAACACTTTGTAAACATTCAAGAGCAAGCTATGGAGGTAGACAGTAATCCTATCAAACCGGACAGTATTAGTGAACGGGATTTGTGCCTATTATGTATAGATGCACTACACCATCACCTTAGTTTATTCTATACCAAACAGTATGCTGCGGATGAATCTGCAAGAACATTGTTACATTTGGGAATTTTACCAAGACTAGCTGAATTGTTGTTGAGATTTCGAAATGACATCGATGTAGATTTGGCAGTGCTTAGAATATTCACTGTTTTGAGTGTTCATTGTGAGCTACTCTTAGATTTTTTTCAAAATGGTCTCATTGGAGAATTGGCAAGGTTGCTGAGATCAAAAGATGTCCGTTTGTCTAGTTCTGCCGCAGTATGCTTAGCCAACCTCTCTGGAGAGTATTGCTATAGGCCTGGATTGTACTTGCTACACCCTCTATACAGGACATCAACACCTCACTTATGTGATACTCTGTTAGTGCACGGTCTCAGGGGGGGTGTTTTTGTTACATGGCGACAGAGAGATAAGAAATGTGTAGAGCCCATAGGCATCCTGGATGTGACAGTTTCAGATCTTGACTGTGATCCATGTGAAGTTAGAACTGAAGAAAAGTATCTTGACCCTGAATTACAACAAGTTATGGATGACCTATTAGAATTGGGTGATGAGTCCTTGTTATCAAATTACGAAGTCGTTCTACATGATCTACCTATTGAAGCAAAAAGGGAAACGCATGATTTGTATGAATATACTGCTTATAATAAACGAACTGCTCTAAAACAGGAGGAGGAAGACAAATGCAGTCATACATTATGTTGGCCTAAAGATTGGTTACCAAAAGATTGTAACAATTTGAGAATATTGGGTGTTAACTATTGGAGTTCATTATCAGAGTGGCTAGAAAAATGTCCATTACAGCCTGCAGATATAGCAACACGGGCTGCCAACCTGGCCCCTGCCTTAGTTGATGCAGGTGTTGGTAAAAAGAATACACCTGTAGTATGGTTAGCACATTCAATGGGAGGCCTTATCGTTAAGCAAGTGCTATTGGAAGCTTCAGAGAGCAACGAAGAAGACTATAAGAAATTGTCTGAAAATACCAAAGCTATTTTGTTCTACAGTACACCTCACAAAGGTAGCGCTCTAGCAACTATGCCTCGTGCCGCTGCTGCTGTTCTCTGGCCGTCTAATGATGTCAGACAGCTGCAGGAAAACTCTCCAGTGCTGCTAGAGCTGCATGAAAAGTTTTTAAAAGTTGCAGATAAGTATGGCTGGGAGACTATAAGTTTTGTTGAAACAATGCCAACATTAGTCACTGCATTCAAAGTTCCTGTTCGTTTTGTTGAATCAGCTTCTGCAGATTTGGGCCGCGGAGTATTTTATCAATTGCCACTTGATCATTTGTCTATATGCAAGCCTGCAACAAGACAATCCATTTTATATACCTCATTATTAGATATATTGCTAAGAGTGACATTGAAACCTTTAGAATTAAGACACTCAAACCCATTTGCTGAGTGGATACATAATATGTTACGGAAGGTCTCTCGGAATCACGCAACTGAACTAATGAACCAAGTAGAAGATACCCATAATGAAGGTCTGAGATGGTATGAGCAAGTCTTACTCAATAGTTTTACTGATGGGTTTACAGATTAATAAAAATTATATTGTCTTGTTGATTACATAGGTACCTAAATCAACAAGACAATATCAAATCAGTTCCTATTGGCTTAATGCCTAAAGTTGTTATTAATAGATCTAAATGTTTATTTTATTTTTAAATTAACTGAATCTATATTTTATTGTTATTTATCATTATTATATTATATATCACTATATTTGATTAGTAGTACACATTTCATTAATGAAATGTGTACTACTAATCAAATATTGTGGCGAGAGAATAAAGTTTATTATTTATTTATTTTATTATTTATTATTACTTGATAGATTTAACATAATGTACTTTTAGGTACTTATCCCCCCAGGTAAGTAGATACCTAACCTAAAAATACATAAAGTTTCAAACTTCAAACTGCTAGTAAGTAATTATTGTAATATGAGATCAACTTTATGGCGGGAATTCCTGTATTTTGTTATAATTCATTAAATATAGATAACTATTTGAAATAAACAATAAGTATTATTTTTATACATAATTTTTTTATTATGTAATAAAAAAATAATTTGCTTCGATGCTAAGCAATTGGGCCGAAGGTAGTACCTAATCAGTTAATCAAACAACGACTAAATGGGAACTGGCTCTCAAGTACAGTAACAGAACACACCGATATGTGCGTGTGCGATAGGTGCATGGTTACCATAGTGCCACGGTTACCTCGCCATATTTTACTTCACCAAAATGCTGGAGCTGCTTTATCATTGCCTTGATTTTCATTCCTTCCACTCATGATCATTAGGTATATAGGTGTCTTATATAATTAATTATATTTGGGCATGTTATGGGTATGCCTACTATTCTGCCAGCTGTGTGGATATGAGCCAACGTGTGATTAGCACACATTCCGGATACTAGTGAACTCACGGTCACTGATATAGGAGATAAGAGATCACTCGTTTATTTTTAGATTTTCAAGTACATCATCATAGGAAATTTACACGAGCAGGTAACTGCCTAATTACAAATGATTTAGATATATTTTATATCAAGATAACATGAACTTGGTAAAGTACCTACATTTTCCCATGGTATAATTACATAATTTTTCCATCTATTTAGGTATATAAAAGAAAGTAGTGTTAGTTACACTATTTATACCTACCTACTTAACTCAAGAACGGCTGAATCGATTTGGCTGAAAATTTTAAGGTAGGGTAAAACCATACCTTAAAATTTTCAGGACCAGGGTTAAACTTTAGGTAGAGTAGGCCCTTAGGTATGCGGGTGAAACCGCGAGGCGCAACTATATAGTAATAATGTATAAACTTCAAATGGAAAAGACAAGAAACAAACGCCATCTATTGAGGATTTTAAACAACACTGCTTTTTTATATAATGTATAGGTGTCACTGTAATAAATTCTAAATTAGAGACATCTAGTGTCGCTAGTTTGTATTAATATAAAGTAAACTATCTGTCTCTTGGTAGTTACTTTGTATAAAAACCGTGAAATTGTATTGAGTACTGCAACCAGCAGGCCATGCATAGTTTTTACAAGCTAACGCTAGATGGCTCTAGCCAGTATGTTTGAATCTCAGAGTATATAAATACTACGTACAATTTGAATCATAGATTTAGAATTTTTCTACTACCGTACAGTTTAAAGCGGGTTTCAGAAATTAACTTTTAAATATTGATTGCTATAATTTTTTTTTATAATGTGTTCTCTCTTTTATTATCTATGCATTCACGGATCGTTCATCCTTTTCAGTTGAAGATGTGTACAGTTCTGTTGTTGGAAACTTTTAGCGGCACGGCACATTTGTGTCCATGCTGGAGCAGCTACCGTCAAAGACGGCTCCTATATCCCTCCGAGCGCCTTATACAGACCGTTTGTGTTTAAGGGGAACCGCGGCCATTGTACGCGAAATGCCACTGTGACGTATAAGACACAAGGTTTAATATTAACTGTCATTTAGTTACTGTTCCATATAAAATTTTACCCTAGCAGGTCTTTCTTGTCTGGTCGTGCGCGCGACCAGATATGCATCTGCTGGACAGAAAACCTGTGACCCATTTGCATAATCCCTCGGTAAGGTGGTATCTTGGTTTTTTTGTAGGAACATTAAAAAATAAGTTAATTTAAGGACCCTGACTGTTTTTTAGTACGACCGGAACACTAATTTAGCGAGTCTGACTCGCTTTTGACCGGTATTTTTTTTTTCAATCAAGTAACTTTCGGGGCAACCCACGTTGCAATAGTCCGAGTCACGAACAAGAATTTCTATCAAATATGAATTCCACTCCTGGGATCCATTACGCAAATCCACAGATGGATTTATTCCCAATCCACTGTCAACCCTTTCTACTTTCACTAGCATTTAGGTTTTCAGCATCAGTTTTTTTTAATCATGAAAATAATCCTGTGATTGGATGGGCTTACCGATCGTTAAACCTTTCAAAGGCCCGGGGATTAAACTTGGGAGAATATTACTTCCAGGTATAGCTAGCTGCTAATACTATTGACATAGGTATGTTAAAAATACCAGCCTAGGGCGAGTCTAACTCGCGCACTATTAAATAACTAATACCGTCCCACAGGCCCGTAGGCAGGGTGGGTGATATGGATGTTCAAACACGGGGGTAGTTTACGAATAATATTGAGATTACTGTTCATTTAGATACCAAAGCATATACATATTGTGTTGTACCTAAATGCACATATCCCTGAATAACATTGAATTTAGGCAATAAAAAAAAACACCGAAAATGGGTTCAAGCTACGGTTGGGTTTGTTCCCGAGAATAAACCCAACATCGAGTAAATTTCCAATTTGGTGGAAAAAAACCCGGGAATTTTCCCATTGGCTGAGAAACGAAGACGAAGAAGAGAAACCTTAACAAAATCGTTTGAATAACATAACAAAATTTCTATTAGGGTCATACACATATCATACAACAAAAAATCTTTAATTTTTGTGATGAAGGAGTGCATTGTTTTTAAAAAAGTCACGTTTTGGTGTGTAAGGATTGTGGTGAACAGGCGGCTGTCTCACACAATTCCCACGCCGTGGTAGTACATACTCGTCCGACTCGAAGTCGGGAAGTGTGATCCCACCAAAATCATTTTTATGTAAAATGTTGTCGCCAAGACATATGTCTCGTACTGTCAAAAAGTTATCAGATCTCATGTAGAGCCAAGCTTATTACACTTGCACTTACTCTACAAGCCCTAACTTCACAAACTCTACTCACCGTAGTCAAAATATGTGGCTTAGCCCTGTACTGGAACAAAACACCAGTTAACAATTAATTATGAACCTGTGGTACTTATAAGTAACACAGTGATACAAATTTCATCATATCATTACACACACACTACTAAACTCACACTACTAAACTCACACACTTAATCAATACACATATTTTAACACTTTCTCATGAACTGTTATGTGTTACTAACCTAACCTTATCTTTATATTTTTTTGATCAAACAGTTCCTTTTTAATGTTTCATTAATCATTTTGTTATTGATCAACTTTGTTTATATTGTTATAATTGTACTTTTATTATTTTATGTCATATTATATTACTTTTAATATTATTAATAACTAATTCCCAAAATCTACAGGTTATGCCTAGTTTGGGAATTTAGTACTACCTACATTATAAGTGCCTACATACATTATAATAGAACTATTGTCAGGAGTCGAGGCCATAATAATTTGTCTGTGGCTTATCTACTATCTGTAACACAGGTTGAATCCTAGCTCAGAAGTGGATCGTTGCCTGGTCGTAAACGCTAGATGATTATTCTCGCCGTATAAATGTTTTTCCATCTCTTTGAATAACTGTAGGTATTAATTAAAAAAAACATATATTATAATATAGTTATGTTCGTATCATTTACTCTGTGGTAGGTCCATCACAGAGATTATTTAATTATCTTGTGTTATCACTGAATTTAATTACATTTAGGTATAATGTATCTAACTTATCCATAAATTAGTTACTTTAGCTCATAATTTTAATTTAGGTCTAACCGATCTATGTGTATCATGTACTTATGAATTTAAAGTCAGTGGTGTGAACTAATTAATGCCAAAGCTAAAATAAGTGTCTTTAGGTAACTGACTGACTGATACTCCGTTATATGAAGATGTGTTTATAGAAAACATGTAAGTATTCGAGGACCATAGGCGAATAAAAGTGCACGTAGGTATTTGTAAATACGTGTAAATACTTTATGAAAAACGCAGAAGAATTTCCTAAATTCAATGCTGGTTTATTTAAAATAAATAGATGAAATAAACAATGGTCCATTTTGCGGCCCAAAAACACAAAGTCCGTTCCGAGTGGAGAGTGGAGTGGAGACAAGTTAGGGGATCGATACAGGCTCCATGGGTCGGTTACCATGGTGATAATGCCATGGCCCACTTTCTACACATATTTAATGCAACCTATTTTATGTGTTTCGCTCAGGTACAAACACGGAGGCTGGTATTTACTTATAGTAACTGTAAAGTAATTAATTGTGTTTGATGGAACCTTCGTACAAACTTATTACCTAGTGTGAGGTATTATGTCTGAAATGAGGACATTCGTAGGAGAACAAAAACGACGGACATAGGTCGTAGAGTTAGTAAGCTGAAGTGGCAATGGGCAGGCCACATCGATCGAAGAGCCGATAACCGCTGGGGAAGAAAGGGTCTCGAGTGGCGACCACGTACTGGTGCGCGCCGAGTGGGACGCCCTCCCACCAGGTGGACCGACGACCTGGTCAGAGTCGCTGGGCGCCGCTGGATGCAAGCGGCCCAGAACGGTTTGGAGCGGAAATCAATGGAGGAGGCCTATGTTCAGCAGTGGACATCCATAGGCTGATATGATGATGATGATTATATCATGACGTTGGTACTATTATCTATTCTGTGGCCATAGTGTGAATAATTTGTGTAAGAGTTTGTGAAGTTAGGGCTTGTAGAGTAAGTGCATGTAGAGTTACTTATAAGCTTGGCTCTACATGAGATCTGATAACTTTTTGACAGTGCGAGACATATGTCTTGGCAACATTTTACATAAAAATGTTTTTGGTGGGATTTCACTTCTTTTTGTAGATCATCTTCTTTTCTTGTCCCAGATGTATGTAGAGAAATATTAATTCAAAAGCAGGTTGTGACAAGTAATTCATTAGCGGAGCCAGTGGCATACGATTGAGCTTTTCATTAGTCATGATACTGTATGGAATATTAATATCCTGTGCATGAATAATTGATATTAATTAGTGTTCTCCAGCCGCAAACGAAGTATTATCTGCAATGGAAATTCAATCGTCAACACCAAACAAATGTACACAAAGCAGAAAAATACTGAATATCTCCTCTGCAAGGCTGTGAGCTGTGATATTAAATTTGATTCAAAGTCCTATGAGGCAAGAGCCGTAAAGAGCATAGCGTGCGGAATGCAGGCCTGTGGCGATTTACTTTCATCTTTTCAAGCAGCCACAGGATTTTAAATATTGTTGAAAATATGCCATTGTTACAGAATAATTCGTTGGAAAGTTATAAATGTACGAAAGTAAGCCGGCTGATGTTACATCTTCACAGCACTTGATGTTGTTCCAAGCGTCTTTAGGCTACAGAACCGCTTACCATCAGGCGGATCGAATACTACCTTGTGGTATAAAAAGTCCACTCCGGAATCGTGGTCCCGCTGCGACTTATAATGTGGGTAATATTTACCATATGGCGTTCCTTCAATTCGACTTAACAAAACGGTCAAGTGTGTGTTTGGTGGGACCACGAAAAAGTTTTGTCCCACAAGTGGACATCGCAGAGGGATCACTGTTCAAGAGTGAAAAAATCGCGCCGACCCGAAACCGTCGCGTCACCGACCCACTGTCAGAAATAAAAAAACGATATGAAATCCCCCCGTTCGTTTTACCTCCGATTATATTTAAATACGATAACCCTAACAATATTAACATATTAGCTTGTAAAATATATATATATATATATATATGGGCCAAAGTAGCCTGATAATAAACGATTATTATTCCGTTTATTCTCATTATTATACCAAATTGAATTTTAAATATTTATATAAAGATCATTACAAAAAAAACATTCAAATATATAATTCCGCCGGTGTCGGGAGCAGGGTCCAAGCTACCGGTGGTTAGAGCTGCAGAGACAGGAACCTCCTCACAATGCGAGCCGTGTCGAGAAGTACAGCCTTATGAATCAGGCCCATGATCCAATCGCCTAACGAAAGCCTCTAATGCACAAAATATTTAATTATAAGCAGTTATATCATGTGCTTTTTCTGATTTCACAAGTAAAAACAAGATACTTATGATAAGGAACATTACCATAGAGTACCCTTATTCATAATAAAGTTATCAATCGTTGATTAGCTTAAATTCCGGTCTTTATCTGACAGTTGACTTTTGGTGATCGAAAGAGTGAGACGGGGCACACTATTACACTGATTTAGTTAAAAAGCTATTATGAATAAGGAGGTTAGAATATCTATGAGCATTACCGATTTTCGCGCACCATCCGTCGCGAAAGAAATACCTCAGTAATCCTACGAGATTCATTAAAGCAATGCTTTCAAGGTACACTTAGTCGTTGCTTTGCTACAGGCGCTTACTCCGCTGTAAGCGCATTGTGTTGTAAATGGTACGGCCAATTTTAACCATGAAAAGAAAATCGAGTTCTAAAATGCGCTGCTGGTGTTTTTATTTAGACAGGTGCCTCGGTGAAGCTTGGTTACTAAAGGATGTTTCACAGTATACCTAGAGTAAGTATATAACTCTGTACGGATTATGTCTGTATGGACGGTCGCTAAACTAAATATAAAAATCACCCTAATAAGCTATTTCAGGACCTTTTTACTTGAAAGAGTCAAGGGGTGCTATCTCTACCATATAACCTACCTATCTGATTTAGACATGAATTTAGTGACGATACCTAATATTAGCGAAGCTAGTAAATAGATAAGAGATATCACTAAATCCTGCACTCACAAGCATACTGCTCACCTCATGGTAAGCGGTTACCAACAGATCCTATCCATTGGAGATTATAATTTAATAATGTCATATTTATGCATGCAACATTTACATTGAAATCGTGAATAAGAAAACTGATGTAGGCATTGAGGTATTATTACTACGTATAGAGAAGACGCCGCACATCACAACTATGTTCCGTTCAAGTGAGGCCATCCGGCCACGCTTGTTGTTGTAGAACGATGAACGAAACGCGTACAAGCCGTGAAAATCACGGTGTTTGCAAGAAAAATACTCCTAACGTCGCGCGTCACTACGTGTTTCTATTCTAGATAGATAGATAGATAGATAACTCTTTATTGTACACCAGAAAATCAATTAACAAAACAGAAGGAAAACTACTCTACGTTCTACTGTATGCTTAGATGACTAATTTATTGTTTCAGCGCAAAAGAGTACTACTTTAGTTGACTTTAAAAAAATGGAACATAACCTTTACTTATGATAGCTTCTCTATACATAGTAATAATAGCTCAATGGTTGTAGGTATGTATTTTTGTCGTTGAAAATGAAGGCAACTTTGTTATAGTGTTTCATTAAATATGAATGACCATCTGGCTGAGTTGATGGCTTGCAGCCACTGGATGAAAGCCGCTTAGCTCTTCAATTATGGTAATTAAAGGGGTGGCTTCAGTGTGGGTGGTCGGCTCTCCATGCTGAAACAATAGTCGTGTTAATAAAGATAGAAATAAAAACATTATATAAATGCATTATAAATGTTAATTTACTTGTACTTGTAGTACATCAAAAATAGGTATAGTAAATTAGATATTTACCGTGACTTTTTTATTCGTCTTAGAAGCCCACATAATGTACCCAATCATAAGGTACTAATAATAAAAAAAGATTTTTTTTTTATTTGAACATTTGTATAATTCAAAAAAGTAAAATATTATTCATTATGACGCATGACGTAGTTTTAAACACCCTGTTACGAGCGCAGTGTACTCGACTCGTGCTCTGGGTTGGTATTTTCTACCATTTTATACGTAAACTTTAATTATTAACTCGATTTGTCATAATTCTAATAAATTTTAATATTTTTTTTAATAAAAAAAACCTAGTCATTGGGTACATTAAGTGGGCTGCGTTTCTAAGACGCATAAAAAGTCACGGTGTTAGTAATTTTCACGAAGAGTTTTAAAATGTCAGTCAAACGCGTTGAATTGCACGGTGTAAAATATTGGAAGCTGAATTTCATAAAGGCCTTCGTGGAGAGAAAATTGCATTTCCCCGGACATGACAGCACTCAGTCAGTTGAGTCACGTTTTTTCCCTTTTTTGCTGTATTAAATTGAAGTTTTAATCCTACCTACTTGTAGTTCTTCGCTTGCGTGGTCCTTTCGTAGTGCTTTCCATTGTGACGAATAATTGACTAAAAATGAGTAAATTCAATTAATCGTGACAAAAATACAAAAAGCAATAGAATTAACTTTAACTAAGCAAACGTTTATGTTTTTTATACCGATTGTTTAGTTTTAGTACAGTTTGTAAAAATGCTAAAGTTTTTTGTAAAAGTATCTTGCATGTATTACAGATAGGTAAGTGAACGTACAGATAGATACCTGATTGACTTACAGATACAATCTAGTTACCTTTTTGCCTCTGAATAGTTGACTAATTAAGTTGATTAGTTGGTATACCGACGATATACCGTGAGCCAAATTACCAATTAACCCAAATCTAGACTACATGTGAAAACGGTTTATTTGTAAAACGCTACATGCATTTTTGGGATTGTGAGTCTCTATATATATATGTATATAGGTAGGTACAACTAATGTTTTTTTTTTTATCTTTATTAAAGAGCTTTATCAAAACTTGATAATGTCGCTCTGGTAAATTATACACAAAATAGTACATAATATATCTACTAACTACACTTAGTGATAATATTAGTAAACAATTGAACAAATTCTCAGCTAACTACTTGAAAATAGGTATGTAAATAAAAATATTAATTGCTTTATTTACAACAGATTATGTACAAATTACAATCTATATATAGAAAATTTCCTAAAGTCTGCCGCCGGCAAGGTTCACAAAACGCTGGCAGCGTTTCCTCTTTGGCTAAGCTGATGCGTTGGCGGAAAAAGCTCCCCGTCCACTGGTCTCCGGAGGCCTAGATCTATTTTGATGACAGAATTGTTTATTTAGGCAGATACTTACTTAAAATTGTAATACCCTTACAGGGGGTGTATGTATGCCACTAATTTAAAAAATGTATGTGTACTTTTTGCTATTAATAAATGTATATGAATATTTTAAGTTTTGTGGTATTTTCTTTTTTCTAAATGTATGATATCCTTAATTAATTAATCATATAGATTATATGAAATTAAGTAAATAAATCATATATTCAAAGTAAAAATAAAATCCGCACTATGTTTTTTAAAGCCATTTTTGTCACTCATCAACTTTTTGACTAAAAAATTATAATCATTTTTGATATCCGAGAGAAATGATATGAAAAATGATTATAATATTTTTTATACACAATGAAGTTACTGAATTTATTCGTAAGAAGTAATTTAGGGACTTCTAAAGAATATTTTTTTATAAACTTCGTTGTAGATGTATAAATAAAACCGTTATCTATTCAGTACAAAAAACAGCTTAAATACATCAGAAAGTACACACGCAACCACCATTTACGTAGGTAGGTATATGTAGGTAGAGATGATAAAATTCGCCCTCCACGGGAAATAGGTCATCGATCCAAACGCCCGCGTCTTTGTCTCTGCAGGGAGGCAAGCAAGCCACATCGTCCTATAATACTCTATATATTATTCACGTTCAGCCACCGTCAGTAATCCGTCCAGTACATTTCCTTGAAAGCCTCAATAGACGAGGCAATCACCTGAAAGCCAGAACCATGTCTGTTAGGCGAGATTAAACGCGATCGGGCTATGCTGAATTCAATATTAGTATTCCGATTTGTATGGGACTCGAGTTCTGGGTACGCGTCAAAGGCTAGGCGTACCTAGTGGTGACTGGAATTTCCCAGCCAAATCCTTTGAGCTGTATTGCGTATACTATCATTAGTAACCGCACAACTCTGATATGATATCTAGGTACATAATACAGTTGGAAATTGTGAGATGACATTTGCTAACCATGTTGGATTTCTGAATGAAAATCGTTTTGAAAAATATGTAATGTAAAATTTACCGTATCAAAAATAAATTATATAAAACGTGTTGTCATAAAAATGTAGCGATGTAGGTATTTGTATAATGTAAATATTATTTAATCAAATTGTGAGATTTTATGTGAGCCTATTTTATGAATTTTATCAAATGACCATTATGTTACTGACTAATTGACTTTGGATCAACTTTTAATATGGAAACAAATCTAAAAACGCGTCAAAATTCGGTTTGATGATTTATCAGATAAGTATTTTTTTCGCGCTTACGGTGTTGGCCTTACAGAATTTGTTCAGCATCAGATACCATCACCATTTGTTCCATACAAACATAATCCTCAGTTTCCTCTCTGGATAATGACACTAGAGCAATGATTATTTTACCATGCAATCTGTAGGTACCACTGTATGTCCCTTGGTTGTATTTTTCTCCATAAATTAATTATTATAAGAATTAGGAGCCTAGTCACAAAAACTTACCATTTTTAACGCCCTTATCAGACGTCCAGCGAACTGACGAATATAAAAAAAACGAAGGAAAACCGACAGACATAGCCAATGCCCTTCTTATTATGATTCATGAATTTATTTTTAAAATCTATTCATTTTTGGAGGAGAAAACCGGGGATTGTGAAATAGCGATTTCGTCTAATTTAAATAGATATAATCGGTCCAAGCTGTAGTTGTCTCTATCGCCTTCGGGCGGGATAGCTAGGGCACAGCGCGACAGCAATAGATATGTTAAAAACCTATTATTCAAATTTCTTGCAGCCATCCTTTCCTCTTAAGTGGCAACTATTAATTAATCTGTAGTATAGTCTCCAATAATATAGATTACGTTATTGGTCAAATACAATATCCCCATTTGTGTGCATAACCTGAGTCTAGGTGTAATTACCTCAGGATAATAATATATACAACCATGTGGTTTCCATAGTACAAGCTCTGCTTAGTTTGGGATCAGATGGCCGTGTGTGAGGAATGTCCCAGGATATTTATTTATTTACTATATTTATATAATGTCAGTTATTATTATAGTTTTATTATGATGATGAATTCAAATAAAAAGAAAAAACACGAAGGAAAGTCGTTTGTTACCAATATGGGGGCCCTCTTTAATTTTTGATTTAATTTCATCCTTATTTTGTTACAGCTGCATTAGAAATATAATTTAAAAAAAACATGTAAAATGTTGCCAAGACGACCATAATGGCTCGCCCTGTCAAAAAGTTATCAGATCTCATGTAGAGCCAAGCTTAAAACTTTACACGCCCTAACTATACAAGCCCTAACTTCACAAACTCTATACTTTACCGTTTCGCTACCGTCACATAGGCGTAAGGTGAACAATTTATTTACTGTTAATTATTTTTCTGTATTAGGTACAATAGTCCTTGTAGTATCAAAACGGCCAAGCCAAATATTTTGACTACGGTGTGTAGAGTTTGTGAAGTCAGGGCGTGTAGAGTTATAAGCTTGGCTCTGCATGAGATCTGATACCTTTCTGATAGTGCGAGCCATAGGATCTATCTTGGCAACATTTTAAATGAAAATGTTTTTGGTGGGATTCCACTTCTTTTTGAAAGTTGCTTTTGATTTTTTTTTTGTTTCGTAATTTTTTGTTTTTGTTAATGTTCCAATTTTTATAATGTTTTGTTGTTTGTGTACAAGCTTAAATACCAAATATCAGCTTTTTAGGACTTCAGGAAGTACCGTAAGAGTTTTGATGATCATCAATGAGTCGGCGACGAAATCGGGTTTTTTAAAATATCAATAAAAGTAGGTATAAGAGCTATGATATTGAAACTTAATACGTTTCACTATTGGCATCATATACTGAGAATTTTGTTTATCTGCTGTAATCCAAACCCAAGTTATGAGAGTTTATAAAAAACGACGAAGCGCTTCGATTAAAGGTAGGTAGAGCCCTTGCGCTTTGCTTGGCTCGTCTTGGCGGGGGCACTTCGTGCCCCCAGATTCTGTGAAAATTTCAACTATATATTACGGTTGATGAGATACATTACAGCCCACTGACAGACATACAGACGGACGGACGGATGAACGCATGGACGGACGGACGGACGTAATCTTAGTTATAGGGTCCCGTTGGCATCTTTTGGGTACTGGAACCCTAAAAGCGACTAGAAATGGCTTTCCTTAACTTTCTCATTTATAATATTAATGGGATTAATTTTTTCCGGTCGTCGTCAACATTCATGGTCGTTCTAACATCATTGTTTGTGTTTTCTCCTTACAACAATTAGGTACTCTTATACGTGGCTAGATAGCACCACTAAATAAGTATAACAACGTCTCTCATAGTATTACCTCAGCAACATAGTAATACTATACAATTTACTTGTAAGCAAATCATAATAACAAACAATCCTTGTCTCAGTAGATTAGGTACCATTCAATAAAACTCAAACATTGAAGTTTCACTACTGATTGTGTTACACTACACCTCAGAATAGATAATAGACTACACTATCATATCTATTCTCTACATAGAGATAAAGTAAGTCACAGATCATTTGGTATACACATAAACATATCTACATGAAATTGTAACAGTAGATATTTATGAAGTGTGGGGTAAGAAATTGGTATTTTTCCGAGCCACGAACGGATACGTTCGTTGTTCGCGTAGCGTGAACGGACTTGCGAACATCGAACGAGCGTTCGTTTCGCGCTTGACTGCGCTCCGCCCGATTGTCAGTTTTTTCACGAACACAGGGATTCGCATCGCGCTCGTTGTAGGATGGTGCGTCCATGCTACGCGAAGCGAGCACGAGCCAAGACTCGAACGAACAGGATTCGTTCGTTGCTCGTGATTTTAAGCGTGGACGTACCTAACGAGCCTTCAATGAGCCTACAACGAGCGCGATGCGAATCCTTGTGTTCGTGAAAAAACTGACAATCGGGCGGAGCGCAGTCGAGCACGCTACGAATGCTCGTTCGAGGCTCGCAAGCCCGTCCACGCTACGCGAATCGTGCTCGCAGTGTACTCGGCCCGTGCTCGGTTCGCCAAGCATGGAGGCACCAGATTAATCAAAATCAAAAAGTATTTATCCAATTTAGGCCCTGATAAGGCACCTCGATAGCCGTCCGCTGCCACGGTAATTTTATATTTGGTAGAGTAAGTAAGTACCTTTTCTACTTCTGTTAAGTTTGCTATAAAATATAAAAAACGTGAATCTTTTGTACTATAAGTAGCAAGTTTTTATATTCAGTTGTTGTCATGAGGAAAAAGGAACTGCGTGAATAGCTACAGAGGTAGGTACCAACATAAGGCGTATAGTACCTACTAGTGGGCCGTCAAGGGCACAACACGTTATTGATAATCAGTTCAGGAAACATAGTGCGAAGGTTTCTTTTCAATTACAAAATAAAACATAAATTGTATACAAGCTATTCCATCAACAAATACTGGAACAATGTTAGACCGTATAACATTAAGTCTGTGTATTTGTCTTCGTCTTGGTTGCAGGACCAATCAACCTCATCGCTGCCGCTGCGGAGATCTCGTCAACGAGCTCGGCCACCATGGGCTTTCGTGCTCTCTAAGTGCTGGTCGAATATCACGACACTCGGCGATTAATGACATTATCCGCAGGGCTCTTGTTGTCGCTAACGTGCCTTCCGTACTGGAACCAGTCGGTATTGCGCGGGGCGATGGCAAGAGACCGGATGGTATGTCTTTGATCCCTTGGAGTGTCGGCAAGTCGCTGGTGTGGGATGCCACATGTGTCGATACACTCGCGCCATCTCACTTACCGGCGACTTGTAAAGCTGCAGGGGCAGCTGCGGCCAGTGCGGAAAATTCAAAATTCAAAAAATATGCATCGATTGGACCCAACTATATTTTCGTACCTTTTGCGGTCGAGACCATGGGACCGTGGGGGTCCGAAGCTCGCCGTTTTGCTCGCACCTTGTCATCAAAATTGATCGAGACCTCCGGAGACCAGCGGGCGGGGAGCTTTTTCCGCCAACGCGTCAGCTTGGCTATCCAAAGAGGAAACGCTGCCAGCCTTCTGGGAACCCTGCCGTTAATCGGAAGCAGCGGCAGGCTTGAGGAAATTTTCTATATATAGATTGTATTTTGTACATATTTGTTGTAAATAAACGTATTCAGTTATAAAAAATGCAACGTCTAGTAGTCTTCGAAATAGGTAGTCTGCGGTTGTCTCAGATACCTAACCCACGAGCTACCGTCGGATGAAAGCTATTTTAGAATTTTCTCGATCTTTTAATTTGCAACGGTCTCTGAGCATCATTCTTATAGGTAGCTACCGCGTCAAAATTCTTAGCACAGGTTAAACCTGTCTGTAAATAATGTCTAAAAGAAAATTGACACTAATTTATAAGGCACAAGGTACAAATAATAACAGGAAGTTTAAAATTCCATCGTCACATAAAGACCTTCGTAGTGTTTTCATAGTGTGTGTGCGAGCAGCGTGCTCACCATAATTTATACGTATAACCCTGTGTTTAATTATACGATATGCTGTGGAGGCAGTAGCACATGTGCGTTCATTTGAGCTGAGCCGCGGGTGACGTAACTTGTATGATGTCAGAAGGCCAAGCCCGCGTTGTTAGGAACTAGTTACATTTACAGTACATTTACATCAACTGCAGTAAAACAGTGACACTTTTTAACAATTTATGTAAGGCCTAACCTAGCTAGATTGCCATAATAGTGAATTACAATAAACATTAGTGGAACTAGAGTAGGTAGGTAGATATTAAACATTTTTGCATTTTTTGCAAGATTTGTTGGAGTCTTTCTTATACTAGCAGAAATAATATTCTGGTACATTCGTCATACAAAGCATACCAAAAAACGAAAGCGAAATATTTATGGATGTTGACGATTTCTATAACATTTTTGTCAAATGTAATAAAAATGGAAAACCACGACAACACAAATCGACAACACGTTTTACTTCCACAAAATATAGGTTACCTTTTCAAACAATAATGAAAGCATAGTAAAAATTATATCGTACCAATAGTATTCTCTCCAGCCCCCCTAGACAAGATGGTTGTCGACAATCGACATCGTTACTAAACGATCAACCTTTGTATGGGGTTGACATAAGAAATTGTAAAAAATCACGTGATATTTCGATTTGAAATGTCAATCCCATACAAAAGTTGATCGTTTACTAATGATGACGATTATCGACAACCATCTTGTCTAGGCACCCAGAAGTTATAACCAAATTGAATTACTGAACTAGATAATTCTTTTCTGTGCTAGCACATCGAACTACTGAGGATTGAGCGTCACACTCACTCATTCAAGTCGACTATTCTAAAGAAAGACATATTAGAACAAGGCTCCCAGTTCATCTATGTAACAAATTTACTAACCTTTACTAATATTATAAATCTCGGGAAGTAACTATGTTTGATCAAATTTTATAGTAAAACTAGCTAGTTTTACTATAAACGGGCAGCTGCCCGGCGCAACTTCAATCGCGTGGTGCTACCCTACCCTAGCCTACACCACCCTACCCTACCCTACACTAACCTACCCTACCCTACCCTACATCGACTGCAGCGCCATCTGCCGGGCTGATTTGTGAATCTAAACCATCCAGGGCGCCACCCAAACGCATACAAAAAATTCATTCAATTCGGTCCAGTCGTTTAGGAGAAATTCAGTGACATACACACGTGCAGTAGAATTTCATATATATAAAGATAATATATCTAGGTCGTGGGTATATAGGTAATTATCACTGTCGAGTACCTACCTACCTCAAAATACTCAAAACCACAGCTTCAATGAAAGAAATGAAACATATTTGATGCACCTTCAGTTTAATCCAGAAAAAAAAAGTTGTAGTTTCCATGGGCCCATGTGGACTTCCATGGAGTATTAGGGCCTAAGAGTAAAGGAAGGCTCCTATTATGAGGATCCCTAGTAAGAAATCGTAGAGGTGTTCTTTAATAAAATTATAATTACCTATCCATTTTATTGTGGACGATTTACTTCTGACCTTAATTAGTTTGTTAGATTTATTATGGATAGTGCTACCCGCTTCACACCAGTCCAGTGTTGCAAACACACACCTGTTTCAACCAGCACCTGCGTTATTAGCAGCTTTAGCTACCTACTTCGTTTCAAAGATACAGTGTGGGCAGCTTTTTTTCTGTGTTATTCCTATATCAGATGTCTGAAAATGTGTACTTTATTTGACTACTAGCTAGACTAACCAAATAGGTAATATTGGAAATCTCTCGCTAAGCGTTTACTTTACACTTAGGCCCACTTGCATCAACTTGGGTTAAAATTTTAACCATTTAGCCTAAAGTGACATAACCCAAAAGCTGTGTCAAAATGACGTACCATCGGGTGATGTAACATCGGGTTAATGGTTATAATTATAAGTCAGGTTGACGCAAGCGAGGCATAGAGGTGTACGTTAGAATTCCAGACCCTTACATCAAAGATTACATTCGACATTTCCAAAGAATGAAAATATCGGAAAGTGCGTATGCCCAAGAAATGTGTGATGTCCGTTTCCCAGTAATGGAAAGAACAAAATTCAAGTGCCCATAAATACAATTATTTGGATTGCTAATGAAGTAGTTATTAGGGCTAAGCGATGTCATCCATGATGCGATGTCATCACGTACAATTACCGCCTACGACACCTTATTATCACACCAGGGCGACATATACCTTTTGTGAAGGTACACATCCTTTCAAACGCACTATTACTCTATTAGCCAGCTCAATATGACCTTAATGCTATAACGAGCAAAACATCCGCCAGCCGTGCCGTGACACCGCTCGTCGAAGCTGATTGTATTGCCCTTAATCATCACTACTGTCCGAGGATACGGTCACGCAGATCTCAAACCTGAGGACTACACTGCGCATAACACATAATACTTTTCCAGTCTGTAATTGAAATGAATTTACTTGCTTCTCGTTAGGCAAATGGATTCTTCTATTACCTGATTATACAAAGTCTTCAAGTCTGCGTAGTTTATATCGACAAGTTCTAGACTCAGCGGGAGGTATAAACAAACGTTTCTCTATAAATAAATTGTCAGTTGAGTCTTTAAGTAAACGGTTGATAAACGATTTATTCCGTGAGACATACATAGGATACACAAAGGTTGGTTGCCGAACGTTTCATTCCGAAAGTGGGGCAAGATGATTTTAGAATCAATACTTGGCGCTGCTTCGTGCCGCAACCAGCTTAAATAAAGGAGCGTGCGAGGACGAGCCGATGGTAGGTACCTACCTACCTACGAAACGTTATGTCTGTTTTCTACAGTATGTGACATGTAACTAACAGGTGAAATTAAAATATGTAGTAGAGTAGATAATCTACAGTAAAAATATTGAATTGATAAAAATAAATTCTCTTGGGATGTCAAATCGCCAAATTACCCTAGATTGTGTATGAAATTGGACGGTCTAGGTCTAGCTAAGCTCAAAAAGTTTACCCCAGGTTCGAATATGCTAGCTTGGTTATATTTTACGAGAATTTTGGCCTTCGCGCTCCCAAGGCTAATTGTTTGATGTCTGTGAAATAACACAGAAAGTACAATGTATTATAAAAATGTATCGTAAATGATTATTTCACCACATAACTCAATGGTCCTTTTTTCCGTATTGTGGAACGTCGAAAGATAAGGCTAGTTTAGGGTCACGATTGAAATAATTGAATTTGGGCCCTAACTTCATATTCTAAGGCATATTTTCGATTAACACAATCTTCCCTTTGACTTTAAGTTTAGATTCTCATGCTAAAATACTCATTATAAAAAGGATTAAGTAAATTAACTACATAGGTATTTATAAACATTTTAGACACGTCCAATTTAAATTAGTAGGTACCTTAAATTAAATTACGAAAAAGTTATAGGTGTAACCAACCAACCAACCAACTCTATACATTTGAAAATTCTACCACATAGTAAACACAAGTGACAGGCTCGCGGCAAACAATCTGGTGGAATGCCTAATGCTATGCTACGTATCTTTAGATAATTAACAAATACTACGTTATAATACGAGGTGCATACAGGAATCAATCTAGCTTTATTTACATATAATATAGGTAGTCACGTTTGTCTAGATTTGTCTTCCCCGGATAAAAGTAACCTATAATACTCGTGGATAATGTAGCTTTATATAAGTGATAGAATTTTCAGAATCAGATCACTTCCGAAGATTACCTCATATATTAACAAACGAACTTTACTTCAATGCAATATTAGTTAGATAGGCTATTTTATGTCAAAAATTGTTTTTTTTTTTATTGGCCTACTTGCGTCAAACAAAATTTTAACCCATTTAACCCGAAGTGACATAACCCAAAAGCTATGTCAAAATCACGATCATCGGGTGACGTAACTTCGGGTTAAATGGTTAAAATTTTAACCCAGGATCACGCAAGAGGGCCTAGATGTTAAACGCCACGGATGATATAAATAAGATACATGAGAGAACGATCCATATACATACTGTAAAAGCAAATCTGCCAGCCAAGGGCTGTTGATTATTAGTCTGTCAAACACAGGTTCTCGTTAGCTGCAGAAACCTGACGCACAAAAGGCAAATACGGACCACACTATAGTGTATACACTATGTATAGTAAGTCTGTGGACCAAACTCTATTAGAAGTCGCCTATGGGTGCCTATTGTCCATACGATGTAAACTCTGATCATAAAAAGACAAAGAAGCTTTAATCATGATACGTGGACAAACGTAGCTTACGTTTATTTAAGAAATCTTACATATTCTTTGAGTTTATAAACTTGAAAATAGCACTTTATTATTTAATTTACCTAAATACATCATCAAAGGGGGTTTAGGGCGTTTTAAAGTTTGTATGGAAAAACCTAACGTGTGGTAAGATTAACTCGAAACTCGGTATTAAATAAATAGAAAATATAATATAATGAATCCTAAGCTTTTTGGTTTCTGAAAAGAGTAGATTTTACTGCGTGTCTCGATTAGCTCAAAAGTTGGTATAAATTGGGTTTTTTTGTAGTCTATGAAAGAATTTTTCCCGAAGGGGTAAAGTGGTTGGTTCGCAGAGCGGAAAGCTAGTCTGTAATATTAAATATATTATTATATCGCGTTCACCCTCACAAGCTGTACATTTGGCATATCTCTATAGTTTTATGATCGGAAGTTTTAAGCTCTGCTATGCGGAGCTTTTAATTATAATAGTTAGGAGACCACAGGCGATGTGTTTGATGTATTCCCACTCTTATTGAATCAATATCGATTTTCCTTTCTGGTATCGATATAAGGATTAACATATTATAAGTCAGTCAGACTGAGTTGTCTCGATGGGTCATCAGAATAGACATTTGTCCGTTCACTCCATTCAGTCTCATCCTATCATCCAACCATGCTAAATGGCTGTATTAGGAATTGAACTTTGTTTTTTTTTTAAACATTTTGATCATTTTGGCTATCAGGCATCATATCACTATATAACCCGAGTTCCTTGTCAATAATTCAGAATCAATATTTCAAAGCATAATCGTACCGTTCTTTAAGGTCATCAGATTTATAAGGTCTTCAAAAATAAAGTATTGGTCTTTAGTGGTTGCCATGCTTCCTGAAGCTAAGGAGATTGGATCAATAGCGTTTTTTTTAAATCAGGGGCCCAAGTAAGCTATTATACTGTGTTCCAATGAATCAGTGGAAAACAATTAACGCGCATTGGCTCAATGACTTTAAAGTTTTTTCTTTCCGATTGTTCATCTTTCTCCAATTTATGTCAAAGAAAGAGATCAAAATATTATCAGTACTTATTACTACTGTTAATTGTCTTTAATACAGCCAATAGTTGTGTTAAAAATCCAATAATGGCGGCTGAACGCGGTAATACTGTGAAAAATAATGCAATTCGTAGTATAAAACAATTAGTTGAGCAAAATTCACAAGCCTATAAAAAAAATACAATTACTTGAAAAATATTTGATTAAATTGAGCTATTATTACTACGTACAAAGAAGCTATCATAAGCAAAGGTTTTATCCCATTTTTTAGAGTCAACTCTCTTTAGCTCTGAAACAATAAATTAGTCGCCTTAGCAGACAGTAGAACGTAGCGCTATCAGAACGCTTTTAGGAGAATTTACCTCGCAAACACCGTGTTTTTCACGGCGCTTACGCGTTTTGTTTATCGTTCTACAACGAGTGTGGTCGAATGGCCTCACTTGAACGGAACATAGTTGGGATGTGTGGTGTCTTCTCTATGTGTAGATGGAAGATGCTACAGGGCATGCAACTATGCTTATTACTATACATATATTTATTTAGCGTTTTGCTAATTACTATACTTACCTAGTACTTATTGATTAAAATATTTCACTAAATCATTATCATACTTACCTATATTTTTTTGTTATAATTTTCTTGTATTTGCCATACGTAACGTATTTACACATAGATAGTTATCGTAGTTAGTTACCAGTGTACTGTATTTGACCTTAGTAATATTATCATCTTTGTATCGCTGATTGTTGATCCAATTTAACAAAACAATGCTAATGTCAACGCAATACGATACAATACTGTATGGCAGGCTTGCTTACTGCTATGTCTACGATGCCACAGTGCAATTTGCTGATTTGACGTACTGAATAGACACGGCAGCACGTTACATTGTACACATTCAAATCTGGAACATTTCAATTAGACTCAATTCACTGACCAATCAGCAATTGGCTCGTCAATCATACTCCTGTGCTCCTACTGCTGGCAGGTGAAAATCAAACCTACACGGTTGATGTAGATACCATATTTTAATATAGATTCGTCCAGAGTACAGTAGTACCCAACTGATATGGCTTACCGATGTACCTACCTGCGCAGAAGATACATTTTCAAGCGCGGGAAACCGCTATTGGTCGGCAGCTGCTGCCATGTTAGCGCGCGCCGTGCGGAAGGGCGTGACTTGTGAGTGAGACGGAACTTACAGCTACAGTGTATTATGAACCTTATACTAGTGACCTAAGGTTGATTGTAAGTTTTAAGCATTCTTTCGTTAATCTTCGGGCCTAGTTTCTTTTCTATGCGAACGAAGATTCACGACGCGCCTTATCAGTTGGGTACCTACTACTGTAATAGTGTACCTAAAGGGTTTGTTTTGTAGCGACTAATGTATCTAATTAAATACCTACCTTTGCTAATAATCGTTGATATTTAGAAAGTAGTATAGTAGTAGAAGGTATTAGCTTTTAAAAGGCGATGGCTCAGTGGTAGTAACGTCGGATGCCGAGACGAAGGTCCCGGGTTGGAATACATTGAGTTAAATTTTTCGTTGGAAATCGTGAGGAAACCAAAGCCTGGCTCCCTTTCAAGTAAAAAATCAGTAACACAGCACCTAGTACCTGTTTGATGGTGCATTAGTAAGATTGTTTTTTATCCACCTAGGAAAATGTATTTATCATAATGGAATGAAATTATCTAAATAGGATTCCTCTTAAAGATATTTTCGCTTTCCATATGAAAAAAAAAACAACTTATTTAACGTATACACGGTGACTTTTAAATCGTTTTAACGCTAGAACAAACGTTGTTCAGACCCTGGTCTACTAACATTATATAACTTCAAATTACAAAAAAACGTAATTGATTTTTAAAAAACCACAAATCAGAAAAATTTCAAAAAGCCAGGTAGCCGTGGAGATCCTTACCTGCTACAAAACTGGCATGCCACCATGCCACAACTGCTTTGAAGTGCAAGCGCGGTGTCTGGGTTGTTAGGAGTAACGATAATCCCGACTTTTTTAACTTTATTTTGTGTTTTTTTCAAAAACCATTGACGTATTTTTTTAAATTTGAAGTTATACAGGTCGTTGTTTTGGTCAGCGACGAGCGACTCAGTGCCGATAATACAAATGATACTGGTGCTAAAAAAATATTTAAAAAATTCTTTTTTTTTTAATAATAAAAATAAAAAAAAATTTATTTTGAAAATCATGTAATAAGCTAAAGTTTAGACATAATACTCAACGGGAGTACGAGGGAGTAAACGGGTGGGGCGATGGCGGCTTGCGCCTAGCTCTAGTCTGTGTACGTGCCTAGTAACCATACTTTGCAGTAATTTTATTTCAAATTGAATAAGGTATTTCTCAACATATTTACAGTATTTAATGGAATTAAGTCCATTTTTGGGGAATATATGTTTTCTATTACCGCTCCTGGGTCGCTTGTCGCCGACCAAAACAACACCCTGTATAATGTTAGTAGACCATGGTCTGAACAACGTTTGTTCTAGCGTTAAAACGAATAAAAAGTCACCATGTATAAAAGTTACCTATTGTTAGAAATATCGTTCGCGTATCTTTCATCCGTTGCAATTTGACTGAGTTGCAACTTTGTGCAGTTGTCTTCGGCACTTGTGTAAGAGTTTCAAAGAATTTATACAAGAAAGGATGTAACTATAGAGTAAGAATATTATACAGTGATAGCGTTAACAACGTTACCTTGTGCGAAGTGTGAGTTTCCATAGATATGCATTCAAAGATCGTACACTAGTTGAGGTACAGTCAGACATAATATCGAAATGGGTTCCTTGGCATTTGTTCTCGGAAACAGTATTGATAAAAAACGAGAAATCGGCATTCATTATATGTATTTTAGTCTCTCAATTAAACTATGTACAGTAGTACCCAACTGATAAGGCGCGTCGTGAATCTTCGTTCGCACAGAAAAGAAAGCATGGCCCCGAAGATTAACGAAAGAATGCTTACACTTACAATCAAGCTTAGATCACTACAATAAGGTTCATAATACACTGCAGCTGATAGTTCCGCCTTACTCGCAAGTCACACCCCTCCGCACGGCGCGCGCTAACATGGCGGTAGCTGCCGAACAATAGCGATTTCCGCGCTTTGAAAATGCGCACTTCGTTTCAAGGCATTTCGCAGTTCGCACGTACCCGTACACACGGGGTGCATTTATCTAATCATAAATATGACTCATGGTTTTTGATTTTTTCATAAACAAAGTGTATTAACATAAGCAGCATAAGCATTTTCAGCTTAAATATACATATATTCACGAGGCTTGACCATCGAAGGAAGGTTGCTTGCTTATCGGTTTTCTACAGGATATAATTTTGGAGAGTGTGCGCAGGAATTGTTCAACCTTATTCCACCATCCCCATTTTTACACCGAACCACAAGACGCCGGGAAAATTTTCACCCGTACGTTGTTGACATACCGAATATACGGACACAGCGTTTTGCATCCTCATTTATAATGCGGACAGCAAGGGAGTGGAACTTGCTTCCGGCGTCTGTGTTTCCTGACGCTTACAATCTAGGTACTTTCAAGGCCAGAGTGAATAGGTTTCTTCTGGGTAAGCGTGTTTCATCTTAGGCTTCGTCATCGCCCCTTATGGGCGGGTCAGTGGCCAAACGCAAGCCCATTTAATAAAAAAATAAAATAAAAATATAATATATACCTACATATATTACATATACATATAATAATGTAGGTATATGCTTTAATGTATATTAATATGCCGTGCTAAATACGACGTATAACGGAAAGGGTATATAAATAACACGACTTCTTTGGTACTAGGCGCACAGATCGCGATAGAGACAATTTTATAATAATATTAGCAAGTGACGTGAATATATAATGAACCACATTAAGCGGAGACACGTTAGTTATGATTTTAATTCAATAAACTTGGAAGCAAAAAATTGGTATGAATTTTTGAGTAATTTATCTTGAGCTGAAACTTTTTATAGAGAATCTGTACCTTATGTAATCTTCACCCCCTTCGGATGTATATACCCTTTCCGTTACACGTTGTATATTATAGCATGCTATCTAGGGAATGCAAACCGGTTTCACCGAAAATCGAAAAACCGGTTATTCGTTACGGTTTTGACCAACAAAAAAACCGGTTTTACATAAAACCAAAACCGGTTTTTCGGTTATTTTCGGTTTTTATTTCAATGTTTGGAAATACTAAAAATAGGAAGATTTGCCGCCGTTTTGTAAACTGATTGCAAAACAGTGAGTATTTTTGTGATGAACTGAAGTGTATTGATGTGTAGTGTGTTGAGCTGGTAAGAAAATAACTTATAATGATTATTGTTTTTATGATATAAAATATGTTAAACTTTGTTTTACAATACATATGCAAACTAGCGTACGGCCCGCGCCTGATGATAACCAGTTACCGTAGCCTATGGATGCTTGCACTGGCAACATAACGGTTATAACTCGCACGTTGCCAACCCTCAACCTTTTTGAAGCGGGGAGCTCATTCCACAGCCTGAGCGTCCACGATAGGAAGCTTCTTTGAAACCGCACAGTACGAGACCATTTTGGTTCCAATGTGTGTGGATGGACTCCCCGTCGGTGACTACGATGGTAGAAGGTAACTGGGCCTGATGGTCAAACAATTCTTCAGACCACTGCCCGTTGGAAAAGTGGTATAACACACATAAGAAGGCAGTGTCTCCTCAGACTAAGGGGCTTAAAAACACTTGTGAGCGCGGGATCGTCGACAATTCTAACGGCACGTCGCTGAACTGAGTTTAAATACCCAAGCTGGTATCCAGGTGCCCACAGAAGTCAGAAATACTCCATTTGGGCCAGACTTGCGACTTATATAGTTGCTGTCTTTGTCTCGATAAGAAGTACTGCTTCGCTCTATTAATCACACCGAGTTTTTTGGATACCTTGTAGATGACTTTGGAACAGAACGTCTCGCTATAAATATTAAAGCGAAGGATCCCAATACTTTTCGTGACATGTTCTAGAAATGAAGAGCCACAGAAAATGGACTTTTCTAAACGGTGAATGCGCAGGCTTGTGTGTGACTTAGTGGTGTTGAAATAGACTAGGTTTAGTCGACCCCAATCGAATCCACTAGTTTGTGTACTCTCGTTTTAAGACGTAAGTTCTTCGCGCCTTTTCTCCAATATAGAACGAGGGATATTTGCACGGCTCGTGTAATGAGCTTCCCCTGTAATTTCATCTGCATAGCAATTAATGCTGGCAATCGAGAGTATATCATTGATATGCTGGAGGAGATGCTTTTTAATAGTGTTGGGGATAATTCAGAGCCTTGCGGGACGCCAGCATCAATGTCATGCTATCGGAGCAACTACTGTCAATGAAGGCTCTTATGTATCTGCCAGAAAGCAAGCTGATTGATTGGTGTTATTTTTTACCCGTCTGCACGACAACAAAGAATGGGTAGTGTTTTTATTTTATCTAAAGACAACATTCGTATAGTAATATACACGTTTTTGTGTACACGCAAGTTGTTGTGCCGCTATAATAAGCCATGTTCATAATATTACGTGTGAAATGAATATTATAACGTACGAAACATAATTTAATAAATGTTTAAATAAGTACTTCTTAATTACTGATCTATTTTTTAACATAAAGTCATCATATCTCATAGCAATTAAAAACCAAGCAAACGTGATATGTTTTTATGATTTCATTCGTATAAAATAAAATCAAAAGCAACGAACCGAGTAGTCTATATAAACGAGTCTCTGATGAAAACGAATCTACAGAGTTAAATAAACTATTATGTCCATCAGTTTGATGAAAAAGAGATGGATGAATTGTATGAAAGATGATAATGGATAGAAGGGACGAATGGAAGAAGCGTACATATTGCGCCGATCCCAAATGATTGGAAACAGGGCAGGCAGATGGTGATGATGTTTCTTTTATACCCACTTCATTACCTTTAACTGATAATAATTCCTCAGTTTGCGATTTTTACATCTTAAGCACGGTTAGTATCTATAATTCAAGCTATAGAAATAACGTCCCGAGCTCACAAGCGGTTTAGAGTCACTCAGTCTGAGGAGAGACTTTGCCTCGTTATGTGTGTTCTACCGCTTGTACAACGGAGAGTGTTCTAAGGAATTATTCGACTTGATGCCCACAGCTACCTTTCACCATCGCAACTCTCGCCATCGACAGGGAGTCCATTCACACACATTGAAACCAGAATTGTTTCGAACTGTGCGGGCTAAAAGGAGTTTTCTTCCGCGGACGCTCGGACTGTGGAATGAGCTCCCTGCCGTGGTTTTCCCAATGGAGTACAGCATGGGGTTCTTCAAAAAGGGTGTGAAGTGGTTTCTTCAGGGTCGGCAACGCGCGAGTGCGATACCCTTGGTGTTGCAAGCGTCCATAGGCTACGGTAACTGTTTACCATCACGCGGGCCGTATGCTTGTTTGCCACCTAAGTGGTATAAAAGAAAAAAAAAAACAACGTGAACGAAAAAAACGAGCGAACATTAAAAAAACCGGTTTAAAACCGGTTAACCGGTTTTTACATCTCATAACCGAAATAAAAACCGGTTTTCATTTTGCCACGGTTTTGCATTCCCTAATGCTATCACACGTATAGGATGATATAATACATATATAATATTATATTGGCACGTGAAACATGCTGTGCATTCAAAATATATGTATGCCTTGATATATATTAATATGCAATAACATAAATTACAGTGAAGGTTGGTGACGTCATAAAAATATATTATAGCTGCGTGTGCGGTCACTCAAAGATAGTATTGAAAATATATCGTAATATATCAAACTATGGTTTATAATAATATATACTATAGCTACGTCTGTGCTGGGCTTAAGGTCGGCGCTATTTGAAAAACTAACTCGTCACAATCACATCAAGCCGAGGACCTTGGCCTCGATTATCATGAACGTTGGTACACAAGACCGTTAAAATATATTACTTGTTAGATAGTCCGCTATTAGACGCCAGATGGCGTCCTATAGATGATACTTGGACGTTGAATGCGGCTTATAGATACCAATAAGCCACTTAGCGTTCGGGTATTCACGGCACTTCGAGTATGTATTTATATTCATACTAGCTGCCCGGCGCGACTTCGTTCGCGTGGTGCTACCCTACCCTGTGGTGCTACCCTACCCTACCCTATCTAAAACATCGAGGGTGTCACCCAAACGCATACATAAAAATTCAACTGTACGTGTGTTTGTCACGGAACTCCTCCTAAACGGCTGAAACGATTTGAATGTTTTTTTTTGTATGCGTTTGGGTGGCGCCTTGGATGGTTTAGATTCACAAATCAGCCCGGCAGATGGCGTTGTAGTCGGTATCTAGATTATATTATCGACTGCAGCGCCATCTGCCTTCAAATCGGTCCAGCCGTTTGGGAGGAATTCAGTGACATACACACGTGCAGTAGAATTTTATATATAAAAAGGACATGAAGGAATAGAAGAGAATACACTTTCTGCATTTTCAGACTATTAGCTCAGAGTATATAAATACTAAACTATTAGTGCGTAGTAGGTAGTTATGTATTCTACGCTGTTAGTACCTTTAGTCTAATCAATATAAGGGTGAAATTTATAATCCCATTTATAAATTAGGGTTTCGTATCCATAGGGTCCCTATTACTAAGCCTCCGCTGTCCGTCCGTTCGTTTGTCTGTCAGTGGGCTGTATCTTAACTGTAATACGTTACAGTAGATATTTTCACAGAATGTGTATTTCTATTGCCGCTATAACAACAAATAATAATACGGAACTCTAAAAAAGGGGCCCCATATTACAAACGTCTTTACAGAACCTTTCGTGTGCGAGTCCGAGCCTTTCCTACACTTTTTTTTTCATTTCTTACTCAAAATTGTAGTTATAACAGCATTTTGTTATTCAGGATAAAAAAATTGCCATCAATCCTTGCCAGAATTTACACAGTTTAATATTGCGAAACATACGGTTATTACTACCGCCGTGTGGTTCCCGGCTTAGGATAGGGCCAACCCTTCCAATCCTGAGGGTGTCGTAAAAGGCGACTGAGGGAATACACCAGGGGACGGGCAGCAGCGTCCATCTGTGATACGTCATGCGACTGCGATCACCAACCCGCCTGCCAAGCGTGGTGATTACGGCAATACCCCTCTACATGACACGAAGTGGATGTCAATGGGGGAGGCCTATGTTCAGCAATGGACATATGCTGATATGATGATGATGATGATGAATATTCCGAACCGGTAGTAAAGTAACGTTCATAAGTACCCAGTCAGGGCTATCTTATTAATAAGTGTAGAGTTTGTGCTTTAGAAGTTTATATTTATAAGAGTTGAAGTACGTACGTTACGTAATAGATTTCGCACTTCTTATAACTCAACTTCTTCACACCTCGTATAACTTGACAATAATTCGCATGTATGATCAATTTTGAGTGATCGCGGGGCCGGGCACTTTCCTAGAGTGACCAGTGGAAAAGAAGGGCCTGACAATTTTCAGCCACAACAAAACCTGCTAAACCACTCTAAGTTAAGATCAAAGTTAATAATAATAATAATTTTATTACCAAAATAATTGTTTACAATTTTTCTTATTTACTAAGTAAGGCTAGATACAATCATGGTTACAAGATTATGAAACGTCTGCTGCCGAACTAAGAATGAAATTCTTGTATTTCGACAAGCAGTGCCATATCCCCTCGAGAGTTCATAAAATAATTTGCTTTACTATGAGAATAAATGAGTTTCTACTTATTAGTTAGGTCCGAAGCTCGCCGTTTTGCTGTCACTATGTCAGCAAAATTGATCGAGGCCCGGAGACCAGCGGACGGGGAGCTTTTTTCGCCAACGCATCAGCTTCGCAAAGAGGAAACGCTGCAATCGAAATCTTTCCGTTAATCGGAAGCAGCGACAGACTTGAGGAAATTTCTTATAGATTATAATTTGTATTGTTGTAAATGAATAAAATTTATATACTCAAAACCCCTTTTAAGTTTTTTAAACATAATTAAGTTTATTCGCTCTTCAGGTGAGTCTGTAACTGATCAGAAAATTTACTTTCCGTGATAGAAACCAGTTCATTTCACTCTGTTAGGAATTGTTGAAACGTACCCTTTGCACGTTCATTCCTTAATTGATAACTCGAACTGCTGAAGTGTGCTTAACTAGAACATGAAAGGCTTTGCACGTTAGTACTGAAGCAATTTCTTTTATTGTGTTTTAAAGAGAAAATATTTGATGCATTTGATATGGAAAGCACATTTAATCTATGTTTGTATATTTATCTACCTTACTTAGATAACTTACTCATCCCCAGTCTCGTTGAAAACTCTTTTCATGAGTTTTACAACGAGGCTAGGAGATATGAGCCTATAGTCTTCTGGTTTTGGATATCCGATCCCTAGGAGACTCATTCGCTTACCAGCCAGTGCATCGCATATGCACAGAAGGTGCTCCATGCGTTCCGTATGTTCCCCACAAACTAAGGTGGCATACAAGCATACGGCCCGCCTGATGGTAAGCAGTTACGCTTGCAACACCAGGGGTATCACTTGCCGACCCTAAAGTAACTAAACTAACGACGACTCAACCTCCTCCTTTTTTAATCGGTTAAAAACTACATATTTTCAGTAAGTTAACTAAACATTTACCTACTACTTACTACAGAATTTTCACTTATAAAACGTGTATTTTAAATGTATTTTTTTAGTTACACATTATTTAAATATGAACAGTACAGACTTGATGTGCTATAATAAGTATAATAAAGCATGTTATGTATATTTATAGCTTGTCTATTCATTTCAAGTATGCTATGAGTCATAACTAAGGCGTACGTATGACGTAATGGCGTTCAAAAAGCACTTAACTTTATTTCAGTGCCAAGTTCGAAGCCTTTGTAACATAAGCTTGAACTAATCATATGGTTTCATTATCAACGAAGGACTACCAGGGACCCTAGTCTAAATGACATTCTGACACGTCCCCATTACAACTTCATTGCCATTGAGACAACGCATGTCTAGGTACTAAATTCATAATGGTTTTCGACGCTATTGAATTAGTAGACTGCCAAAATAGACAAATCTGTCAATTTTTACACTGATAGTTCATTGGACGACAATTACAATTAAGTAATTAATTAGGTTCTACTAAATGCATAATGGTTTTCGATGCTATTCAATTAGTAGACTACCAGAACTGTAAATTTTGATACTGATAGTTCATTGGACGACAATTAATTAATTAAGTTCTACTAAATCCATAATGGTTTTCGATGCTATTGAATTAGTAGACTACCAAAACTGACAAATCTGTCAATTTTGACACTGATAGTTCATTGGACGACAATTACAATTAATTAATTAATTAAGTTCTACTAAATTCATACTGGTTTTCGACGCTATTGAATTAGTAGACTACCAGAACTGTCAATTTTGACACTGATAGTTCATTGGACGACGATAACAATTGTAAGACTTGGGACTCTGATGATATAAGTAGAAACAGGGGGAAAAAAGGCAGCTGACTGTCAAGTGCTAGTAGTTGCTACATATTTTCAACTTGGCTCCTACAGCTAGCCAAGCGGGCAATAAGCCGTCCTACCACCACGTTATGTTTTGATATTTTCCTTCAATGAAAGCTAAAACTCAGTAGGATTCTAATTCTCAACCTTCGTCGTGCCTTACCTACCTACGTTGTTACTGACAGTAGGTACAGAAGAAGTACCTTTCTATATAACTACTCATTCACTTGATAAAATATAAGCGGGCGATGCAGTAGTCGGCATATTACAAAGTTATAAGAATGACAAAGCTAACAGGAAAACGCTCCCAAGTTCGCTTTCCAGAAACATCTTTCTGACTTCCAATTTAACATACCTAGTACGTGTGTAATTTCTTCGCGTAATAATTCGTGTCATGAATTCGCCCAATTTATGTGAGCTCCAAATACCGACGGCCGTTTCCCCCCCGTGACCCAATTCATGTAGGGCCGAGGGGAGCGGGACAGATTATTTTTTAACTGGTCACTTTAAACAAAGAGACAACGTTGCGTATACCCTCGGAACACGCAACTATAATACTTAACGTGTCGACAATAAAGTTTATAAACGCACAAATATATGTTGGCGATAGTTCGGCCGATAAAAGCGATACAGCTGTTGCCAAGGCGTTTTCATCGAGACGTTTTTTTAGGAATTGAACTAGATGTTTGGTTATAGAATTTAATATTGTGGTAGAATAGAGGTTTTAACTAACTTCAGCTGAAGTTTCAGTAAAATACAGTGGCGTAACTATAGGGTGGCAGGGCTGGCAAAATGCCACGGGCCCCCGACCCAAGAGGCCGCGAGCTCAAAAATATTTTTTTACATTGTACCTGATTTACAGACCTCACGATGTTGTTCCTTCACCGAAAACCGAGCAAATAGATGATGTATGCATTGAGATATTATGTTCTATGGATATGGATGTGAAGTCTCCAATACGCATTGGGCTAGCGTGGGGACTACAGACCATTCCCTCTCGCCTAAGAGAAGAGGCCTATGGCCATTAGTGGGACATATACAACGTGTAATTGAGTACTCAGTTTAATTTTAATAAATCTTGAAGTTTATTAAAATTAAACTGTGTACAACGTGACGATTTTTACTGATAGGGCCCCATCAAAAGAATTTTCCACGGGCCCCAGATGGTATAGTTACGTCACTGGTAAAATATATATTCAAATGTGAACAAATCATGATATTTGGTAATATCTTCACTAGGTTCTTTAGATACAGATCATATAGAAGTTGATCCAGGGTCCAATAAAATCTGATACCTATTTGGTGACAAAATTAGACAACATAGCGACATCGAGACAGTTTCAGAATTTTGATGTATGATGGTTGGTGGCCCTGCCAGTAAGTGTCACATATATATCATACTTACAGTGATGTCGCGAGTGAATTATGTAAGTAGTTAAGTAAAATGGGATATATTTAATTGTACCTCTGTTTAAAAATTACTGTTTAAAAACTTAAGACTCCCCCTCTAATTTACTTATTGCACCTCTAATTTACTTATTGCATATCAGAAAAATTATTTTTGTACAATTAAACTACCTATTCATCAAAACATGTTCTATCATCCAGAATCGACTCGGGGCACTCCAAATACGGTTGGTTAGGTTAGGTTAGAACTGTGACAATTTCTAGATGATCATTGAGTTCAAACAGTTTTGCATAAACCATAAGACTGATACTCAGTTTGATTTATTTAGTGTTGTGTGCTATTCAAAATTCACATATGTACATTATGTAAAACGTAATGGTAGAGAACCCTCAGGGCGTCATGTCACTTGAACGCCTTTGTCATCATAATTTTGCCTTGTGCTTTAGAATATCCGAGAAATAAGTGGGTAACTAACTAGCTTATAATAAGTGAAAAAAAAAAAACAGTCAGTAGTTCAGTTCTAACAAGTTATTACTTTCAGGATCTTATCCAAGAGGTTTCGTTTCCTGTGCAGTCACCCATCCAACAATGGTTTACGTTTTTGTTTCATTTCCCGACACCATCTTTTAAAATACCTATACCTAAATAAATAATTTACATTAACCCGTTGGTTCTCGCGAGGGACGCGCATCCTATTATAACAATTGATGTCATTGTTATATTTTTAACCGCGAGCCAAGCGATTAAAATATTCTAAACCAAGGGGATAAAGCAGTGTCTTCTGTCGCGGGTGACGATGTAATCGCGAGCGTAACGAAGTTCTGAGTGAAGCGAGGGATTTAAGTTCACCTAAGACTAAGACAGCTTTATCACCGAGGAAAATACTCTACTTTTCGTACCATTTGCGAAAAAATTAATACAATAATAATATGAGATAAGCATTTATTAAAAATAATGTCAATTAAAAGTAAAAGTTAACATTCGAAACATTGGTCCAATTATTGATAGAGAGAGTTACATTTTTGTTCGCTACATTTATTGTTGATGAGTTGATTTGCGTATTCCTTTTTCAAAAAGATGTATAATGCTTTATATACAAACTCAATGGTGTAAACACAGGTGTTCAGTTCAGTATAAATTTCGGTAAGTATTCCAAATTTAAATCACATTGACTATTGTTATGTTCGCTTTTTGTGGCATAGAATGTCACTTTTTTGAGCAAGTGGTACGAAAAAAGCTTTTATTTCCTGTTAATTACAGTATTAAATTCTCCTCTGGTTCTCGTAAAGAATGCTATTTTTACAAGAACATAAATTGTAAAAAAGCAGCATCTTAATCACTTGTATATCAGGCCCTGGAATTCTATCATTCATTACTACATGGTGTGTCATAGAGATCCTGTAACCAGAATCGTATAATACTGTTATTAACCTTACTTCAACATTGCTACGAGCAGTGCTACGAAGGAATATTTGCAAAATTGCATTCGGATCACACAAATAGTGACTAACTAACTAACATTCAAGAGAAGTTAGGTGGTTTTACGTTTTCTAATAGATTTGTTTTAGAAAAACCAATCTTATGAACCGAGGTTCGAGTTAGACAATACTTAAATGCCTTGAATACTTGTATAGAAATATTAAGAATCTTTACAGAACTTTACCTACGATCAAGAAGTAGCTATTATTCAACAATAAATTAAATTATTAAAAGAAACAAAAAACCCGACTGCGTAAAACATAAATTAATTGAAAAGAGAAAAACAAGCTCTTAAATCTATAGAATTTTGAATATAACTTGAATTTTATAAGGTATTGCAGTCGGGGATAAACAAATATTACAAAAAAATACATACTTAGGTTATTGGTTGTCCCCGATTGCAATACCTTATAAAATTCAAGTTAAGTATATTCAAAATTCTATAGATTTAAGAGCTTGTTTTTCTCTTTTCAGTTAATTTATGTTTTACGCAGTCGGGTTTTTTGTTTCTTTTAATAATTTAATTTATTTCAGACTTTTTAGTTTTATACAGAAAGAGTTGTATGTATTAGTAAGTAAATGAGCGGTACGGTAAAGGAACGCTAACAACCATCGCAAATCTGTGATTTACGTATGGTACCTACGGCTCAGTACCTACTGTCCTTGCATTAAACGTGGTTTTTTGCAGTTTACGTCAAAATGGTAGCATAAAAGTATTACAATATATACATATATGGAATGGTCTATTTACAAGCTTTCATTTGATACCCATATTGTTATAATAATGAAACTTTTATTTTTAATACCCCCCCTAATTTTTTTATTCTTAGACACTATATAAAAATAATATACCCTATGATACTCCCCCAGTCAAGACGAATCTAACGACACCTCATATGCTAAATCCATCAAGCCGTTTAGGCTGCAGAGCGGCACAAAGAAATAGACATACATACATACATACACTCGAAAAACATAACCCTCCTTCCGGGTCAGTCGGGTAAAAATGCAAGTTTACGGCGACTTGAATGAATCTTTATTATATTAATTTATATTTTATTCGATTTTCCAGTAATATTACAAGTTCTGATTTTGCAACGTACATTAAGCGTTATTTGGCTGTTAATAAGATAATTTTTTCTATAGACAAAGGATAAGCATATTCGAGGTTTATGCAGTGATTGGAAAAGTGGCCCTAAATGGCTTTTTGAGCATGTTTAATCAATCACAAATAGAATAGTTAGCAGAAATTGAATAAAACATAGATTCCCCGGGAGTGAAGGTCAGCGCGGGTATTTATATAGCATAGGTAGTTCAATTAAATACAATAATTGTCAGACACAGCTTGTTATCTTAATCAGTGATGTGTTAAAAGAATGAGTTTGCTTTGATTTCTTTCTCGTTCTTGTATATCCTTTCCATGGAATCATTAAATAGAGAATGTGTTGTTCACATCTCTGGAATAACAACTTACGAAGTAACTAAGAAAAAGATATTAATAGGTAATAATTTTTATCTGGAAGAACAGTGTTAATTAATAGCTTAATTATGATTTAATAACAAAATCGAACATTGATTTATAATAGTATATTTTAATGATCGCTCACTCTTACACAAACTAAATGACTATATGTGAAAAATGGCTCTTGAAGTCTTGAGTGGTGACCATGAACCGTCGCGTTTAGACGAAATAAGTTTCATGGGGTTTGTGGTTTCAGTATAAGCATTCTGCGGCATAGGTGAGTTCTAATTTAATGTTATCTATGCAACGGTGGAGGACTCTGGGAAATCTGGGGGCAACCAAGCTCTTAAAACAATATTATTATAACCTTATTTGTCTTTTGTCCTGTTTTGACGTCGGATGTCAGAACAGGATAAAACACAAGTAAGCTTGTGGTTGGCCTCCTGGGATATGGAATAGCCGATAGCAGTTTACTGCCGAATAGCTGCCTAAATACCTAATTACTTAAGTTCGAGATAGGTAGAGCATAGCGTTTGTTCGCTCAAAGAGCAGCTCAACTGGGGAAGTACCTCCACCTTACAGAATACCGCAGCCAAATAACTTTATGTTGTGTTCCTGCGCGTGAGTAAGGTCGCCAGAGCTGGAGAGAAGGGTTTTTTTTATTTTTTTTTACTTTTTATAGGCCTGTGTTTCACCGCAATCTCATCATGGTGAGTGATGATGCGGCCGAAGGTGGTAAGCACACAAAGCCTAGAAGGAACTGGGTCTCAAGTGTAGCTGTCGAAACATTCGGAACACACCGAAAGGTGCTTGGCGTCAGATTTTCAACTTGAGGGTGGTAGCCAGCCAGGCGGGTACTACAGAGTACCCTACCACCGTGCTATGGTTTCCTCACGATGTTTTCCTTCACCGAAAGCTCAAGCTCATTGTTGGATTCGAACCCGGGACCTTGATCTCGGTATCCGACGTCACTACCAATGAGCTATCATCGCCTTAAACATCATCATCGTGTCGGGACGGTAACGCGTGAGTGATGCCTCGTGTATTGCAAGCGTCCATACGTCTACGGTAACCGCTTACCATCAAGCGGGCCGTATGCTTGCTTACTGAAATAGTCGTATAAAAAAAAGAACACCTAAACAATATTCCAGTATAATCTAGTGTAGTGTAGATTACCTTGTTTTTTGTACACGATATCTAGTGTAAACTGCAATTAATTAGGTAAATTTTTTGAAAGTGAATAATTTTTGATCTCCAAAAGGAAACAGTCTTGTATAGTACATGATAGAGTGTTAGTAAGTACTCGCACGAGTACTAAATGATATTGAAATGGAACAGGCGAGGTAAGCGGAGACTTGAGCGTTTAGTAATGGCGGCCGACGAGTGCGCAGGCGCACAAGGTCACTACGTACTAGTGCTTCGACTACACACACTATGGACCTGCGCAATTGCTCAGTTGATACCTTTCCGATACCGATGAACGTCAAGGGATCGTGAATTTGAACTGCTTGCTAGTTTCAGTCTTGTAATGGTAAATTAAGGTGAATAATGGTTTATACAGGTCAACAAACAATGAGAGGAGACGGCTTTTTGAGGGCATCCACATATATTGTTGAGGAAGGATCCGAATTTAAAAAATACTACATCAATCCACCGTATTTCCAACAAGATTGAGCAAAGGCTAAAATCATAAAATATTTAAGTAAGTAATGCCAGTAGAAAATGTCTACATGAAGAAGAAGAAAGAAGAAAAAGATTTATTCGGGACAACACACAACATTACATTAATGACGGTAGGCACAAAAAATAAAAATAAAAAACAGAACAAACAATTAAAAACTACACAAAAATGCAATGTTGCGTGATGCCAGGAATAGGTCTCGACTCAGCAATGTGCTTAGGTTAGTAAGAAAAACTAACCCTCGCGCTGGTTTTCAGTCGAGGCCCACGTCCATGACATCACGAACATACAGCGACACAGAACTTATACAATTAATAATTAAAAATAAATACAATTTAACTAAGGTTTTGTTATAAAAAAAACATTTTTAATACATAAGGTACTCGTACTAACGCTAGTTAACGCTAGATCTCTTCTATCACCTTGAATTAAAAATGCATAAATAGCAAGTTCAGTGTGTGGGTGGTCGGTCTGTAGGTGCGCAAATGGTTGACGATAGGCTAGGTTGCTTGCCGTAGGCGCGGGCGCATCGACGCTGTGTCAACCAGCAGATTACTAAATTGTTTATTTAAAATTGACGTAACTGTAACGTATGATTGTAAAACGTAACATACATACACAATTTTACACTATCGGTTATACGATTGCACACTGATAAAGTGGCCTCGGTGTAAAACGAATTCATTCTTAAAATTAAGGTTGGGCTTATCATCTGTAGAATTATGTAGGTATTAGTCCGAGAGTCATAATAATAGAGCATTAACCTAGAAAAAATCACATTTTAGTGGTTATTCTTTACCAAAATCTGTATGCAAGTGAAGTGAAGCCGAGTTAAATTACTTAAAAATAAATAAAAAACATACAAAAAATATATAACATACACGTAATCCTCACTTACATACAATTTCGTCCTTTCTCACCACATTAGTTGTTATTTGCGGTGTATAGTGATTACTGAAGTATACTCCTTAAATATGGTACTTGGACTTATATTTAAGTCCTCAATATGTGACAGGGTTTAATACTTAACTATTGCAATAGGTACCTAATTTTATTTTATTTATAAAATCTATTTTTAGTTTATTGTTATGTTAGTGGCGTTTATATCCGTTCTTCTAAGTTTCTTTTCTGTCCACTTCTATGCCATATTTTAAAGTGCGTAATTTTGACATTTTATTGTTGCTTTTAATTGCTGAGTTTATGAGCTCTTGTCAGCAAATGCAACCTTCCGAACCGGTATTATTGACAGACTAAATAATAAATGCCTTCGACGGTCTATTTGTATATACAGGGTGAATTTTGGTGGAGGGTTTTGATTTTGGTTGGGTGGAGATCTACTCCACCTCTTCAAACTTTACGCAGCATAAAACCATGGTCAAGGAAAATATAAAATAATATTTTGGATAACTTCTAGCAACTTGAGAGCAAGATTGTCTTACATAATTTTGTTCATATTGTGACGAAGAAACAGAATTTCGTTCATATTGTGACGAAGAAAATATTTATTTTTGAAATAATTCAATATCTTCGAAAATACTAATTTTTTAAAATAAATTTTAATCGCATTTTAATTTTCTTCAAAATTCAGCTCGGGGTTCCTTTCAGCGTTTTTCTCTAAGACCTGTAGTTCAGAAGTTGCCCACACTGGCTAGAAATAAAAATTTGCCCTGTATATTTTTTTGCTGAAAAGAGAAAAAATGCAGAAAACCTCAAATTCCATATTCAATTCAAATAGTTAGCCCCTTTGCACATTATAAGATATTTTTTGTCTTATCAGACAGAAGGCATGAAATATATGAGCGTGTCTGATCCGATATTTCTTGAGATTATCTATGTACGGTCTCATAACATCCAATGCGACTGAATTTCTTATAAGACACAAGATATTTTTATAATATGCAAAGGGGCTACGTAAAGTATTATATTATCATCAAAATAATGTAATGCAATGAACACACCAAAAAAACTCCACCGATCCGCATCAGTATTCGCGTTGCTTGCCATGTGAATAAGAGGTTTATATTTTTGGTAAAATTACTAAAGCGTGTTTACATTTTGTATATATTTATTAGTAGGTTGGTATAACTTAGCAGTGTACTGTACATTGTACAAGGCTATCGACTGTTCGAAGTCTTGAAACTTGGTCAAGGTTCTCCACTCAAATATACTTTATATTTTTGTCTGTGGACTATTTCTAGATGTTCTCTTTATGATTAGGAAATAAATAACTGACCCGTGACGGTGTTGCCATGAATAGGTATAACAAATAACATTAACGTATTAATATTATATTTTTTTAATTATGTTATTTTTTGTAGAATAATAATAACAACGAGGAGTAAAAATGATACTTATAGTATAGTAAAGATAAAAAATACACACCTAGATTGGTACAACAAAAATTATTTAAGCAAATTAATAGAAAAAAAAATAGATCGATTTTGATTAGTCAAACAGTCTCACAAAACATAAAATGCTTCGGTAAACTTATTCTCAGGCCTTAATCTAGCGGGAGATTCACATTCAGACCTACGGAAAAACTGCAGCTATAAATACCAGCAGAGTGCTGAAAGACATCGTAACAAACATCCTTTCGTTTGGTTGCAATTTTCAGGAAAATTTCCCAATGTGCTCTTATGCAGTTGTAGACTTTAATTAAACTGAGTAAGGTACAGAGTTGTAAAAGATAGCGTTACGTGACACACAGGCCTTTGTATTGATCCGATTTTATCGCCTTGAAGACTCGTTTCTCTGACCAAAGTAATAAAACTTTATACGGTTTTATTATTTATCCCAATGTATGATGTTTTTGGTTTGATAATAAATAAAAAAATAAAAAAAACAAAACAAATTGTTTTTAGTTAACGCTTGTTCGTAATTCAGTTGAACTTCTATCTAGTCGTTCATTCTAGTAAAACTTAATATCAATGTAAAATTTTGTGTTTTAGTTTATCACGCTAATGGATTTGGCACATAATAGATACTAAAAATGTTACAGATAATAGACTGTTTTTTACTGATTAGAAACTGGTACTATGAGGGTATTGATTGGAACTATGCTCATGTAACTATCTTTAATCACATTTAATAAACTAGATTTAAAATGTAGGTTATGTCTATTATCATTTAGTAACGAGTCCACAAGAACATTTAGGAATGTTCACGAAACTAATTTCGCGAACGTACAAATTCTATAGACAACGCGAGGGAAGTCGCGGACGTAAAGCTAGTTTAATAATAAATTGTTTTGTATACAACTATTTGTTTCTTTCAATAGTAAATAAAAAGTTTTTGTGAGTGAGTTTTAGTAAAAGAGTGAGTATAAATATAGAAAAGTGACAAGCAATCTTTGATATTTTATTTATAAGGGAAATCAATAGATTATTAGATACAAGAAGAATATTGTACATGTTACGAAGCCAAGTAAAGATTTCCATACATTTAATAAAAAGAAACGGCTGCTGATAATAAAAGTAAAAATTACACGTTTAATTTTACGCTATTCAACGTAATATTCTATGCTTAATTAGTTATAGAGGCTTGCACTCATAAAATAGTTACGTTGGCATTTATTAATATATATATATAAACTAGCAGACCCCCGCGGTTTCACCCGCGTACGGTTTGATTTTTTTTTGCGCGGAACACTTATTATTTTTCAAAAATAAAGTAGCTATGTTACTCCTTATAACATCAGCTATGAACCGGAACAGACAGACAAAAATGTTTAAAAACTCAATCCGATTTTATTCAAAAAAAGTTGAACTCACATAAAAGCTTGGTGCAATGCAAAACTCTTTAAAAATGGAATGTCAAATATAAAAGAATATTTAAATCAATAGCACTAAGGAGTATTACTATCAACTTCGATGCAAATCACCCCGAAAAATCAAACGGATATTTTTACTATTAAAACTAAAAACCAATATTTATACACTAATAAATAAAACTCAAAGAATCTTATTTAATTATGATAATAACAAATGAAAAAGAAATTAAATTCACTACACTGAAAATATTCGCTGTCTTATATAAATTCTTATTTTAAAAAAATGAAAATCCGTCATTGGCTGTCAGATTAATTTTATATGTTAAGTCACTTTATAATAAGAGCTGTGGATTTTGTTTCATTATTAAATAAATAAATGAAATAGTGAAAATGCACTTCCAAACAAATTATACAGCAATCGCAAATATTCGCTAAGTAGGTAATCTAAGAGATTTCCAAGGAATTTTCGAAGGAAAATCAAGGCAAAGGTAAGTTTTTTTTTAAGATGTTGGCGTCACATGGATTGTGTATTTTGTCATTTTCCAGTTATATTATAAGTTCTAGTCACAATAAATCACTTTCACATAGTCCTCAGTCAGTCACCGTCCATAATAGTCATGTTTTAGTACAGTGGTGGTCATTGTTTTAAAAATTTTCACGGACTTCTTAAGACATCTTGAAAAGTCACGATACACATGATTCATTTCATTTCACTTCACTGGTGCACATGGATTGATCTTTATTGGATAAAATACCACCGATAATATGCAATAAAACTCAAAATACACGAATTTATGAAAATAAACATGAAAACACAACGTCACTCTGCAAGTTCCCGCCAAAAAGTACCAAAGGTAAGTTTTTCATTCAAATATACAAGAACAAAAAAAAAATTGTTTCGAATTCTAATCCGATTTAAATATTCTTTTATATTGAAATTCCAATTTCAAAGAGTACCAAGTTTTTTGAATAAAATCGGCTCAGATTACTGAACAAAAGGCAGATAGAGCACGCGAAACACGGGAGTGAGGCCAAAAAAACCACAAAGTTTATTTAAGAGTGCGTATAAAGCCAGAAAAATATGGCAATGTCAGATAAAACAAACATATGTCTAATCTTCGCATGGCATGAGACGGAGATAGCGTGTTTCGCGGAACAAAAATGAACTAAGCGCTTCTTATCTAAATAACTTGTAAAGTATAGAATATTTAAAAAAATCGTTAGTAGCAGCCCTAGCTCATACGTTAGTGATATTATTTATACGCACTCTTAAACGAAAGTTTTTTCGTTAAATAAAGTTTTTTAAACAAAGCAAATACATATTCAAAAGCGAATACCAGGTAAGTGTTTTACAATTATTATTTGCTTTTTTGGCCTCTCCCGTGTTCCGGGCGCTCCATCTGCCTTATTCTGTAATCTGTGAAAATCGAATTGAGTTTTCAAACATGTGTCAAAATAAAATGTAATTAAATCAAAAGTACTAAGGAGTATTGATATCTACTTCGATGCAAATCACCCCTAAAATAATTTTCTACCCCTTTTTAACCCTGTTAGGCGATGAGTTTCAATAAAATATGAAACACGTCTTCTATTAATTCTGTTAAGGAATGTTTATGCAAAATTTGAAGTAGATCGGACCAAGGAATCACGTTGTCCCATACAAACTTTTCCCCCGTTTTTCACCCCCTTAGGGGTAGAATTTCGAAAAATCCTTTCTTATCGGATGCCTACGTCATACAAAGAACACACCCTCCAAGTTTCAGGTCTCTACAGTCAGCGGTTTAGGCTGGGCGTTGATTGTCAGTCAGTCATTCAGGACAAAGCATTTTATATGTATAGATGAAAAACGCTCATACGGAGGTAACATTCAGATAATTAACATTTCATCTATAAGGATTTAATTTATTCTTTTACACAAATCTTACTCACTAGTACGAACATATAATTTACTTTGTCGTCGTAATCTTGAAACATTAATTTTTTAATGAAATTGTTCTTCTAAAGAATCGATTCTTGATACGTACAGGAGGTAACGTAGATTCCTCGCTGAGGAATCGGGCGCCGCCCGGGGCGTGTCTGCCGGTAGCGTCCACAATTGCGTTTCAAGATTTAAGACTTTTTAGGCTATAAATGTCTATAGCATTACTAGTGATTAGACCTAGGTATTAACTATAAAGTATCGTATATAAGAATATAACCCGTGTGAATACTGGCCCTGATTCTGTTGTTCACAACTAAACTAATTGTAATGTCACTTTGTCTCTTTCTAACAAAGAACATAAGAAAAGGTTGTAAGAATTTTAGTCCTGTCAAATTAGTCCAATGCTTGTTTTCAATTTACAACAGAATCGGCACCAAGTGCCGATTCTGTTGTAAATCGCACTAAACTAATTTTAGTCACATCTCATCTCTTTTTTACGAACATGATTGAAAAAGGATAGAACATATTTTAAGTTGTCAAATTAATCTTTGCCGTCTTATTTTGCGTGTATTTAGGCGTGACCGCGATAGATGGCGACTAAATTTATATTGAAAACAAGCATTGGACTAATTTGACAGGACTAAATTTCTTACATCCTTTTCTTATGTTCTTTGTTAGAAAGAGACATAGTGACATTAAAATTAGTTTAGTTGTGAACAACAGAATCAGGGCCATTGTCTTTAGTTTTTTAGAACTACCGAACGATCAATTTTTCTAAGCAAGGGTTTGAGTAGTAATAAATCAATCACATAAAATCCAAGCTGTTAGGACTTATTTCTCTGCGGGGGTAACTCGGTGTATGCAATGCCAGCAACTCTAATCATAAGCCGTAGTCCTGGTCCATCACCAGAAGTAATTATATAACAACTGCTTTACTAGGATGTAGCCATATCATGTCCGTCGTACATTTCCAATTACTTACGTCGAACGAGAAAATGCGGTCGCGAAAATGTGGGACCGTTGGTTATCTTACGCGAGGAAACCTCTCTAAGAGGTCTGGCTACCTCCCTCAAGATGGAAATCTGTCGCCAGCACTACCGTGTGAGCCGACAGTTGCGCTTGATAGCCCCTCCCTTCCCTTTGTACTTTGTGTGCTTCTTCGGCATCGAGGAATCCATTAGAGTACGATCAATCCAATTCTGCAGCTAGTAAGATAGAGAAGATTTCGCACAAATTAATAATAGTACCGAACAATGTCGATGGAGAATTAACGGAATAAACAAACAAACTGAACGTCATTCTTACTATATCGGTCGATTGGTCGATATCCTTCGAATCACTTTCCATAAATAAGGAAAGTTAGTGATGCATACTAAGTAAGTAAACAAGGTCTTGACCTGGGAACTGTAGCTCCCCCACGGTGGCAGTAAGGGTGCCACCAAGGCGGTTACCTTGTCCTGATTACTACGACAACAGTGTGCACAGGCCTTGTGGGTGAGTGACGTTTATGAAGATACTACCCGACCTTATGCGTACATATATAAAAGAGTAATTTAATTCACATTCGCCCTATAGTAAACAGTAGCGACATTGGTAATAATGCATGTCGTTTATCAAGTCGATTCAGGCCCTAATGTTTCCACAGTAATTGGTACCTGTGACTATACTAAAAAAAACGTCATTTCAGAATTTTAGGTTTTTCTTTTTTTTCAGTCATATTTGAGGTAACTATTATACTAGCTTGTGTCTTTTACTAAAAACTATGTAACTGGGTAGTAGTTTTCAGGACGCAGGATACGTTTTATTGAGCTACAAAACTTTTCTCTCGTTTTTTTCCAATCATCAGGCCTAGTACTAACTACTCTAACTCGTTTCTGTTTGTTTTACGTCATCGATTACAGTTTGAATTATTTAAGGTGATGATAGCGCAGTGGTTGCGATGTCTAATGCCGTTGCAAAGGTCATGGCTTCGATTACTACAGTGAGCTTGAGCATTCGGCGAAGGAAAACATCGTGAGGGAACCATAGTACGGTGGGGCACTTTGTAGTACCCGTCTGGCTGGAATATGTAGAGAAACTCGCAGATTTTTATATATATTTTAAAATTATAGAAAATATATGTTCAAAAGAACTTTTCTCTCTTTCGCTGTGTGCTTGGCGACCGATTTTCAACTTAAGGGTGGTAGCCAGCCAGACTGATGTACCCTACCACCGTGCTATGGTTTCCTAACGATGTTTTCCTTCACCGAAAACTAAGCTTTTTGTTGGATTCGAACCCGGGACTTTCGTCTCGGTATCCGACGTCACTACCACTGAGCTGATGATAGCATTGAAAAACAACTATATTTTCAAATAAACAAGTCGTTAAGTAGAAAAGCTAACAAAGTGGAGGTCAACATAAACGTGACGTGTACTGAATGACCTCAACAAATGGCCCTTATATTAGCTCCTATAAAAGGTATAATAAACTTCAAAGGTTCCATTAGGTCATTATTAAATTTTTGAAGAGGCCTTGACGCGAAGGTAAGTTGGACGAATAGCTATCGATCAAGTAACGGTTAGGCAGCTAGCTAGCTCACGTTTCCTTGTTTCTCAAGGTCTAGCTTGACGCAGTGGTTATACTGACTTTATTATTTATTAACAGGATTTGTAAACAGGTGTATTATAATCAGAACCTTCCCATCAGCGGGGCTACCGCTGTGGTGGTCATCGTAATGTAGGGTATATTCGTAAAGGGACCATTGGTGGGCCGTCATTGGATGAAATACATTTTCATTACGATTACCATCAGAGACATGCGGTAGCTCGGCGTCTGTGCTTATGCCTGCACTATATGATGCTATATGACACCTAGAAAAAATATATGAAAATAATTTGCATTCCCAAAAAACTGGCTTGAATTTTTACTCGACGCACTAAAATTAGCTTTTAAACTTGAGGGCAAAATCTCAACTGCAACCATCGGTTTGTGATGTTTTTTTTTATGGGCTAGCACAAATCGAAATGTTTCAAAACTGTTTCATATAATGTCAGTTAGCTAGTCTCGCTTAAATATAAATCTGGAGAGAGGCCAACAAGCGTGGCGTACGCGACAAACGCGGTTCCCGTGAAAACTATAATTAGGAAATTTATATTTACCGCCTTACTCAATTCGCCTATACCGAGTCATATCTGTGTAATTCTGACGCCCTCGCTTGTCGACCGAGGGTCGCGTCCCAATTAAACATCCAATCTCTGATAGCACGAGGATCCCTGCCATCCAACTCGTTTCACACGTCCCAATACACGCGAGGCGAGGTATGTTGACGAAATCGGGACGTCAGTAAATAAAGCCGGTAAACCAATTAGTAAAGTATTTCGATTCCGTTAACCTAATTTACTAATTCTTTACCGAGTCATAGATTGACGGCAAAATAGTAAATATAATATGAGTTTGCCGTAATGAAGTATATTGTTTTATTGCTTGAGTACCTATATAAATTTCATCATAAATCTACAGCTGGCATCATAAATCCTGGAGCCTTCCTGGGCCTGCCGTCCTTATTATGAACTCACTAGCTTTCCGTCTCACTGGTTCACCCGCATTCGCCAATTGTATAAACAGAAGCCAAACCACCGATTTGCAGAATTCTTTCTTCAAAAAGTCGATCTTCTATACAAACTTTAATCCCCTATTTAATTCCATTTATGCACTTTTCAATAATCGTGTCTTAGTGGTCTTTCACCACGTTATATGGGGATCTTCTGTGCAAACTATTATTTTCTAGGCCTACCAGTTTAGACTGTGACGTACTTAAATAATTAGGAAATAACAAAAACCGAATAAAGTATAATAATAACTGAAGCAAATTGTTACTAGGCAAACTGTTTCCTGGTATTTGCGATTAAGGGGAAACCCAGCCACGGCACATGAGAGATTACGTTGATATCAGCCGCACCAGACCACGTTACTGTGAATATTTCACATTGGATGTAATTATGAGTTGATAGGGCCCAGGTCATTGTAACGAATTGAGAATGAGCTGTGAACTGCTAATTAACCTGAACGTGTGTTTTTTCTATACTTTTCAGTTGATTTGTGATTGTACCATAGAGTTATTATATTGATAGAGAAGCGTAAGCAAGCAGTTTGCATTCATAGATATATTGTACACTAATAATTTATAATCAAGAAAAATGACGATATGATTCGAGTTCCTTGTCATTTGTTCTTGGTAAAAGTATCGATAAAAACGAGTAATTGGCATTCATTATTATATATTAACCCCCTTACTCATAAAACGTTATTTAACTAATAAGCTGATTAAGTGGTCACCTAAATAACGTCAAATTGTTTGACAATGACAGCAAGGTGACGTTATTTATTTGATCACTTATTCAGTAGATTTAGTTAAATAGCGTTTATGAGTAAGGCCGTAAGTCGTTCAAACTATGAACACGCAGTTCGTTTCAAGACAGCGTAGCACATACCCGTGCTCAGGGCACATAGTCTAGTACACTCGCTCTATTAATTTTATATCTCTATGGGTTGTATCTATATCAGAGTAAAGTAGAAATAAATTAAGAGTTCTAAGGCGACGCAATAAGTTGGCCTTCGGCACAAAACAATCGGGGCGAGATTCATGGATAAATGGACTCTAACCATGAATTCGCTAGACTGTAATGTTTGTAAATACTGGAATGCAGGCAACCAGCCGCGCCGCCCGCCGCGGATCCGCAAAACCTAAAACATTCAACATCTTTAAATTTATATTTTTCCGTACTAAAGATAGAAAGTTTAAGCCAGGGATACACTAGGGAACATTTTGTCCCGCAACATGACGCGCAACACTCAATTTACGTGACGCTGCAACGTTGCATAGTGTCCCGCAACATGCCCCCCAACATTCTACGTGACGCGGGGCATGTTGCTTGCTCCCGCCACGACTCCACGAGAGCGAGCGCACGTGTCAGTGTCGCGCCATTTGTTACCGAGTGTAGTCGCGTACGCAACGTGCTTCTTCTCGTTGTAGTAAGAAATTTCGCATCCACCACCTTCTTTTTCTCTTACGTTTCAACACACTCAATATAATTACTATGTACGCAGCACTAATAGCCACAACCTCCTCGGGCGACATTTCTATGAGCACTGACTAGTGTGGCTGGCAAAATGTTCCGCAACAATTGTCTCGGGATACTTCACGTACTTAGTGAGGAACATATTCCGCAACATGTTTCTTCATTTGCCCCCTAGTGTATCCCTGGCTTTATCTCCAGCAAGTAATAAGCATGGATTTAATAAAACTTTGAAAGAATTTATGTATAAGGTTTCTTATAGAATTTCTTTAGGTGCGTCCACACTACGCGAACTGAGCACGAGCCGAGCCTCTATTCGTTCGTTGCTTGCGTTGTCAAGTGTGCACGTACAACGAGCCTACAACACGAACGTGATGCGAAACTCTGTTCTTTTATACTTCTTAGGTAGCAAACAAGCATACGGCCCGCCTGATGGTAAGCGATTACCGCAGCCTATGGACGCTTGCATCACCAGGGGTGTTACTCGCGCGTTGCCGACCCTGCAGAAATCTCTTCACACCCTTTTTGAAGAACCCATGCTGTACTTCATTGGGAAAACCACAACAGGGAGCTCATTCCACAATCTGAGAGTCCACGGAATGAAGCTCCTTTGAGACCGCACAGTTCGAAACAATTTTGGTTCCAATATGTGGGGATGGACTCCCCATCGATGGCGAGAGTTGCGATGGTAGAATGTAGCCGTGGGCATCATCTTAAACAATTCTTCAGAACACTGTCCATTATACAAGCGGTAGAACACACATAAGGAGGCAAAGTCTCTCCTCAGACTGAGGGGCTCTAAGCCGCTTGTGAGTTCGGGATCGTTGACAATTCTAGCAGCACGGCGCTTAACCGAGTCTAAAGGCCCGAGCTGGTATCCAGGTGCCACCGCCCACAGATGACAGCAGTACTCCATATGAGTATCTGTGTCAAATGCGATCTGTGTTCATCAAAAAACTGACAATCGACGGAGCGCTGTCGAGCGCGAGCCGAACAATCATTCGAGGCTCGCAAGTCCGACCTCGCTACGCGAATCCCTGCTTCAAGTATGATCGGCTAGTGTGCGGGTAGCGTGGATAAAAAAAAGATTTTTGTTAGGTATAATTATTTTCATAAAAGTTTACAAAACTTTGTTGTTGATGAAGCCTTCTAATGCAATTCAATAAGAGAATAAATTATTTCTAGCTGTTCCGACCTACCTCACTTACGTTTGTGAAAGTTCTGCAATGTTTGTATGGTTTCTAAAAGAAAATAAAACAGGCTACTTAGAAAAATAGCCAATAGATTTCGAAATACCCAAACAAGATTCTGAGGACAATTAGTATATCTACTGCACTAGCACTTGCCCGAGTTTTCTTACGTGCGTACTATGGGATATAAATCAACCCAATCAATCCTTGAGTTGGTAAGTAATTAACTAAAAAAGTAGTTATAGAAGTACCATATTTTACCACATGTCATTTATTTCTAAACAAATAAAGCATACTGCAATATAGTTCTATAGACACTTTTTAGGGTACCACTTTATGTCAATTGTATAACATAAAATCTAAATACGAGCCATAAAGCGAGGAATACTCGAGAATGCGCGAGGATTCCCTGGAAGACGCGCGAACTCTATTTGGCTCTTATTTAGTTTGTATGTTATAGAATTGACATAAAGTTCATTTCGGTTCCATTCCATTCCGCGGCAAAGTAAATTGAGCCTTATGAGCGAGCGCAAGCGAAGTACCACATATTATCGTACGATATTTCGATATTTTTCATAGTTATATGCATGGTAAGATTAAATACATCGGAGTACTTTTAGCTGGATATGACGTACCGGATATTTATTATGCCACAACATGAGACGGAACTTATCAAGACGTACCTTTTGCACAAAGGGGAATAACGTGCATGATTTTTTTTATTACAAGTTTGTATTGAACAGCGGTACAGCAAACAAAAACAAAAGTACAGCGGCGCCCAGCGACTCTGACAAGGTCGTCGGTCCATCTGGTGGGAGAGCGTCCCACTCGGCGCTTTCCAGTACGTAGTCGCCACTCGAGAACTTTTCTTCCCCATCGGTTATCGGCTCTTCGAGCGATGTGGCCTGCCCATTGCCACTTCAGCTTACTAACTCTACGAGCTATATCCGTCGTTTTCTCCTACGAATGTCCTCATTTACTTATCATGTTACGAATTCGAAAACAAAATTACTTCCGAATGTTTTTTTTTTTTTTTGATGCAAACCCTATTTTCCAGAACCCAATTCTACGCTAGAGCCGAGCATGAGCCGAGCCGTTCGACTTTGTATGAGGTGAATTTGACATGGACAATGACGTCACGCGACTTATAATCGATGAATCTAAGTATTTTTTATGTCAAATATAAGCTATTTTTGTAAAATGTCACTTACCGTTAACTTAGTATAAAAATATACTTTTATTCATTGATAGAATATAACTAAAATAGATTGAAAGAAATATATACAAGAACAATGAACCTAAAACTAAAAACTTTTGTAAAATTATAAATTTATATGCATACTTTATATGAATTCATAAAATGTTTTAACCAGTAAGTATTGGTAAATGCAAGTCTGATTGCGTGTATGTTGAACTGTACCCCTAGACAAAGTACTTTTCGTTGCGATTGCGCGAATAGAAGCGCTACGTAATTGGACTGTTTTACAAAAACCTTAAACCGACTTCAAAGTACACTAAGAAGTAATCAAATCCTGATCTGATGACAATGGGACCAAACGGGAAGCGTACCCTTTCAAATAAAAAGAATTTTCCAAATCGGTTAGTAAATGACGGAGTTACGAGGCAACAAACATAAAAAAAAAAGTTTACGCGACGAAAAGTACTTTGTCTAGGGGTACAGATGTGCTTGAAAATTTGCATAAAATAGTGCATACTTAGCTGCAATTAGGAATATTAGTGTTTAGTGTTAGTCTATTTAAAATAATAGTAATAAAAAAAAAGATTATCCATTAGGATCGTATGTTTGTTCTCACAGATGAGCCACCAACACCACCATTTCTTTGTTAATACTTAAGGCGGCCCTCTGTGGCCGGCGCAACTTCAACGCAAGCATAGTCTAAAAGCTTGTTGTTTCATCCAACATAATGTTTGACTGCGAAAAAAGAGAGACAGCATCAGAGCCGTCGGTTATCAGTCGGTAAATTCCGCTGATCACTCGCGACCGCTTCGCTAGGTCGTCATTCATGATTTCGCATTCATAAAACTTGTTCCAGGAGTATACTTCTTGTGAAAAAATCTTACAAGTTTGTGAAAAAAAAGTTAGTTATTTAGAATCTCCTCTCATCTCTCTCATTTGCAAGCCTGGTATCTAAATGTTTTCTTTACTTTTACAATTTATAGGTACATTAGATATGGCCAAAGTTCAGGCAAAAACGCTGTTTTTCGGAGGCTTTGACTGAATTTGTTTCACACTTTTTTTAAATTACGCCTAGATACAAGGCTAGATATAGTGCACAAGATACTAATTTGTTCAAAACATCAAACGAAAAATGTTTAACAACGCCATAATAAGTACAGAGGTTTTGTATGAAAAGTATGACGAATTGAGTCCTCTTAATTAAATAATCGTGGTGTAGCTTGATTAGTCGTTCTTAAGCAGTCGGCAAAGTTAAGCTTGAAAACTCCAACAGTAGGTTGACCACTAGCTTCCACCGATCCGCAGTGGACACGCGTGGTGGAGTATTGCTCATTCCCTTTCACCCTAATTTGAAAAGGAGGCCTGTGCTCGGCAGTGGGACAATATAGGCTGATGATGATGAAAATTAGCAAAATAGTCATATATCAAATGTTAGTAACAATATGTTTGTATGTTCATAATTTCTTGATTCAACGGAATATTGGATCGACATAAAAGTAGCTATCACACGCAACACCACGCGTGGAAAGGACTAAGTGACAGTTATCGGTGATATTTGATATCATTTCGAACATTCCATTGATGTTTAATTGGATCAGCGCATCGGTGCTCGTTCTGACGGCATATCCAGATGAAAGCTTTCAGTTAAAATTGTATATTGCAACTGTCCATTCAGGCGACATTATGGGCGTGTCGTGACGTCAATAGGTTGCATTGAGGTCAAAGAAATAAAAAAAACAATCTTCGAATCGAATCTTTTGCTATTCCGCGCAGATTCGCACCCTTTTTGTAAACGCTCCCGGATTGAAAAGCGTTGAAGCGGATTTCATAATAGTAGGTCCTTTATATAAGAAATGGCACGGCTATGCCACACGAAATAAAAATTTGGATATGACATTTTGCTGTTTGATGAATAGATTTCATTATGAAATTTGCACAATTTCACCATAGTCAGTGATGATATTATGGCCGAAGGTGAGCATAGAAAGCCTAGAGGAAAATTGGCTCTCAAGTGTAGCTGTCGGAACACACTAGTAGGTTCTTGGCGACCGATTTTATTACTTGAGGGTGGTAGCCAGCCAGGTGAGTACTACAAAGTACCGAAAGCTCAAGCTCATTGTACGATGGAAACCCGCGATCTTCGTCTTTGCATTCGATGTCACTACCACTAGCATCGCCTTAAAATTATTTGTATTTTACAGACTTTATATAACATGCAAGTTATTGAGAATTGAACCTTATGATTGACCCTTTCGATCACTTTTAATAAAAATACATGTTAATTGATGAAGGCATGCTGCTATTTCTGAATTGGTTTTAATTTATTTAACCTGATTATATTCAGGACTAAAACTTTGAACCGATCGGCACGAAATTTTGCACACAGATAGCCTGTAGTATGGAGAGGGACATATTGCTAGATTACAAGTAAATAATAGTTTATTATAATTTTGTAAGTACTTAGGTATATTTTTAAATTTTTGCATTCATTATTTCGCTTGATCGAAATGTTAAGATTGATTATAGAAATTTTCACTATGTTTATAACTAATATTTCTATATTAATTATAGTAGTGAACCCAATTTTAGAATTAAATGTGGAGGCTAATTCTTGAATCAAAAATGTGCGGAATAACACAAAATCTTCTAAACATAATTGAAAACTGTTTTACAAAAAACTTAAACCGACTTCAAAGTACACTAAAAAGGAATAAGATCCTGACCTGATGACAATGGGACCAAACGGGAAGTATACCCTTACAAACAAAAAAGAATTTTCCAAGTCGGTTAATAAATGACAGAGCTCTGACGTAAGAAACATCAAAAATAAACACAAGCTAATTGAGAACCTCCTCTTTTTTTAAGTCAGTTAAAAAAGGCATGAAATACAATAAATAAGAGCCAATAGAGTAGGTTACTAGTATTTACGTCACGTCATTAGTTAGACATAATTTCACTGATCATAATAGCTATAGAAATATGAGAGTCGGATCACAACATTACCTAATTCTAATAGCCCAATTAGGTACCTATGAAAAAACCCGATTTATCCTGTAGGCCGGTCAGATTGATAGATCTCAAAACCTGGCTACTGCATCCAACTTATGAGTGGTAGGTACCTTGTGAAACTAAAACGACAGCTGATGCCATAATATAAATTCATATATCGATCACGTAACATTTTTAATTGCTATGCTAGAATAAGATTAAATAAGTTAATTAAGCATCTTCTAAAAAAACAAGAATTGCCGTTACTGATTAATCTATGTGTGATAGCTGTATCCAATTAATTTAGAGATAGGATTAACATTTAAACCATTAATTGGTTGTAGTGGTATAAATAATTTCATCGCGTTCTACAAATTCTGAAGCACGTAATCAAAACCATAAAATACTTTGTTATGCGCCATGTTAACCAGTTTTTGGCAATTCGTTAGTTTTCGTACCAATGTACACACGGCAACACATCAAGCTATACATTTCCAGTATAAGCTGATCTCGCATTGTATAGGATTTCCGTACAATGAGAGGTCAGCTTATATTGGAAATGTATAGCTTGATCTGTAGCCGTGTGTACGTGGATTATGTAACTTTAACAGTTTCTATTCGTAATCTCTTTATTGTAAGAATTATAATCAAATATTACATAATATATACAAGTAAATCTTAACTGATTCGCAAACGTTTTTCGCAGAAGCTATGTGAATTTTGGATATTAAGTTATGTTATCTAGCTTCAATGCCTAATTATTTATATTTTTTACCGACTTTAAAAAAAGGAGGAAGTTCTCAATTCGGTTGTTTAGTCCCATTGTCATAGATTAGGATTTGATTTCTCTTTAGTGTATTTTGAAGTCGGTTTATTTCCTAAGATTTCTGTCGTAGTGCGAATTGAGCAAGAAAGTCGCGATGTAGACTGTCCCTAATGATTGATGGACCCCCAAAAATTTAGAAAGCGTTGCGACTGTTGCTTATTGAGAGAAAGAGATAGTTCGAGTATGTGGAACAGAAAATAAGTTAGTGAAAGTTACTTTATCCGCAACTGAAGTTAAAGTTAAAAAATATTCACAGTATAAATTGGGCAAAAATATATTTAGCACAAATAAAATGGCATAAATTGGGCAAATTAAAATGTTTAGTGTACGGAAGCGGTGTTCTATCGAAATATCGTTGTAAGTGGGGCACTCTAGTGCGATGACTCCGGTGAATTTCGGCGGAGCTGCGCAGGCGTCGCCATCGCGTTTCCCACTCGAGCGATAATATTGCCTACCTCTACCTAGTGTAAATTGTTTCAGTTCACATAGATATCGTTGGTTGCAACCACAACGGTTACAAAGGTTCAAGTGTGGAATAGTTGGCAATTATTTTCTTTTAGTTTTACGTAAATTTGTAATAAATTCAATACCGGCAAAAATGCTTGGTAATTAATTCTCATATTTCAAAAGAATTTCATTATATTTTGTAGTTCAAGATTCCGTTATGTGAGAAACTGGTTTATTTTCTTTACGTATTTTCCGTATATTTGAAATCATATATAATTCTGATATAATTTATTTATTCGGTACACAGTTGTAACACTTGTACATCTGTTTTAGTTTCATTAGGTGAATTTAATTGTTAATATTAAGTTCGTATAAGTCATCTGTTTTAGTTTTACAAAAGAACTAGAGAAATATAAAATAAAATATTCAAATTAGTATTAAATAGTAAATTAATATCTTGTAGTTCGAAGATTCGAATTCTGAAATAATTCCATAATAAACGAAACGACCAAGCTACATAGTTGTGAAGTTAGGGCCTGTAGAATTAGGACATGTGGAGTTAAAAGCTTGGCTCCACATGAGATCTGATTTCTTTTTGACACTGCGAGCCATAATATCAGTGGCGTGCATTGGTTTTCGGAGGAGGTAGGCAATCAAGTACTAGGAGAGTTTTATTGTATATTATCGGTGGTATTTTAACCAATAAAGATCAATCCACGTGCACTAGTGAAATGAAATGAATTATGTGTATCGTGATTTTACAAGTTGTCTCAAAAAGTTCGTGAAAAGTTTTAGTACAGTCACCACCATTTTACTAAAACACGACTGAACGGTGACTGATAATTTGATAATGCGGACTATATAAAAGTAATGTGCGGACTAGGTATATGAAAGTGATATTATAAATAAAATGTATGCGACTGAAGGACTTTGTGTCCTGAACAAATATTTAAAAAAAAGCCAAACTAGTGTTTCCAGCCTTGGTTGAATCGATCGATTTTTAATCAATATTCGATCTTTTAAATCGTCTTTGGAGATACGGATCGATCTTAAGATCGCCACGAAATTAAAAGATCGGAAATCGATTTTAACGAGACCATAATATTCCATTTCGAATTTTCGAATTGATTATTTTTTGCAGTATTATGTTAAATATTAAAGTATTTTTGAATAAATTAGCACAAGTTACTCTCTTTCTCTCTCATCAATGCCGATGTGTTTATTATTAGTGACCTAATAAACAGTGCATTTAAAAAAATATTTTTTGCTACTAATTAACTAAGAAATATATTTTATATCATAATATAATATAAAATATAAATATTGATTTTCTAAGGATCGATCTTGTATATATTTTTTTTAATCGATATCAGTCACTTCGATTTGAATCTATCGATAATAAATTTTGTCAAAGTACGGTAACCCTATGCAATGCCAGCCAAACCATAAACAAAACCATACAAATAAATTGCGAAGTTATATTTGAGTTGCTCTAACGTTGGTAAACTGTAGTTTTTTTAATTTGGCTGGATTACTAGTGTCAGAACAGAGTAGGTATGGTTACTTTTGGTCCATAAATCGCGAATGTCAAATGTCAGTGTGCTACGCATAGTAAAAACGTGATTTATGCTTTCGTCGTATTATCCTAAAGAAGTGTGTGTGCGTGTATGCATATGCCGAAATCGTTTTAGTGTGCGTGAATTTGTTACACGAACTCGCGAGTGCCTGCGCGACAAAGTTTGAAATTTTGTATTGAATGTTAGGTTAGAATTTTTATTTAAAATGATTATGTAATTTAATTGAATCAATATATCATATTATTGAATCTTATGAGGTAAGCATTGCTTATTTGCCTATATGGAATGCACGCCACTGCATAATATGGTATCGTATTGGCAACATTTTACATGAAAATGTTTTTGGTGGCATCTCTATGACTCTATCATTTATTTAACTTGGTATCACTTAGGACAGCAGGGGTGCTCAAACAGTCGATCGCAGGAAATCACGAAAAGTATAAAATACATCAAAGAACAATGGGTCAGGTTATATGGAACGCGTCCCCAGAATGTAGCACTATAAGCTATGGTGGAGATTGTTGGCCACATCGAGGGCATCATTTCATTGTATGACACCAAGTCTGGATTCCATGGGAAAAAAAAGATATTCACGGTTAAAGCAAACAAAATACTGTGTAACTTTGTTACCGTCCCGCAGTATTATAAAAACTTTTCTGGTTTTAAATCATTAGATATGCTAATCCAGAGTGTAATCTATCTATTTGCTAAGTTTCACCCACATCTGATTAGCCATTTTGGCGTAATTTAAAAATAAATATCGACAAAATCTTAAGTATTTATTACTTACATCACTAGGGTCAAGATCAAATATTATTATTCTTTCTTTTTTAATTGGCACAATAAACAAGTAAACTTACATATTACCTACCTACTATATGACATTTTGTTACATTGCTGTTCTATAAGAGTAATCAGTCCCGTTGTCCACGTATTGAATTAACTAACGGGTAACGTATTTTAATGTTTATTAATTAAAAAGTTAGGCTGAATTATATTACATTTTCCAGCTGGACTGTTATCAATAAAATTGGCACACGCGGTAGCATAGAGCCTAGAGATGGACACGCAATACTTTTTTCTCAGGAACACAGGTGAAACCACAAGGCACAGCTAGTACTTCAATATTATAAACATGAAAGTGGGTTTCTCTGTTTGTTATATTTTCACAGCTAAGATACTGGATGGAAATCGATAACTAATTAGCAGAAAGGTAACATGGAACTTGGAGATGGAACAGCAATACTTTTTTCACAGGAACATGGATGAAACCGCGATGCACAGCTAGTACTTTAATATGGTCAATGCGAAAGTAGATCCGTTTGTTTGTAAAGTTTTCACAACTATGTTACTGGACCGATATCGATAAAATATCAGCAGAAAGATAGCATGGACCCTGGAGATAGCCATACATTTATTTTTCACCTGAAAACGCGATTGGGATCGCTGGTATTGAGTATTCTGTGCCGCAGGGCAAAGCTAATAATAACAAAAAAACAATCATTACCAAAGGAACATTTTTGTAACTTCAAATGTGAATATCTTTTTTCTCCCATGGAATTCAGACTTGCTGTCATAGAATAAAATAATGTGCTCGCCGAGACCTACAATTACCACTATAGCTCATCGTGCTACAGTCTGGGGACGTTTTTACCTATTATCCTTTCTTGAAAATGTTATTATTGGACTATCTGCTATTTCAATATGAAATATTTTCAATACGGACATGACTTATATTCAAAATGAAGTATTGGACTTATGGATATGAATAGTTGTTAAAGAAATAGCAGTCGATCATCATCATCAGCCTATAATGTCCCACTGCTGAGCACAGGCCTCCTTTCACAAATGAAGGTGAAAGGGAATGGGCAATACTCCACCACGCGTGCCCACTGCGGATCGGTGGAGGTAGGCTAGTGGTCAACCTACTGTTGGAATTTTTCAAGCCGCCTAGGAGGCATCCAACTAGCTTAACGACTATCACCATTAAGTGATAACCGGGACCAACGGCTTAACGTGCCTTCCGAAGCACGGAAACGCTCGATTTGAAATACCACTAGGCGGTCACCCATCCAGGTACCGACCACGACAGGCGTAGCTTAACTTTGCCGATCGATTAAGAACGGCTAATCATGCTACACCACGAGCGCTTCAGCAGTCGATCACTGCTACTTAAATATTTTTTGGTAGATTGCTGACCTTATAAGTCTGAACACCCCTGACCTAGGACATACTCTGAACGAATATCAGTATAGAATTTACATGTGGTATGCGATTAAAACTGCGGGCGAAAGCTTGTTTTATAACCTTACATGTAACGTACTTACGTACATTAAACCGTGAAGCTTGCCTAAATCACCGTTATATGTGAGCATGGCCCATGGCGGGCTCCTATCTCACGTCATGTCATTAGAAAACCGCCAGCGACTTGCGACACAATAGCCGTACAGATCAACGCTACATTTAACATAGATAAGTTAATAAATCAGAGGGGTAATATCTAGGTATCCGCAAATGTTTTTCCAACAAACCTCAGGCTGTGCCTAGCAGCACGCGCGAGCTTACCTACCAAGCGGCTTCCATCCACCTCGCATTGATTTAATTTTGCAATAGGTATAGGTTGTAACCTTCTGTTCAGTGGTCCACATCACCTACATTATTTATCGAATATTGTCCTGTACAGTATACATCACTCTAGAAATATTACATTGCAGGAGTGGCCCTTCATGGCCAACGCAACTTCAACGCAAGCATAGCCTAAAAGCTTGTACTTTCATCCAACGTAATGTTTGACTGCAAAAAAGAGAGACCGCATCAGAGTCGTCGGTTATCAGTTGGAAAATTCCGCTGATCATTGGCGGCCGCTTCGCTAGGTCGTCATTCATGATTTCGCATATCATAAAACTTGTTCCAGGAGTATACTTCTTGTGAAAAAATCTTACAAGATTGTGAAGAAAATGTTTGTTATTTTGAATCTCCAATATATTTGCAATGTCGGATCAAGATGATTTATTTACTTTTTAAAATTTATAGGTACATTAGATATGGCCAAAGTTCAGGTAAATTTGGGCAAAAACGCTGTTTTCGGAGGCTTTTACTGAATTTGTTTCAAACATGTTTGCCTATATACCGACCTATATATAGTGCACAAGATACATATTTGCTTAAAACATCTAACGAATAATTGGACTGTTTTACAAAAAACTTAAACCGACTTCAAAGTACACTAAGAAGTAATCAAATCCTGATCTGATGACTGAGGGACCAAACGGGAAGTGTACCCTTTCAAATAAAAAAAGAATTTTCCAAATCGGTTAATAAATGACGGAGTTATGAGGTAATAAACATAAAAGAAAAACAGTCGAATTGAGAACCTCCTCCTTTTTTTGAAGACGGTTAAAAATGTTTAACAACGCCATAATAAGTACTGAGTTTTTGTATGAAAAGTATGCCTGCTCTTAAGAAGCATATAGCATTTTTTTAAATTTCGAACGTACTTTCAAAATCAAAATCAAAAAGTAATTTATTCAATTTAAGCCCTAGTAAGATACTTATGAAATTTAATCGCTTGGCTCGCGGTTAAAAATATAACAATGACATCAATTGTTATAATAGAACGCGCGTCCCTCGAGAGAACCAACGGGATAAGTTGGTACATTCAGTTGTATTTACCACCGGTTCGGAATACACTTAAACTGAGAAGACTCCGGCAAGAAACTCAGCAAGGCACTTTTTTGTGGAAAATCTTTTCTTATTACAGCTTTTGTTCCAAATACAGTATACATTATTATGCAGTATTATACTTATACAGTATACTTTGTCTACTGAGTCCCAATTTTACGAACGTAACAAATATAGCTGTTTGCATCGAGCTATTATTATTACTACGAAAGTAATAATAGCTCGATGGATATGTGACATAATTTGTAGAGAGAATCTGTCAAACTGTCACATTTATCCCAAGGATAAATGATATCCGATGTTTGTAAAATTGGGCCCAAAGTAGTTAAAAATTAGTTACTCGTAAACAAGTAACGCATCTGTGTAGACATATTTTTAGTCTGTGCCTTACTAGAAAGGTCGGTACATTTTTTAACTGTTGACTATGAGTGAAAGTCAGTGTTGGCGGTGAGCGGACCTTTTTTGGCATTGCCAAAGAGCATGGTTTAGAATGTTCGGGTCGGTCGGGGCCGTTGCCATGGTAACAGGTGTCAAAGGTTTTTGTTCGACCATAACTAGTTGGTAACTAGAATGAACGGGAGTTTAACGCATTTCGACAGTTTCCACTGACTGGTTTGACTATTACATAGTTGCTCGGTCTATATTAGATTCCTTTCAGAATTAGAATAGATAAATTAATTTACGGACAATTGTAACTATTCAGTTTTGCTCGCAAACACTACGAATATTAAATGCCAATAATACTGTGTCCACAAATACATACCATTACTTGCCCAGTTTTCAGACCATTACCTACTCGAAGGTATTTCACCAATTCAGGAGTTAATTAAATAGCGATTCGCTTGCATTGGTTTACCTGATGAATTTATTATTAAGAATTTCCCAGCCTATTATAACAAGACTACATTTGAAAATGTTTACTACCTACATTTTGCCAATGTGTAAAGCGCTAAGCTGTTAAATAAATGATATTTTATATCTTTCATGTTTGATTAGTAAAAATTCATTAATAATAATAATAATAATAATAAAGCCTTCTTTATTCCTTAATAATAACAACAAATAGTTTTTCTAAGATGCTACTTTTATAAATTTACTTAATGTAGTTTTAATTACAAGTTCTTTTTAATACTAACATGCAGGTTTTTTTTTTTTTTTAATACTTTATTCAAAATTAATTTATTATATATATGTTTTTTTTTTTTTGTAATTAAAAGTTAATAAGGACCTCTCAACGAGTAAAGGCCTCCTCCAATTTTCTCCACACGGTTCTATCTTTCGCCAATTCCATCCAGTCTCGTCCTGTAGCTCTTAGTATCTCGTCGAGCCATCTGTCTGCTGGTCTGCCTCTTGTTCTCTTGCCTGATGGGCCCTTCCAAGTTGTTACCTTTTTTGCCCATTTATCATCACTCATGCGTGCAATATGGCCTGCCCATTTCAACTTCAGTTTTTTGCAGTGTTCTAGAGCGTCAATTAATTTAGTTGTCTCCCTTATGTCTTTATTTTTCCTTCGGTCAGGAGTTCCTTCGGAGTAAAAATTCATTAACCGACCGTTAATGACTTGATGGGTGCAACCAACAACATACATTGGATTTTTAGAAATTGAACCTAAACCAACAAAAAGTTAAGAGATTAAGAAAACCCATCAACTATACTTTTATACCCAATTATTTTCCAAATATTTTTTCTTGGCAACTGTGTTTATTCTTTTCATACCCTAAAACGCGAAATTGAAATAAAAAACCCTTCTTTTGTCACCCCTAATGCTATAAGAATCCCTGAAAAGTTATTTTCCTATAACCATCTTTCTAATATATGCGTTGAAGATGTTATATTTGCCAATGAGTAAATCATTAAATCAAGACATCAGTCATTTTCCTTTTATATTGATAATAAAGAGAGTGAGTGAGACATAATCACATAGGTAACTGATAAAGCCATGAAACGAAGAAATATAAAAATAAATTCAAGTAAGCATTCACAAAATAGGTCCAGCTAAACTGTTTAAAACTACGTTAATAAAGGAAGTAAGCACGATACAAAAAAAAATATGTGTGAAAAATATTGTTGCTTAAGTGTATTGACAACACTTAGTGAAATCTATAAATTGCCTAACGACGCGCTAACAACAACCTCCTTCAAAAACTTACGGGCGCAAGGTTTCGTCAATTTGTATAACAGTTAGGCATGTGCGGGCGCGGGAGTTGGGCACAAACATACCACAAAAGAATTTAGCCATCATCCATCCTATTTTTGCTTATTAGAGTCATATGTTCGTCTCGTTCCGACACGTTTCACCTCTAATACAATATTCGGCTCCAGACAGGGCCGGACTTGTTCGACCGGTTTCTAAAAATAGCGGAATTCGCCAATTTTTTTGAGAATTGCCTAAGGTCCAACGACTTTTCTAAATTCTTTTTGATGGCTTGTGTTGGCAGTTTGGTTACTTTGAAGAACTTTAAAGTTATGAGTTTAAAGAAGGAAAATATATATAATGTACCTACCCTTCTTATTCTTTTAAATAGAAGTTAATTTCTTTGAAGCATTTGATGTTTCATTAATTTTGATAACTGCAGCTTGACAAAACTCTACAATAGAAAATGTATAAACCAGTTTCAAATTCTCTGGAAGCGGAACAAACATTTCGTGTGGCATTTGTTCTTTTCAACCCTTGGTGAATAATTAACTAATTTACAAAAAAAAATTTCAAAACGTTATCAGATCTCATGTAGAGCCAAGCTTATAACTCTACTTGCCCTTACTCTACAAGCCCTAACTTCACAAACTCTACACACCGTAGTCAAAATATGTGGCTTGGCCGTTTCACTACTACAAGAACTATTCTATAACAAAAAAGTAACAGTTAATTAATTTTTCACCTTACTCCCATGTGACAGTAGCGAAACGGCCCAGCCACATATTTTGACTACGGTGTGTAGAGTTTGTGAAGTTAGGGCTTGTAGAGTAAGGGCAAGTAGAGTTATAAGCTTGGCTCTACATGAGATCTGATAACGTTTTGACAGTGCAAGCTATATGTCTTGGCGGCAACATTTTACATAAAAATGTTTTTGGTGGGATACTTATTAATATATTATGGTGGTAACTTCAGTAGCTTTCACTTTCATAAGGGCGTAAATTGAATAAATGGCTTTGGTTTTGACTTGGTTATGATACCTATACTGTTTCAGTTCTCAGTAACACCACACAAAAACAACGGTGCTTTTCATTTCTTCTTTTTTTCATTCTTTAAATCGTCATCATAATTATTCTACCCACAAAGATCTTCAAATTGTGTGCGATTTCATACAAACCAGAAAACGGTATAAGTAGACGAGTAATGCGCAAAGTTTCAGGAAGACCTTTCAGTTTATTAAAGGACAAGAGTCAATAATGCACGTATCTAAAAGAAATTCCCACGAGTCCAAAACACTCGAATCTTATAAAGTTGCAAATGAGTACTGAGCAGCCCAGTGTTGCCAGTACGTGGATTACGTAACTTTATTGCAATGAAATTCAGATAGAAATAACCTCTGAAACGGTAGAAATATTACAAAATCGGAAATGGTTCCATTTCTAATGAACCACTGTTTGTATTTGCAGTTATCAGAACGTAAAAAAGTTATCAGAAAACCGCTATACTGAACCGATTTCAATTCGAAAATGATTGAAATTTAGTTACGTAATCGCCCCAAAGGAAAACCTTCATCAAAAGTTTGTAGACAACTTGAAGTTTACTGAATAATTATGCAAATTACTTGGAACTACGATAACAGGATATTTTGCCATATACTACTTTATGTACTACTACTTATAGTACTTTTTGTTACTATTAGAGTGCACTAGTTGTGGACGGATTGTGGGATATAAGCAAGGAGTAAATGCTGATATAATGGATGACGAATATAAAGGTCAAATGGAAGAAGCGTATATATTAGTATTATTCATAACAGGACACTAGCTTTAAAAAAAAAAATTAATAAAACTTAAACCGACTTCAAAGTACACTAAAAAGTAATCAAATCCTGAACTGATGACAATGGGACCAAACGGGAAGTGTACCCTTCCAAGCACAAAAATAATTTTCCAAATCGGTTAATAAATTATCAAACAAAACTTGCAATCGAATTATGAACCTCCTTCTTTTTATGAAGTCGGTTAAATATATTGTCTACAATCGTTAACCTATTGAGAAAACATGACTAAAGCTTATGGGAACGCTTTTCCCATTCCTTTCTTCTTTTTGACGTATATTACCAAACGTCATGATTTAATTTGATTTGAGGGTATAAAACGTTGTTTAGCGTGAGCCTAACAGGTTTAAGAATGTTTACGTCAGGAAATATGAAATCTGTATGTGATTAAAATCAACTACGAGCCGAAAAGCTTGTGGTGGAAATGGATTTTTTTACTGAAATAACCAGAACAGGCACATATAATTTATTTCTGAACCATACTGAAACCATTCTTTGAAACCCGGATTACTAAAGCTAGGTACTTACTTATATGTATAGTATACAGATTCCCTGATCAAAATTCAATATAGATCTACGAATAAGAGATACCGAAACAGATTTTATGATAATATCCAACTGTATATCCAACATACCAGTATTTCACTTTGTCAGAAACTACTTAACTACCAATACCAACTAAGCTTGAAGACGAATGAACATACGAACATGTATTTTTTCTTAATAGATTTAGCACGATTGCCTTCGGCCATCCGAGTGAAATATGGTTGTCACTAGCACTAGTCGCTTTGCCTAAAGGAAGAAAGGAGTAGTAAGGTGTTGTGAAACACCTGAAGAGATGCGTGCGTAAAATCTAAATACGAGCAAACGCAACGCACCTGTTGGCGTTCATTACACTTTTTATCGAGGTCCCGTCCCAAACTTTCGTTTAAAAATATCACTTCAATTACAAAGTTATAAAGTTTTAGAACTGTTTAAAAATCTAAGATGGATTTTTATTATTCAATAATTCATGTACTTATCTAACTTTATTTAATGCTAGGACAATCTGTATCTGACAATTTAGGGTTGATATTCTGTTTATGGCTCGCCAGGTCCGCACACTATTTACGTCTATGCCCGTAGGCTAAATGTATGCGGCAAGGGAGAGTCAAAATGCTAAAATATATGTACTATTGGCTTATATTATACTTGTATTCACATGCGATGTTGCTGGTGGAAGAATCAAATACCCCTTTCAAAAATTTTTTACTTGATTATTTCTTTCTTTTGAAAATTGTGTAACAATGCGTCGAGCAAGCTCTCAACCGGAGTAAGTAAATTTAGCTCACTACGCCTGAGGGCGCCCCAAGCGGAGCATAAACCTAGGCTCAGAGCGTTACCGCGGAGTGAGGGGACGGACTTTTACTAGTTATAACTTAGGGACGGTCGGATTACTCATCATGGCAGTTCGGGCCGCTTGAATGGGACGACCCAGTCTCGTCCCATTCAAGCGGCCCGAACTATCATTTTGATATATCTCGTAAAGTTTAGTCAGCGTAAGCAAAGTGCAAAAATTCTATGTGTTTCTGAAACATTAACTTTTTTACATGTTCTGTATATATATAACATGCATTTATTATACATATAAACTATCTGGAATAAATTATCTAATTGATGGTAAAAACCGCATCAACATCCGTTGCGTGGAAGCAGTTAGCGGATATACAGACAGACGCGGAAAGCGACTTCATGTTATACTATGTAGTGTTAGTGATGATGATTATCGATTTCTAATGGTGAACCTTATGATGAAATATTACTCTTTTGTCAATTAATCTGTCAAATAGTTTCGTACTGTGCGGTTTCAAAGGACCTTTATCACGGACGCTCAATTGTGGAATGAGCTCCTCGCCGTGGTTTACCCCAGGGAGTACAGCATGGGTTTCTTCAGAAAAAGTGTGAAGAGATTTTTATAGAGTCAGCAACGTGCGATCCCCTGGTGTTGCTAGTGTCCAGAGGCTACGGTAACCGCTTACCATCAGGCATGCCGTACGCTTGTTTTTTTATTTAAACATTTTTTTCCATACAAGTAAACAAAATAAGAAAGCGAATATTCAAACTGCGCTTCGATAATTGCACGACAGCCTTTTGATAGATGATATACCTGTCCTGTAGGCTCTGCGAGATTTCGAATCGTGTCCAGTCTCTGTATGCAGTGCCAACATTGTTAGGCTCACCGCATTGTTAGTGCGATGTGCTTGAGAGTTCACATAGATGAACCCTTTACACCGGATATTCTGAGTTGTTTCATTGGTGGTAGGTACTTGGTTGTACCTTTGGTGTTTAGGAGGGTCATGCAGGAACAGGTATATATTGGTGATGATAATGATGATGACCTTACAAAGTTTAGTATAGTCTAGAGTGTTAAGAATATTTGCTTTTTTACAAGCTTTTATTTAACTTGCAATGTATGTTTGTTCGGGTGGAATCTTGCAGGTCGAATTTCACCCACTTCCAGTGGTCGGATTGATTTAATATTTGGTATACATTAGTATATTGGATGATAATGCAAGTACAGTTAATAAAAAGTACAGTCATTCAACAAAAGCTTGCATAAAAAATGTCATTTTTAACAAAGAACTTATTTCATGTTAGAAAGACAGTCGATAAGTCGCTACAGTCTTCTTTTTGTTTAGATATTGTAAGCCAAAGAATTTGTATGTACAAAAAAAACATAGCCAGATATAAGACGAGACGATTTATGTTAGGAAATTGTATGTAAAAAATAAAGACTAGTCTTGAGATATAGATAAATAGATATCCTGTTTTAAAAACTGATTTTGGAGCCGATTAATGATAATATTGTGATAAAATATAGTTGAAAACTTTCCACTGAAAAAATACGTATTTACCTGTGAAACGTATAATTATGTGGGTTATTTCTATCTATTCACATCACATTTGCTCACAGAACAAGTGACAATGTCTATACACTTTTCTAGTTTTATTTACACGATCGTAATTATTTTTAGTAATATACGAAATCGTAGGTACATAAGCGCCTGGGTTGATATGGGTTGATACCACGGAATAGTTGATACTAGAAAAAATTAATGACTCACGTTAAAATTGTGTATGCGTCTCTTTCTCTCTCGCAAAGTGTCATAAGGATTGTCATATTTCTTTTCTATGCTATGGACGTCTACTTAGCGTAGCGAAATCCTAAGTCGATGGTGTAAGCACACATAACACATAACCCAGAAGAGGACTGGCTAGGTACTTGAGTGCTTGGCGACAGATTTTTTTACGTAAGTGTGGCCAGTCATTCTGGAGGGGATTTCTCACAAATACAAAGCAAACGCAGTAAATCAGCAGGGCTATTTCAAAACGTCGGATTTGAAATCGGAAACGGATTCAAAAACTACCGAGGCGATATTCCGCAATTGCTATTTTAATTTCCGAAACTTTTTGATGAATCTAATTGTTATTCCATAAAGAAACATCAGAAATATTCGAATTCGGAAATTAAAAAAGCAATTGTGGAATATCGCCTCGGTAGTTTTTGAATCCGTTTCCGATATCGAATCCGAGCATTTAAAAATAGCCCTGCTAGTATAGACTTTATAATAAACTAGCTGTCCCCCGCGGTTTCACCCGCGTTTTTTCCTGAATTTTCTTTGCTATAAACCTCATGGAGCCCGAGACCTTTCCAACGAATGCCGTGGAAATCGGTTCGTGCGTTCTGGAGTTATAGCGTCAGGAAGGAAACCCCGACTTATTTTTATAAAGTAGATAATATTTTGTTAGACACGTCATGCGGTACAATTAAGATAGACAGGTTCCTTCACATTTGAATTTGGTACCTACCATACATTGTACTCGTCATTCTTTACATAGATAACTTGCCAGTAGTTCAATTGTACATAGAACCTTTTACAGTCATGAGAGTACTACAAAGAACTTACCACCGTGGTATTGTTTCAAGCTTAAAGTTGTAGGATTCGAACCTTCGTCACATCATTCAATGTTTCAAATTGTACTTTTGTATGCCATTCCACAACTATTACATATATATACATAGTATTATAATATACCACAGAGACTAATGCAGACCCCAATCTGCTGCTTTTCTAAAATTCGTCAGTATGTATGTTTGTTTGTTCAAGCATAAACAACCATATACAGAGTGTTATTTTGGTCGGCGACAAGCGACCCAGGAGCGGTAGTACAAAATATATATTCCCCAAAAATAGACTTTATTCCATGAACTACTGTAAATATGTTGAGAAATACCTTATTCAATTTGAAATAAAATTACCGCAAAGTATGGTTACTAGGCACGTGCACGGTCTAGAGCTAGGCGCAAGCCGCCATCGCCCCACCCCTTTACTCCCTCGTACTCCCGTTGAGTATTATGTCTACACTTTAGCTTATTAAATGATTTTCAAAATTTTTATTTTTTAATTTTTATTATTAAAAAAAAATAAAGTATTTTTTTTTATATTTTTTTAGCACATGTATGATTTGTATTATCGACCCTGAGTCGCTCGTCGCTGACCAAAACAACGACCTGTATAATGCCATAACCTATCCTATGGTATAGAGAAGGAGATAGGCTAATTTTTACCGTGGATCGCGAGTGAAACCGCGCGGGACAGCTAGTCATTTATATTTCACATGTAATTACGGCGTAGCCGACTTAGGGTATTTTTATTTACTCTTGAGGGAAACTGCAAATATAATATAATGTTCTAACTAATAACAGACTTTTATAAGCAGCTTATATTTCTAAGTACTAGAACTGTAATGAATTTTTTTCTGCGCAGTTAAATTTAATTGGCTTAGAGGATTCTGTTCCTCGCTACAATACAACAAAGAATCTTAGAAATACTGAAGTAGACGATCGCCACGCGCCGTATCAATTACTGACAAGTAGTACCCAATTGATATGGCTTACCGATGTACCTGCGCAGAAGATACATTTTCAAAGCACGGTAAACGCTATTGGTCGGCAGCTGCCGCCATGTAAGCGCGCGCCGTGCGGAGGGGCGTGACTTGCAAGTGAGACGGAACTAATAGCTGCAGTGTATGATGTACCTTATAGAAGTGATCTAAGGTTGATTGTAAGTTTTAAGCATTATTTTGTTAATCTTCGGGGCCATACTTTCTTTTCTGTGCGAACGAAGATTCACGACGCGCCATATCAGTTGGGTAATACCATGTTATGGTGCGTCCATGCTTAGCGAACCGAGCACGACCGGAGCCACGAACGAATAGGATTCGTTTGTTGTTCGCGTAGCGTGGACGGACTTGCGAGCCTCGAACGAGCATTCGTCTCGCGCTCGACTGCGCTCCGCCCGATTGTCAGTTTTTTCACGAGCACAGGGATTCGCATCGCGCTCGTTGTAGGCTCGTTACGTACGTCCACACTTGTCATCGCGAGCAACGAACGAATTCTGTTCGTTCGTGGCTCGGCTCGTGCTTTATATTCTACGTTGCAAGATATACGTGGGTTCATCAATTTTAAACATCTATTCTTCGTATGTAGTTTCTCATATAAACAAGCCAATTACGTATTATTTGTATTTTAAAGAAAAATAAAAGTAAAGATAAATAAAAGAAGAATGTTGTTCTTGTTCCTCCAAGCCAGGGGTCGTCTACTCGTCATTCATATTCTAGTGGTTTGCTCTTTCACAAGCCCAGTAACAAAAACAAATATATTTCAAGCAAAATTAACGTCATTGTGCAACAATTAATTGTTTAATGCCTCCCTCAAAAAACCTGTGCTCAAATTATAGATCTTACTAGACCAACGCATTGTACCGACCTAGCATTACATGGAAAAATTGGTTACGCACACTAATTTCCATGATATTAATTAAAAACATAACGAAAAATTTATTTTTATGAGAATCTCCTTCACTTTCATTTCTAGAGCTAGCGCGAGGTTCAACGGCAGGAAACTGTCTCCGCAGTCTTAATTTCCTACAGTGATCGCATCTCTTTCTGATTAGAAATAAACTGAAATCGCGAATAAAAAATCTATTTTAATTAAATGTTTCGCGATTTTAAAGTTGATGCTATAGTAGTAAGAGTTATTCATATGATTAACTAATATTTCAAAAATATGCCATCTCAAATCGTCCACCCAGTATACCAGTAGGTACATTACAGACTACCTACGTAGTAGCATTATAAATGCCATATAGTTTTTTTTACCACTACGGTGGCAAACAAGCATACGGCCCGCCTGATGGTAAGCAGTTACCGCAGCCTATGGACGCTTGCAACACCTGGGGTATCACTTGCCGACCCTGAAGAAAACACTTCACACCCTTTTTGAAGAACCCCATGCTATACTCCATTGGGAAAACCGCGGCGGGGAACTCATTCCACAGTTCGAGCCTCCGCGGAAGAAAACTCCTTTTAGCCCGACAAAAATTAAAGTTGCGTTCGTACATATAGTTTATTATTTCTACTTATACACATTGAGCTATTATTACTTCGGATAGAGAAGCTATCATAAGCAAAGGTTATGTCATGTCCCATTTCTTAGAGTCAACTGAAGTTCTCTTTAGCACTGAAACAATAATTAGTCGTATAAGCAGACATTAGAAACACGTACGCTATCAGAACGCTTTTAGGAGTATTTTTTTCGCAAACACCGTGATTTTCACGGCGCTTACGCGTTTCGCTAATCGCTCTACAACAACAAGTGTGGCCGGATGGCTTTACTTGAACGGAACATAGTTGTGTTATGTGGCGCCTTCTCTATACGTAGTAATAATAGCTCAATGCTTATGCATCAATTATTTACGATGTTATTTAATAGGGTTTCAGACATCTGGACGACTTCGGGACATCCAAAGGAGCTTTTCCCTCAACTTTCACGGAGGTACTCGGTGAAGTTTAGTAGTTAATACTCTTTAATTTTAGTTAAGTAGGTACCTCGCTTGAAATTCTTTGAAATTGGAAGAAAGTCAGTTTGAAAAGCAAGGTAGGTATTTCAAATTAAATTTTCTTAATGAAAATAATTGAAAAATATCTAGGTAGTTGAGATTGAGATGTGTTAAAAATAATGATGACGTTGGGATGGATCCTTGGTGCCTGAGGAATAACTTGAGGTACCTACCTACCTACCTTAAAATATGAATTTTAATATATTGATATTTCGGCCCTAAAAATATTTAGACGAAAAAATTGATGAAATATTAATTACATCCGTTTTGTTCGTCAAAATTACGCAATTTTTTATACAGAAAATTAAACTCCCCATGACTTGACCGTAAGTTATTTATCTCATGAACCCACCATGATGGATAATTTTTAGAGATATTTTTGAAAGTGTCATCTCGTCAACGTTCTGACAAATAAGCAAATGACCAAGGCACCTAGCGACTCACCACGCAAACCAATCTCAGTGCGGCTACCGTTTATCCTGGCAAGTAGCCAGAATGAAAGCTACTAGGCTCTAGGCGCTAAGCAAGCCGCCTGTCTGTGCGGACGCGGACATGTCCGGATATGCGGATACTATTGATTTGACATTTGGAATAGTTAGAAATATTACTTACCCAAAATCTTATACAAATGAAAATAAAAAAAAATTTGTTTCTTTGCAAAAGGGGGTGAAATGGGGGGCCGCATTTTCAAAGTGGAGTCACATGAACGAGCTTTTGTACATTCCAAAACAGGTTTTTATTTTCTTTTAAGATGCGTAGTTTTTGAAAAATGACAATTAAACCATTCCCCCCTTATCTCCGAAGTTCGCAAAGCCTAAAATATGTAATAATCACAGTAGATAGACATTGGTGCCGATTCTGTTGTAATTTTTTTTTTTTTTTTTTTTTTATACGACCAAGTCGGCAAGCAAGCATACGGCCCGCCTGATGGTAAGCGGTTACCGTAGCCATATGGACGCTTGCAACACACGTAGCATCGCTCACGCGTTACCGACCTTCCCCCCCTCCCCTATGAGCTCTGGCAACCTTACTCACGCGCAGGAACACAACTTTACACAACATAAAGTTATTTGGCTGCGGTATTCTGTAAGGTGGAGGTACTTCCCCAGTCGAGCTGCTCTTTGCACGAATAAACGCTATGCTCTACCTCTCCTAAAATCGCACTAAACTAATTTTAGTTACATCTCATCTCTTTCTTACGAACATGATTGAAAAAGGATAGAACGTATTTTAAGTTGTCAAATTAATCTTTGCCGTCTTATTTTGCGTGTATTTAGGCGTAACCGCGATAGATGGCGACTAAATTTATATTGAAAACAAGCATTGGACTAATTTGACAGGACTAAATTTCTTACATCCTTTTCTTATGTTCTTTGTTAGAAAGAGACATAGTGAGATTAAAATTTTGAACAACAGAATCAGGGCCATACCTTACTAAATGACAAGGTGACCCACTTGGTCCAGCAATTTTTAGCCTTGCCATTCATCCCATCATCCAACGTCTTCAATCCAAGCAGTAGGATGATGGGACGATTGCTGGCGATTTTAATACCGTATATGACGATCTCTGTTTTTTAATACAAGAATTCCGTCAGATAGGATTGGAGCAAAATTTTTCAAAATGTGAGATTTTCATTTCAGACGACTGTCCTTCAAAAACCATGGTATTACAATAATTTTATGATTTGGCCCCGAATATAAAAATTATTGATAAATTTTCTTTGTGTCTATTGGGCTCTCCTATTTTTGACGAATCCATTGCTCCATTCATTGATGAAAAAATTCAAAATTTTATGTGTTATTCGGATCGATTATCCAAAATTAATACTCACATAGCCTTCACTATTCTTAAATTCTGTCTTTTTTTCCCAAAATGTACATATTTTTTACGATGTTGTCAGCTTTGGAAGCATACTGAGATCCTCCAAAACCTAGACAGCTTAGTGAAAAATACTTAGGCATCCATTTGGAATGTAAATTTGGAAGAGCGAGCATGGATACAGGCTACACTTCCAGTGCGATTAGGGGGCCTGGGCGTTAGAGCTATATCCAGCGTAGCTCTCCCTGCATTCCTGTCCTCCGTTCACAGCACTCAAAATTTAACTTGTAAAATTCTCTCACCTGTTTTGAATGATTTCGATGTAAGCTACATAGGGGAGGCCAGGAGTGCATGGAGTTTAGCTTGCCCAAACTTTGATTTCCCGACGAACACATCTTCTCAGCGGCTTTGGGACGGGCCGATCTGTGAGTTGGATTCCCCGCCACGCCAGCTTGAACGACATCATCCATCGGGCTTTTACCACCGCCAACTGTGTCGCCATTTTACAACCGGCTTGATGCGTGACGATGGTCAAAGACCCGACGGAATGACTCTTGTTCCTTGGAGGATGGGACGGCCTTTGGTATGGGATGCCACTTGTGTCGACACCCTAGCGCCGTCTCATCTTCCTTTGACACAAAATAAGGCTGGCGCGGCTGCTGAATCAGCTGAGGGCCATATAGTACGCTTGATAGTGGATATATATTTGCGCCTTTTGGGGTCGAAACATTCGGGCCGTGGGGACCGAATGACAAAAAAATATATAAAGAACTTGCAGCACGCTTAGTTGAGGCGACACGTTCCCAGGATGCTGGCTTATACTTTGGTCAGCAGCTTAGCATTGCCATCCAACGTGGCAATGCTGCCAGTATTCTGGGAACGTTACCCACTGGCACGGATTTAGAATAGTTTTTATTTTTAAAGATTAGTTTTAGTTTAGAGTAGTTTTTATTATTTAAGTTTTGTTTTATTTTGATTTTATTATTAGAAGTGAAATAAAAGTAATATTCATCGTAATAAATCACAGTACAGATAAATTACCTAATAAATTACTAAATTAACTATCATGACTATCTTACGACAGTTTTTCCAATTGGTCTTTTTGTGAAAGAAAAATCCCACCAAAAACATTTTTATGTAAAATGTTGCCGCCAAGACATATGGCTCGTACTGTCAAAAAGTTATCAGATCTCATGTAGAGCCAAGCTTATAACTCCACATGCACTTACTCTACAAGCCCTAACTTCACAAACTCTACACACCGTAGTCAAAATATGTGGGTTGGGTCACAAACATACAGACATAAACACTCACATTACAACCTTTTTTTTTCATTAAAAACTGTTTTATCGTAATTACCGTTTAGACAAAATTATATAATAAGTAATTTAAACAAAACTATACTAAATAACTTAAACTAAAAAATAAAATACTAATAATTAAAACTAAATCTTAAGAAAACTAAAAAAATATAACTAACTTATAAATAGGCTAGCCTATCAAGGTCGCTGCCAAGTGGTAGCGTGCCTAGAATGCTGGCGGCATTACCTCTCTGTATAGCTATGCTTATACGTTGAGCGAGGTATTCGCCAGCCCTCTGGTCACGCGACGCCTCGATCAGGCGCTTACAAATTCCACGGTAAACGCGATGAGCAGCAGGCCCCCATGGACCCAACGGCTCTACCCCAAACGGCTCAAATATGTAACTGCTATCGAGGTTACTATATTTGCGCTGTTTGAGGCCTTCGGCTCAGGCAGCAGCACCGCCGGCCTTATTCATGGTCTCTGGAAGATGAGACGGTGCCAAAGTATCGACACACGTGGCGTCCCAAACTAAGGGCCGCCCCACCTTCCAGGGAATCAAAGTCATGCCGTCGGGTCTCTTACCGTCGTCACGCATCAATCCATTTGGTTCCAAAAGGGCTGATACATTGGCGCTGGCAAGAGACCGACGAATGATGTCATTAAGGTCAGCGTGCCTAGCTATTCTGCCTGCACTTCTCTGACAGGAGAGTCCATGATGGCCAAGGGGATCGACGGCGTCACCACATTGGCAGCGATGAGGCATATAGCACTGAGCGCCCAGACGCAAGCATGTAGCTAGCCGGAATGTTGATGAAACCAGGAGCGTGCCTAGATTGGCAGACGGAAGTGCCTGCAGCCAGAGCCCAGACTCCCAAACCGAGACTGCAAGGAGGCGGGCGCGCTCCGCGTGGCTAGAAGACGTTTCAATAAGATCCTTCCGCACTAGCTCGCACAGCGGCCCATCCCATTGCCTCTGCGATGATGGGAATCTGGGAAAGTCGGTGTTGGGGCAGACTATCTGCCAAGCCTTCTTGGCATCTGTCAAGCTCGAGACTTCAGTAGGGGTCGAGGTCGGGTTCAGAATAGCCTCGACGAGGGTACTAGTGCTACAAACAGATGACAAGAAAGGTGGGAGGGAGATACTGGAAATTTTGCGTATACCCAGACCTCCAAACCTGATTGGCAAAGAAGCCTGGGTCCAGGAACGATGGTCTAAATTAGTATTTAAAATGGATTTGAGGGTGTTCTGAATTGTGTTGTCCAGATTCTGCAAAAGTGGTGGGTGGTTCCAGAGTGGACTGCAACCACGGAATAGACCTTATTTATCTGTTCTGTGACTGCAACGGAGTGCGTAGGTAAATTTAGGGATAAAAAGACAGCATTACGGCCGTGTAAAAAACCTTATCATAAATATGGTACAATAGAAAAAATAGGTACAACCTATTCCAGCTGCAAATCTATTTGGTTGTCAAATGGAATCCAATGCTATTTGTTTTAGTCGCGGTTCACGGTACGTTGAAGCCGATAAGCTTCATTCGCAGTTACTCTATTGCCGTGGACGAAACAGATTTATTAAAAAACGCAACCACCTGGTAAAAGACAGCCAATCGACGTAACTGCCACTTATTCGACGGAAGCAGCATTTTCCGACATAAATCAAACCGCTAACCTAACTAGCTAAGAAATACAAAATAAATGAAAATTCTAAAAAAGACGTCGTTCAGTCTCGTTAATAGTTTATGTTTCAGTGCTTTGGTAATTTATTTGTTTATAGAATATGCCATTTCAACAGCATACCTACATGATAATATATTAAATTAATGTAATGATATTCTGATTTGTACACCAATGATAGATGTGAGTCACAGCATTTGCCAAACTGGAACGTACCTATGTAAGGAAATTAAAATTAACCTATATACCTCCGGAGACCGGCGGGCGGGCAGCTTTTTCCGCCAACGCGTCAGCTTGGCTATCCAAAGAGGAAACGCTGCCAGCCTTCTGGGAACCTTGCAGTTAATCGGAAGCAGCGGCAGGCTTGAGAAAATTTTATAGTTTGTATTTTGTATATATTTGTTGTAAATAAACCTATATAAAATAAAATTTAAATACTAAAAATATAAAATATTAATTAATGAGGGCTATTGTTGGCCACTATGGCCACCAGCGAGTAAGGTCCTATCGCTGTCGTTGAAAAAATACAGACCTACGTATTTGTTAGCGCGACAGGCCCAATAAATGCCTCAGTGTTGCGCAGTCCCGTTATGTGCTGAAAAAAAAGGAGGACATACGTTTCCGATAGAAAAAACTCATCTAAAACAGTGGTTGGTAGCGATTCGCAGGTATATCTGCCATAATTAATCAGGATGATTAATCATTTTACGAGCCATGGTAGTACTACTACTACCTGGCTCGTAAAATTCAAATACGTCTTTGTCAAAATCAGAAAATGTATAATAGCACTTCTTACATAACTTCGGTTTGTTTACCTAGATAGTTCTTGAATTCATATGGGGACTTATTAAACGTATATATTGCTCCTTAAAAGAGTCCTTAACTTTGCTGAGTCATATCTTAAGTTCATAAACACCTTAACTGAGTCAATGAGTTTTGAATGAAGATTCTTTTTTAAATATTTTAAATCAAAAATCTAGTAAATAGTCACGTTATTTGAAGTATTTACATAAAGTAAGTAAATAAAAATCGAAAATTTTGTTTCTAACTCAAAACAAAAAGCTTTTCAAAGGTATTGAGTGTAGCTAATAAACAAGTAACTACGTTACTGTCCCTGGAAATTGAACGTCAGATGAAATGTTTCAGGGGAATGCATCCTACCGAATAATCCTTTAAAAGTTTTTAACGGTTGATGCGTTTGGAAAAGCTAAATTCATTTTTTAAACATATTTTTTATAGGGCTTTATGGGGCTGTTATGATTGAACATGATTTTGCAATCCAAAAAGACATAAAGGTATGGTAAAACTATGTTTAGTTTATCAAAATCTAGATTTAAACTTTTAAATATATCATCAAAATCAGAACATAATAAGGTTTTGATGATAATGATAAATAAATAGACACTCTAGGACAGTGTTTCCCAAACTTTGTTCTGCCATGGCCCGGTAATTTTCACACTGCCCCTTCGTGGCCCACTTAATACTTTTAGACCCAAGCTGGTTCCATTAGGTAAAATAATACACATTTTTTTAATAATAAAAATGTTTTATTAATACTACATATTTTGGTATCGCCTATTTAGTCACTAAATTTTAGTGCGAAGTATGGAGCTGCTGCTTATTTTTTACCAAAGAATCCAAGTTCGCGGAAAATGACGAAAGTTTTATCCTAAGCAGATCTGTCGGTCGGTCGGTCTCACTTCAAGTCGGTTTCTATATTTAATTTTAAGGTAAACTAGTGTTGAAAACCCAGCGTCACATTAACGTCACACAATACCTATAAGTTGTGACAAACTTAAATGTTGCGACCCGGCATTTTATTTTGATGGCCCGGTACCGGGTCGCGACCCGGCTAATGGGAAACGCTGCTCTAGGACATTCTTCACACACGGTCATATGTTACAAAGCGTGTACTGTGAAGACACTTGCAAATGTATTATTCAGCCTTCCAAGCCAGCGGTAACTTCAATAGGTTTAAACCTTTGACTCGGAATCCACAAATATTTGCGTATCTAAACACCACGCCAACCTGATGACGATTTTATATAATTAAGATTGGCTATAAGACATGCCATGGAGTCATTATTGGCATATCAAGTTCAACCAATCTTCGCTATAGTAATCACGGCTTCTATACCGTAAACCTTCTTTCACTTAGGGGGTTACTTTGAAAGAGGTGACTAAACACATTTTAAGACTAAATATTGAACATATTATTAACCTATTAATAGGTTAGAATACCATTACCTAATAAATAACTGAATATTTTCATTTTAATGTTTGTTTCATTCCACGAATACTCATAAAAACTGCAATACAATACATTCGAAATGGGTGCAGGCTACATCAAGTACAGATTCTCTGTAAAAAGTTTCAGCACAAAATAAATTACTTACTCAAAACTTCATTCCAATTTTCGCATCCAAGTAAAATAATAATCAACATGTCACCGGTCAATGAGGGTCATTATCATTTTGCGTCCCTTGCTAATATTAATATAAAATTTTATCTTCCGCGATCTGTGCGCCTTGCAACCAAAAAAGTGGATTAGTGCAATATACCCTCTCCGTTACACCCATTAGGTACATATTAATCGTAAGAAACCCGCACTCTATTATCATTCACTTTTATGCAAATCAAATGAGTTATCCCATTTTTAAGCTTTTTTCACTTTTAAGTCACGCGAATATAGTCCTAGGAAACATCCCTTAATTTATGAGTCATTTACTACCGGATTTTAAAGATTTGGGAAAAATAAACGGCGATTTTCGAAAAAAATAATATTATTCGCATAATTTGAAAGGTATTTTCTCGAATTCTGTAAATGCCGACTCAAAAGGTTTGGGATAGTCTATTACTCCAAGGGTACCCTTAAGGTAGTTTTCCCTTACTGACCCATCTAAAATTTCCACGTTAGGAAATGTTGTTTACGTATAAGGAAAATTACATGAATAATTGCAAGCGAACCTACGTCACGTTAGGGTAAACGGGATATTGATATTCGCATCTGGAGCCCTGAATAGTAAATATATGATAAAGTTGTACCCATTTGTAAAACCAATAGGTACTCAGTGGCTGTATAACCCTCACACGATGGTAAAAAATAATAATGCTCAAAACTGATAATATTACTTCACATAATAGGGATGATGCCTAGGTTTAAAAAAATAATAATACTAATTAGTCCGTCAGTTAGATTATCAAAAAATATTGGACACGTATTTTTTGCTTTACCAAATCATTAAAAATTGGCAAAGATAAAGCGAGTCAAAGTTCAGAGTGGGGGCTAGTGACGTCACTTTAGAGTAAAGTGTACTCTAACGTGACGTCACGCGAAACTTAAACACACGACATCTTCGTTTTTTTTTGTTAATTAACAGAAGAAAACATTCGTGTCTAATATTTTTAGTCATTTAGCCTTTTACTCATAACATTGCTATTGTAATCATAATGATCACATATACCTAAAAAACATGGCGTGGAAAATACAAAAAAAAAACTGTTTTAGTTACTTTAGTTTGTCTCATTTCAGTTAATTTTTGTTTTACGCAGTCTGGTTTTTTATAAGAATAATAACCCAAGTGACAGTTTTTGTAGTTTCAGTATAAAGCAATCTATATTTATTATTGGTAGAGTTATAACTAAGCATAATTTTACGTGGTCATTTGTTTCGAGATTTTTAGACAAACATGACGCTGGAGAAATTAGGTAAAATTTCTAAGCAAATCTCTTGAAATTATGTTGCCTGTACTTTAAAATTAACTCGATATTCAAAAACGCCATTCACGAAATTAAACAAAAGAATTTTTTTCATGATGCATCTAACGTGCGGTGGGCTGTTATTAATTTGTGCACATCGGCGGTTCCATTATAGCTGGCGACACCACCCGAGTTTTGTGTCCATCTTGATTAACATATCATAACTTGGCTGACAGTTCTGAAACAGTTGGACTTTAGCCAGCGCGGTAAAGGAAAGGCGATTGTAGAAGAGTTTGTCAGGGAGGGAAAGGTGATGAAAGTCCAAATATATTCGCAACATGTCCTATATATACCTATACGTCGCGTCTGTTAAAATAAAAGTTACCTATGAGTCACTTCTTTCGAATGGTCAGTCGGTGTTAGGGTTAAATAATAGTGACGCATGTCGCAGATGCGATTCGGAACCAAGGCCTACATATAATGAGATCAGTTATCTGTTTTCCATAATAGGTGCCAGATGCGATGAGTCTATTCAAATCAATTCAATACAAACAATAACAAAATACAAAATATATATTTGCAACAAAAAACATGGGTATTCAGACAGGTTACACTGAAAATAAGGTTCTACATAACTGAAATGATTTATTATAATAAAGAAAAAATAAATAAATCATTTCAGTTTCATGAAGAAATGAAATGATTTATTTATTTGTGGACAATAGGTAGAAAAAAGCTCGTATTACATAAAATGTTGGTTAGTGTTCCTCTATGTCCCGCCTTTTGGGCATACAAATTATAAAACAAATATACAATTAAAAATTAAAATCAAATTGGGCTGGTAATAATCCTAATAATACATTAATAATAATACAAATAGAAAATTATATAAAAATATCAAATTAAAATGCCTAAAATTTACTATAAAACCAGATCCCAAATAAAATTACTACTAAAAATACTATACTAAACACATTCACTACAAAAACACAAAAAGAAACGGACATGCCAATGGCCCTATTTCACTAGGTAACTAGTTATGTAAGTTGACGTCAGGACCAGTAACAATACTAGTTTTGGTTCATTAAAATTAATTATTTGATTAAATGTAACTTTAGTTACATTTAATCAAATAATTTACTAATGAACCAAAACTAGTATTTAGTTACATTTAATCAAATAATTTACTAATGAACCAAAACTAGTATTGTTACTGGTAAGTTTTAGTTCGCAAATCACTCTGTTTAGTTAGGTTATTGGTCGTCAAATTTTGTGTTACTGTTAAATAAAAAAAAAAGTAAACCAAGTAGTTAAACAATACAATTGTGTATAACAAAATGGTTACCTGATTTGTGTTTTTTTTAATACTAGCTGTCCCCCGCGGTGTCACCCGCGTTCCCGGGATGAAAAGTAGCCTAAGAGATATTATCCACCAGATTTCAATAGGATCACTTTATTCACTTTATAGCTCTAATGAAGCGATTATATTTGTCAGCTAAAACTCAATCCTCGCTACACAAATCGTGGATATCCACCATAAGGCACAATGTAGCTTCCTATTAGTGAAAAAACAACGGGGTGCACTTCTGGAGTACCGGCAGACGTGAAAACTTGAATATTAACGTTGTGCATTTTTGAAACTAGACATTTTTCACATAGTGTTTTTATTTAAGGGAAAGCTAGTTCAAGATACATGTACATACAATACTTTTGAATAAGATATTCTTATTAACTTAATACTTTGGCTCGCGGCTAAAAATATAACCATGACATCAATTGTTATAATAGGACGCGCGTCCCTTGCGAGAACCAACGGGTTAAAATGGGAACAAAAATGGTACCTACCTTCCGGCTTATTAGAGAATATTATAAGAGTTTGAACATAGCCCCAGTATAAATACAGTCTAATTTGCAACTACTCTCCCTCCGTCTTACGAATTTTCGATCAGGGTCACGTGACATCTGACGCGAGTTTAACATTTTGTATCCATCCCAAAAAGTGCACAACGCTTTTACTTTTTTTTGCATAATAGCATCAATATAGCTTCGGAGATTACTCTGTACATCCAAACTTACTAAAACCTCTTTATAATATTAGTATGGATTGTTTTTATGATAGAAATAATATTTCTTATCTATGATAATTTTCTGTAACATTAACATTAGCTGCACTCGATGCATTATCAGAAATCCTTATCAACGAAGGTAAGTATCAAATGTATAATTTATTGGAAGGCTAGTAATGTATGATACTCATAGTACTCCACAAACAACTATTTTGTTATCTATGACGTCGATATTATCACATCTACACATATACTCGCACGGTTTATAATTTAATTAGTTTAACGAGATATAATATATAATTAAGCTAATTCAATTTCATTTACATAATGTATGTATAATTTGTTGGAAAATATCATAAGAATACGATGATTGGAAAATAAATGGAAGGAATTTTCCATTCTGAAAATTGTATTTTATATTACAGATAGGTACCTATATGTTTTATTTTTGATAACGAGGTTATTGTATAAATAGGAAAGTACTGCCTACTACAAATGATCGTGAGAACTGCACTTAATCAAAAAGAAAAAAAATATATATTGAGTCTATTTTTCCGATTATCTATTGAATTTTGATAGTAATGAAAAGAAAAAAAACCCGAAAGCGTAAAACAAAAATTAACTGAAAAGATAACAAGCTCTTTAATCTATAGAATTTTGAATTCTCTTTTCAGTTAATTATTGTTTCACGCAGTCGGGTTTTTTGTTTCCTTTAATAATTTAATTTATTTCAGACTTTTTAATTTTATACAGAATTAGTTGTATGTATTAGTAAGTAAATGAGCGGTACGGTAAAGTAACGCTAATAACCAGCGCAACTCTGTGAGTTACGTACGGTAACCGACGTGTTTTTTTGCAGTTTACGTCAAAATGGTAGCATAAAAGTATTATAATATATACATAAATGCTTTCCATTTATGTATATATTATAATACTGCTGTTTACAAGCTTTCATTTGATACCCATATTGTTATAATAACAATTTTTTTGTAAAAACGCCATTAGGTACTGTGAAGTACTGTCCATAGAGTATTGTTACTGGTAAGTTTTAGTTCGCAAATCACTCTGTTTAGTTAGGTTATTGGTCGTCAAATTTTGTGTTACTGTTAAATAAAAAAAAAGTAAACTAAGTAGTTAAACAATACAATTGTGAAGTACTGTCCATAGACCGAAACGATAATTAACCTATTGATTTTTACATATTTATGGTGCCATCCCAATCTTTTAATGTAACAATAACATCCTGACGCAGTTGCACCCATTTTTGACGCATTTCGAAATACCGTTCCTTGATGGACGCCTACGTCATTAAGGAAACGTGTGCAACAAGTTCTAACTAGGTTGTGCGTAGACAGATCAGCCAGCTAGGACAATTATTTTTATAAGTATAGTATAGATACACAATGACATACTAATACATACATGGATTATACGTATATAGCTGTGAAAAGAGTACGTACGTATGTAGTGTGGGAAAAGCTGAAGCAGTCACGTCACCTTCATCCTTTGTTACATTTTAATGAAGATCTTGCAGGAAACTGTCGTTATTCAATTACTTTTAACGTAGTAAGTGTTGTCGGAGTATGGAGGACGCTACTACAGGGCAATTTATACTTGCAGCTATACCAGGTTAAAATGTGTACATCACTAGCTTGGTTTTTGAGTGAAAGAGTCACCAACATTTTCACTTAATAATATGATCTTCAGAAATCAAATCCTCACATCCATACAAACTTTCACATTTATAATATTAAGTAGGATATTAAGTAGGAAGTAGGATATTAAGTAGAAAGTAGGATATTAAGAAGTTAGTAGGATATAAAGTAGGAAGTAGATTATTAAGTAAAAGATAGGATATTAAGAAGTAAGTAGGATATTAAGAAGGAAGTACGATATTAAGTAGTAAGTAGCTACCCCAGCTTAGGAATCTTTTATTATTTTTTGGGTTATACTTTCAAAGTTATTTTGACCCATATAATATTAATCATTATCTAATTAAATAAGTTAGTTACGACGGGCATGTAGATAAAGTTTGCTCTTTACAGAAAATCATTATCATTTATATTTTAAAAGATATCAATATCACAGATTTAAATTTAGCAGGAAATAGTATTCGCGATACCGATCGCGTGAACGGGTGGGCCGAGACGGGCGACATTGCACCCGTGCGAAGCCGGGGCGGGTCGCTAGTAGATGATATTATGGAAAGCTATCCCAGCTTTCCATAATATCATCGATACTTTTGTTTGTCTGTTTGTTACGTATGCATCCCTATACCAAAATTAATCCAATTGCAAAATGGATTGCAATGAAAATTTGTTGAGATGGTGTGCTAAGGCTGGATAAGGATTTAGGAAAGGAAATAAAAACCGGGCAACTGCGGTCTGAGTCTGATTCACTCACTGAGTCCGACCTTCCTTGGATGTATACTGGGTGGAGACTTCGAGATGGCATATTTTCGAAACCTATATTGGGTTAGTCAAGGGGACCAATACTGAATTCTCAAAAAATTTGTTTAACTCTTCATAGTAAAAGTCAACCTTGCTCGATTATAATGTATGAAAACTATTTTTTTTTTTTTGTTATATCTTGATGTCTGCCATAACTGTTGTTAAAAAAATTGCACCAAATATCTAAGTTTGTAAGTAATTTTTTTGCTGCAGCAAAATTATTAAAGCACATCTATGAATATCCACACCATCAAAAATGTGTAGTACTTAATACTTTACTAACATTAGGATTAAGATTAATTGTATACTAACAAATATGGACATTGTCTGATATAAATAAATAAATAAATAAATAAATATGAAGCCTGGGAGAATTCAAACGATGTAATTTTAGTGATCTATCTAAGGCCTTTGAATGCGTTAACCACCGTACTCTGCCCCTTAAGCTTGGATTTTATCGTATTCGTGGATGGAACTGAACATGATCTTGTTTTATCTTATCTAAGTAATCGTCTACAAAGGGTAGAGTATTAGTATCAGACTTTTTATAAGTGCCTGCGAAAGTCTATTTGAATAAATTAATTTGGATTTAGAATCCTTGTTCTATTTTTCCTTTAATAATTACATCATTGTTTAACAACTATAATTATTTAATATTTTTAGTAAATAAAAAAAACTATTATTTTTCATTTGCAATAAGGCTGGGTGGGTAAACAATATTTAAAACTATTCTAAATTGTAAACCAAATAACCCGCTGTCAGCTGAAATTTTCACAGAATGTGTATTTCTTTTGCCGCTATAACAAAAAATAATAAAAACGAAAAAATTTTGACTGTGTGCATGATGTGTCCGACTCGCCATTGGGCCACGTGCTTGGTCCACTATACTTAATTTCCAGACTATTGAATAAGTGAATTAGTAAACTACCAAAACTGACAAATCTGTGAAAATAATTCAAAAAGCAATGGAGTTATGAGGGCGAAATTAAAGCCAACTAGAACAGTTAATTAAATGCATCTGGAAATAAGCGGTATGGAGGATAATTAAATGATTGGTATTATTGAAGGTTTTGTCAGTTCGAATTACCCGTACACTCTTTGACCGTGCTTGAATCCACTTACGCCACGCCACGGGCACGCGCCATCAGCTACCTAGCCAAGAGGCACTTTCTGTCAGCACGTTTGTTTGCGGAAAGTTTATTTTGTATGGAAAACTGTCTCCCGCAATTTTACCCGCGTTCCCGGGATAAAAAGCCTTTAATATTCGGGGATAATGTAGATTTAAATTATTGAAAAATACCCGTTTTAAAAAACAAACAAAAAAACTCTTCTGCTTCATTATACTTGTATATTATAGATGAGATGAGACTGCTTTATACAAAAAATACCAAAATTCCAGATATGGAATAGTGAAAGTCTAAACCGACTAGTAACTTTTTAAAGCTTTTCTTTTCATGAGGCGCCGCAGAGAAGAGTTCTAGAGTTCTACGTTCCGAGTTCTGCATTCCGCGTTGACTGTAAGCTATGTGGGGCCATTGAAAGTAAAAAAAGTGTATGATGTGCGATCAGTAGCGCATATTGCAGAACTCTAGAACTCTAGATTGGCTACTGTGTGCACAATAATCAACACGGAATGCAGTACTCGGAACTCTAAAACTCTCTCAGTGGGATCGGCGCCTAAATCTTTCCTTTACTTTCGTGAATAAAGTTCCTATATATCTTTATGAAACTGTAAAATCTTTGGTACCATGATAGGTTATCATAGTAAGATTGTGGTCAAACACATGCCTATCCCGAATAAAAAATAAGTATGTAAGATGGCACCAGTAGGAAAGCAGTTGTCGTCACAGTCAAAGCCATTTCAAGGGCACTTTTGAAAAGCTCCTCAAGTTACCATAGTCTTAGAAGTCAGGTATCGAAAGAAACGGCAAGAAACTCGGCAAAGTATGGAAATTATACTGGCAATACTTTTCGAAGGTGTAAATAAAAATTATTTTAACAATTTTATAAGTTTCTCTAATGACTTTCGTACAAGCATGAGCAAGTTTCACGCTTGGAGTGTACCTACAGCTAGTTCCAGACATTTATTTTCAATATAAGTAATGTATGGCGGGCCGTATGCTTGTTTGCCATATAGTTGTATAAAAAAACGATATGTAACAGATTGTTTCCAAAAAAACGTTATGTAGACTAATGACAAAGTATCATTTCATTTACTTATATGTAATATCGTCTATCTACTTTGAATACAAATGAAGTATCGTCAGCCAACAATATACTCCTATATCACGGTAATAGTTAGTGTCCAAACTAGGAGAGACCATTTACAACAGATGGTAAATCATTGATACATCCTACTGAAAACAGAAATAGCAGTATTAGTAGATTTATTAAAGAGCTCTTTCTACCTTTAGTCGAAAATTACATTTAAAAATAAGAAAAAAAAATCATGAGTTCCATGATTACCTGAATATTCAATGGTTCAGGAGCAGATTACGGTGGTAAATGTAGTCAACCTTGGGCTGATCAAAATAAAAGCCAATTGCATCTTTTCCTTGAGTTTTCCCGCAGACATCTGAAGTACCTACTTGATATACCTAGCACTTGACAGACTAGCGTATCAGCTCTGTGCTTACGGGAAAGTACCTACTAAGCGATTTAACTTAATCAATTGCCTACAAATGTATACGAGAAGGTACATTAAGTACTTCACGCACTTATCGCGGAAGTCTGGGAAGTCATACAAAGAACCCTTTATGTCTTGTCTTGTCCATCCATCAGTCCAATTACCTATATGTAAAATTCATAATTATGTCCCATTTCAACATTTGCCGAAAACCATGGCTGTATAGTATAGAAATTCTATACTGGGTGGAGACTTCGAGATGGCATATTTTCGAAACCTATATTGGGTTAGTCATGCTGAACAACTTTTACTATGGGATCAATGGTGAATTTTCAAAAAAAAAATTAATTCTTCATTATAAATGTCAACCTTGCTCGATCATATTGTATGAAAAGTAAATTTTTTTTTTGAGAATTCAGTGTTGCTGTCTTAGTAAAACTTGTTCAGCATGACTAATCCAACATGAATTTCGAAAATATGCCATCTCGAAATCTCCACCTGTTATATACATTTTCAAATTCAAATAGACCTTCGACGGTAATGAATAATCTGACTTTAATACCGGTTCGGAAGGTTGCATTTGCTGAGAAGATCCGGCAATAAACTCAGCAATTACTCTTTTCAAAACAACAGTTTCGACAGATATCCGCCATGTTTTTCGTCAAATGTCTAATGCGACATCATGGTCGAAAACGTGAGAATCGGGGACCAAGAAAGACCTATTACAACGTTACAAGATTTTACGTCTAAAATAATGCAATAATATTATATTATTAACATTATTACGGAGCTAGGTCTTACATGCATTATAATGGTAATTTTCTCTTGCATGAAGTGCACTTAGCAATTCTTTGTAATCAGTTTAAGTATCAAATAATAGTGTAACCTCTTAAGGATCGAAACTGCTAAGCTTACGGAGAAATTGAGAATGACTGTAAGGAAGTTTTAATGAACAAAGTTAAACAACAAAAAATGCGAAATGTAACAAACAATATTTTTTATGTAGAGATAAATATGTCTAAATAAATAAAAGCAACTTTCATAAACGATTTGAAAAATGAATAAAATGGCTATTTATTAATCTAATCATAGACTTATAAATAAATTAAGACGGAGTGTCACCTTATAAGAAAGTGAAGCCGAAATTTTCTATGTATGTGTGAGTAAAATCAGTATTGCCCCACTTGTGCCTGACAAGTGATACTGAGTCTTGTTGTGACTGTCAACGTCTCAATGCAGAATGACAACCAATCGGCTTCCTATGGTATATTGCGGCATCACGCCATGTATTTTTGAATTTGACGAGAAGATGCCGGCCCAAACTTTATTATCTACAAATATTATATATTTCCTACGAATTCGTGTCCCTAACCATGACAACTAAAATTTAAATTCAGAATAAGCTGTAAAATATTTAAAGCGCCGTAAAAGTTGAAAATAATCAATTAGCAAACTATTACAGCCAATGATCTAAGTTCTGAAGCTATAGATAAATTGTTTGAATATCTTTCTGCGAACGAACTCTACTTCCGAAATCTACAAAAACTACTAACTTTTAATTTAGGACTATTCATAAAATGAGAATTATTTACATCTATTTGCAATATTAATAGATTTGTAGGCAACATTTTTGTATGAACTATGTACTTAATTAAATAATATATAATATAAATAATATATGCTACGACTCTACCATTTCAATAGTTTTTTCTACCTTAAATTGTAATTTTGAGGAAGATTTCTGATAATTTGTATTGTCGTTAACAAAAGCCTAAATAGTAAATAATTAGTTTAACGCAAATCTGTTAAACGATTTTTATTCACAACCTAATAGCGGTCTACAAACGGAAATAAAAAATATTTGGATGAATGTTTTTATTGTAATAACGTTATAGGTCCTACTCCTATTATATACCTACTCCTAATAATTTTATTTGGCTTTAATTCTTTTTATGGAGTTAATAGATATTTTCCTAGTTTAACAATTACTTGCGATATATTTACTTGTGATTCCAATTCGCTAGTGTAAAGCGCTATTTCCCCGTATGGCATTTAAAAACCTTCTAAGGTAGAGCATTATTCATTCGCTGAGCCAAACAACTCTTTTTATTTTTATTAACTGGAAGAAGTGTGAGGAATTTCGTGGAAGGCTCGAAGGTCATCGAGAACAAGGATGCGGCTCGCCATTGGGTGAGCCGGGCGGGGCGGGCCGAAGGGTGCCACCTACACATTAACCATCTCCCTAATGTCCATGTGTCTGTCTTTATGTTCCATATTATTTACTAATCTAGACAAATGATAAAGCGGGACATCGGGAAAAACCACAAAATAACGGAGTGCAAACCTAATATTTTTAATAAAATCTGTACAAATTCAATACAACATACAATTCATAATAGTAAATCGCATTGCAGAATACACAAATCAGCATAAATAATTTGCACAAAATAACAATCGCAATTGCCACAAAAACTTAAATAAATTGAAGACGCCGCTCGGCGTGCGGTAAATAGCTGGAATCAAAAAGCATATTAACTAGTTTGAAATTCGTAATCAGTCGGTTGAGTTCGCGCGTCTTCGGTCGGCGCAAGAGTTTAAATTTCGAGTGACGGGGGAGGAGCGAGGCTCGCGGGGTGGGACATCCGCTCTCGCTCGCGGATTGCCCAATTCCCGACGCGAGTTGCCGCGCCAAGGCAACGATTATTACGATTTCGTCATGTCGACAGTCGGCACAATGACTCAAACCAAACGATTACGACACATATATTTTAGGCTAAATAAGATATCATGCTCACACGAGCACACAATTAAAACATTTAGTATTTGTAGCAGTTCCAAACGCGGCCCTGTCTTTAGCAGAAAATTCAGAGATTTCGCAGCCGAATCAAATTACAGCTTGCGTAATCCCCGACGTCACTGCAGACATAGGCATGCTTGCTGGGTGCGGGTGATGGCGAGCCACGCGGACAGCCGACGGCGACGGATTAATGCCGACCATATAGGAGAGAGAAAAAGACTGACTGATACGTGATAAAGTCAAAGTCAATTACTCCCCCCGACACGACTGACATAACAACATTTTCTTCCGAAATTCTTCTGTCTTCTTTGAACATCTTGATTTCGAACTGTAATAAAAATATGAACTTGATGGTTGATTTAGCGCGGCGCGGTAGTAGAGTGTTGCGGTTGACGCGTGAGTCACATGACGAGACAAAAGGAAAAATGTGACTAATTGTGCTACAATAACGCACGACCAGCCGCGGACTGCGTGAGCTCATGAACGACTTATTTTTATTGAATTAGAAAAAAATATAAATTCTCGCTTAACCACAATGCGGAAGTTGGAAAAGTAAGTCGTTTCACAAATTTAACCGAAACTAAAATAATTTAATGTTTAAAACACTTCTCTAATCTTTCGAGTTCACTTCGGATCCCTATCTCGCTTCAAACCGCACGCGAAAACTAACTTAGAAAAATTTTGAACTAAACTTGAAGTTGCACTAAGGTACTATTGAACTAGAGAGAACGTCCGAAGCAGACGGCGGCCAAAGTGCGAATGATGGCGCGCTCAGCGTAGCGGAGAACCATGGCGTAGTGGCGATTGGCGCGAGGGGGGAGCGGCGCGGGGCGCGGAGAGGGGGCGCGGGGCGTGTTGCGCGCGCATAGAAAGAACGCAAGTGGTGATGTAATCGCGATCGATGCACTCCGTTTCGTGCGACGCAACCGCGCAACGACCGAAACTCCGCACATTCGCTACCGATGCGACGATTCGTTTGAAATTATTTTAGAAGGGAAAATGCTACAAGCTTTCCCGATTTGACCATTAGACAGTTAGTGATAGAGTGAACATTCCTCAACTGCCGTTCAGTGGATAGCGAGAGCGAGAAGCCGGACGTATACGAGTCAGGTCAGTGAACCCCTCCCCCTCCCTCTCTATTGACACGTGCTGTTCCCCACGTGGAGTAACAAAGAATGATCGCACCGAATCGGCGTGAGCGCACTCCGAGTGTAACGTCGGTCAGCCAGCATAGAACGGAACGAGACGAAACAGCAAGTTAGAACGAAACGACTCCAAGATAATATTACTAGCAAGCAATCGTTCGGTATCGATCAGCAAGCGTGCGACTGTTCGGGATCCATCGTCAGTTTCCGCAGGCGGTCGGCTTCTATCTAGGTCACACGTGTAAACGTTATCCCCACCAAGCCGGCCTTGGCTTACTTTAGGCCCAATAGCATAGCGCCTCCCCTTCTCCGTTGAAACCACGCTGCGCGAACTTCGTGGCTAGCACGGACTCTTCTTTAGTCTGAGCTTCTGAGGTAGGTACCTACCTACCTACTCCAATTTACGTCAACATTTACTCCGACAAATCATAATATTGTCAAATAATGCGGAACAAAAAACTCCCATTCATCAATATACTGGGAGAGCGAAACAATTAACACAAATTATTCGTTAGTGACGAAACTTTAGTTGTAATTTTGAGCCCAGCGATTAGGGGTTGTTACTTTGGGGGCGGGACCATATCCCTTCCTATCTTTCACTTTTTTCACAACATTACAGAAATCCGTCCGCCCCATCCTATCGCACGCAACTATATGTTCGATACTCCCCCAAGTAAACATCTGAACATACAAATACAATTCCAAAAAAAAAAACCGTTGCCTATTTATGAAAGTGAATCGTTCCGAATCTAGACACGATGTAGTGAGCGGCGAACTAAATATCCAACTCAGTATGTACGAGGTCGGACAGCCCAACGCGGCCCCATCGAATAAAACTCACTGCTGATGATGAAAACAGCGTTTCGACCTCGTTCGAATCTAGGACAGCACCCGAAATAACTAGGGCACCGTTACTGCGCAGCCGCTAACGCAACTCGTAGTCACAGTTTGTGACTCGACCAGTTTATGTGGAGCCCTGCCGAACTGGTAGTTCCTTCTCGTTACGGGTGACAAGCCCACATTAGCGGGTGCGGGGGAGATCAAGTAGAGATGGAGAGTCGAGTTGCCGAAATCGACCTCTTTGAGGAAGTTTCGTGAGCTCTCGAGTGTTCAAATAGCTCGATGGAGAATATTTTAATGCAACTTGGAACATTGGGCAATAAGTAAATGTCATAAAGATTTGATGACTTTATAGAATATCAAGCTCATGGATTGAATGATAAATTATTATTTTGGTAACGTAAAACTTCGATCAAAATACAAGCAGAGCTAATGTAGAAAATACAAGACTTTACTGTTTGTATTCAGTACGTAATATTAATCAATACAGTGTATAGACTGCGGTCTGTTTGTGGATCCAATAATAATGTTGCATGAGAATAAGAAACATTCTGAACAGAGAAGCAAAAAGATAATAAACCATGTTAAATCAAACATAGCTTTGAAAATATAAATTGTAGTTATTGTAATTGATAGAATTGATATTCTTAAAGACTTCCAAGGACTCTTATTGGTATTACAATGATTATTTATAAGGTATATCCTACAATCAAAACTAAATACGGTGTAACCAAAATAATAACCACTACTAAAGAACAAAAGGAAAAAATCGAAAAAATTCGTCATATCATCCCAGTTTTTCATTGACATATTTGTCAATTATGAAAAAGCATAGAAGAAAATTTTGTTACTGGAATTGAAAGCAAAACTAATTTCCTAATTCGATGGCTTTTAGGTAAAGTTTGGAAACATGGAAATTGTCGGCATGTTGGCAATTCCTACGTTTTTAATGAGTTACAATGTAACATTGTAACTATTCGGAACAAGTTTCTTAGTTATTTTAGAACATTCTGTCAAAGAAAAAAATAGTTAACCCCCAAACTATAACAGATGGGAACCAAAATAAGTGAATCCTTTAATGTTAACGTTAACTTAGTACTCATTCGTGATAATTATGTAATTTTACGACAAGTATTTACTACTGATCCACAGGTGACATAAATATTTTGTAAGATCCCCCATATAAATTGGCTCAGAGATCCAGACGTGAAAAAACTAACCATTCCCATCTCTGCCATTATAACTTGTTCTTAATTGAAACAATGCCAACCAATTTATTGTAATTTCAGTCAATTATCTGAAGGAATGTTAATTACGTCGCCTCAATTCACGTAAGTAAATATAATTCTTCAAGGACTACAAACAGCCTAGATACAGTAGGTTCTGATTATATTGATCTTTTGTACATCTAGCTAGTTATCGTTAGATCGTCATAGTACATACTTCAATATTAAGATCAAAGACTATTTTTTTTTTAATTAAAATACCAACCGATAATAATTATCAGATTAATTAACAAGATCGCAATGAATATATATTATAATTAAGAGTATCGGTTCGTTTTCTTTGTTCTGCGACGGTTGAATAACGCGACACATTGTAATTGGTCGGTTAACTTAATTTATAATCTTCACACACGCCACAGTAACGGTAAACTTGACAAAGAGTTAATAATATGAAACGTTTTAACGAACGTATATTACTAGCTAGTAAAAATGCTTTGAACACGCCACATCGCGTCGGTTAACAAACATTGATAAGGATGTAACGATATACAGAACAATATGATAAGACCGTGCTAGAATATAGCTACCATGCTATATGTACATGATCAATCTGCGAATATATTCCACTTTGTAATCGTAGTATGCACCCATCCGCTGGGTGCGCTACTCAACTAACGAACAACGTCACACGTGGTGAGGTGACACAATAGTAAATAAAAGATTCCAATAAGAGTAAAGTAGTTAAACCAATTAAATACCGAATACACATAACCGAACAAAAGAGAAATCTTTAATGTGTTTAACTGAGGTAACATTTCGATTTACGTAGGTAATTTAGAAAAGAACGGTTAAGTATAAATTTAAAAATTACATTACGATGTTACAGAGACGGTATAACACGAGGCGTTTGATAAGAACGCGATAAATTGCTCCTCGGAAATCGCCAGCGACAAATTGATATTAAATCGCAACAGAAAATAAAACATAAATATAAAAGATGAAGTAATGAACGCTCAGCGGGACTCACCTGGCGGGAAACAGGATGCTACGTCTCGCACTTCGGTCGGTGGAGTAATGCCAGTGATGGGTACCATGTTATGTATTTTTATGACGGCTGCGGTGGCTAGTACGCTGGCGCACAGTACGACGTCGACGCAGAGCGATGCCGCATTGTGCTCTATACACTATACGTATGCGAGACTGTGAACCCCTCCCCCTCCACTTTCCCACCGCGCCTTTCGCACCCTTTGCCTGCCGAAGAAACTCAGGGACGAAACGTCGTAACCACAAGTGGAGTAAGCCTACTGAAAATCGTATTTTGTCTATAGTATAAGTGGCATCTAAACCTGCGTCAATATATGTTTCCGTATTAATTCAATGGAGTCAGATAAAAAAGTTCATTTAATTGAAATCGTATAGTAAGTGATAGACGTATAATTAAAAATAATTGTAATTTACATAAAACATGACCTATTATTGGACAATTTTATTGTAATAAAAAAACTGGTTTATGTGAATGAATCGCAATTTCAATGTAACTGTCAAACCCGCTAGCAATCAGCAAAACGCGAATACATTTTCTGTCTGTAGCGAGAAAATCTATTTACCTTGCAGAAAGAGAAAAGTTTAAGTGTATCTGTATTGCATATTCAGTTTAGGACAAAATAAGGCTCTACCACCTTTAAACACAATAAGTATCATTTACTCATAAACATTCTACGCGTTGTAAGGGAAATTTAATCTTAATTTATACTAGTAGACCCCCGCGGTTTCACCAGTGTACCGTTTGAATTTTTTTGCGCGGAACACCAATAATTTTTCAAAAATAAAAGCAGCTAAGTTACCCCTTATAACATTAGCTATGATCCGGAAGAGACAGACAAAAATGTTTAAAAACTCAATCCGATTTTATCAAATATAATATACCTATTTAAATCATAAGCACTAAGGAGTATTGATATCAACTTCGATGCAAATCACCCCTAAAATAACTTTCTACCCCTTTTTAACACCGTTAGGCGATGAGTTTCGATAAAATACGAAACACGTCTTCCATTAATTCAGTTAAAGAATGAATGCTAAATTTGAAGTAGATTGGCCAAAGGAATCACGTTGTCCCATACAAACTTTGCCCCCGTTTTTCACCCCCTTAGGGGTAGAATTTCGGAAAATCCTTTCTTATCGGATGCCTACGTCATACAAAGAACACTCCCTCCAAGTTTCAGGTCTCTACGATCAGCGGTTTAGGCTGTGCGTTGATTGTCAGTCAGTCATTCAGGACAAAGCATTTTATATGTATAGATTAGTAACTGGGTGTCCTTAGTTTTATCATCAATAAAATCTATGCTATACTTACAAGTAGCTATACATTACTAAGCAGATGAAACCTTATCTGCTATAGCTAAGTTGTTTTGCTCGATACGTGATCGTAAGATGTTTTGGGAAAACAAATTTTCATAATTCGGCTTGCTTAAATCTAATAACACCCAATTTATTTATCTTACGAAGCGAAAGAGATCACTGTCTTTGCTACTATCATATTGCAAAATATATCCTTGCTCTGGACAATGGAACTTGAAGACTACCACTGCCCATGGATCACAAACGACCTCCTCTACAACGATATGATTTTCTTATTTTTCCGCAAGACTAAAATTAGGAATAGGCACTGAAACCCAGTCAGATTTTCCAAAAAATATATTTAATAAAAGTTACCTTATTTTTTATTTATACGACTAAGTCGGTAAACAAGCATACGGCCCGCCTGATGGTAAGCGGTTACCGTAGCCATATGGACACTTGCAACACACGAAGCATCGCTCACGCGTTACCGATCTTTCCGCCCTCCCCTATGAGCTCTGGTGACCTTACTCACGCGCAAGAACACAACTTTACACAACATAAAGTTATTTGGCTGCGGTATTCTGTAAGGTGGAGGTACTTCCCAAGTCGAGCTGCTCTTTGAGCGAATAAACGCTACGCTCTACCTCTCTTAAAACTACCTTGCTGAGTTTCTTGCCTGTTCTTCTCATTTGAAAGCCGACTTATGAACTGGTGGTAACTTCAGTAGCTTTGACCTTCATAAGTGCCCTACTAGGACCTAAATTGCAGAAATGGCTTTGACTTTTACTTTGAGTTATTTTCATGGTATTGGAGCATTTATAGCTGATATTTATACTAATACTAGCTGCCCGGCGCAAATTCGTTCGCGTGGTGCTACCCTACCCCTAAATACCCTATCTAAACCATCCATGAAGTTAATTCTACTGTACGTGTGTATGTCACTGAACTCCTCCTAAACGGCTGGACCGATTTGAATGTTTTTTTTTGTATGCGTTTGAGTGGCGCCCTGGATGGTTAGATTCACAAATCAGCCCAGCAGATGGCGCTGCAGTTGGTATCTAGGTTATATTATCGTCTGCAGCGCCATCTGCCGGGCATACACACGTGCAGTAGAATTTTATATATAAAGATGATAAAGCTGTAGAGTTTTTCCTTTGATTGTTTGTTTGTTTAAACGCACTAATCTCTGGAACTACCAGTCAGATTCGAAGAATTCTATCACTAATAGGAAGCTAGTTTATCCCCGAGTGTTATAGGCTTTTTTCCGGGGACGCGGGTGAAACCACGGGTTAGAGAATTCCATACATGTCTATCATTTTCAATATAATCCCCATAAGTTTTGCAATACGGTACCGCAATACGAACAATTACAAGCCAAAGATAATAGGTACCTACGGGTTAAGATCGATAGTATTCACGAGCGCTTTCCTCATAAGGTTGTGATGAATCAAGGACAAATAGTCTCTTTTGCTTTTATATCATCACAAAAACCCAAGAGATCCTACAATCCTATACAGGATGGGTACGAAAATAAATGAAACCACGTAAAGTACTCATCAACAAACAATTTTTACTATGACCAACTTACAAATCACAAAAAAATACAGCTTTTCGGCTAAAATGTTAGAAAAGAACAACGAGGCTAACCGGTAGATCATAATCTAGATTTCTCTCTCTATATAGTCGTTCCCTTCTGAGGATCGTGGTCAGCATCGGGTTTGCTTCTAGAGCGGATGATCTGCCTCCACCGGTTTATGTCCAACGCGTCCCTTAAGACCATGTACAATTTTGAGGACGATGAGTCTTTTACTTCGGACCATCGGACCATCTAGTTGGTGAACGACCACGTAGTCGTTTTCCTTCCGTGTTCCCAACTATGATCAGTTTTTCCAAACTTTCATCGCCTTTGCGCACCATATGCCCGAAATACGATAGGATGGTTGGTGATCTAGACTTAGAGAGAGAATAAAGATAAAGAAAATTTTATTTTTTTATCCCAGGAAACATTAGTTTCCTCGGGAGGGCAGGTTAAACCGCGTTAAAAACTAGTAACGATATAATTGTCATCTTTGTAACAAATTTCAGACTGTCGTGCATACAGCACATGCTCAGCTACTACTCCCGTCTCAAGAACACCCTCTGACATCTCCTGATTTTCAATTCAAGATGCTCTTACACGACGTGAAATTTTAACAACCTGGTTCCTATTTCCACCTGCATTTATTTTATTTATCACGCCATTGTGTTTTGACTAAGAACGATTTAACATTGCTTTCACCTCTAACATAGATACTCTTTGATACTTTATTCAGTTTTCGTCTTGTTGTTTTAATTTATTTCGGTTTGATTATGATTACAGAGGTACTAAGCTGAAATGAGATCATTATAAATAATGCTGTTTGTAAAAAAACAGACGCAACGCAGAGCTATGTAATATCATATTAGATTTAAACAGATCGGCGACGACAAGATTCATTTGAAAAGACCTGGTTCTAAGAAATATCCAAAAGCATCGAACCTCAACATTCTCAACGAATACGTACTAAAATAAGCAGGCTTTTTTTTACTGTTTTAAGGCCTGTATTTGACCATGGTAAGTGATGATGCGGCCGAAGGTGGTAAGCACACAAACCTAGAAGGAACTGGCTCTCAAGTGCAGCTGTCGGGACACACCGAAAGGTGCTTGGCGTCAGATTTTCGACTTGAGGGTGGTAGCCAGCCAGGCGGGTACTACAAAATACCCTACCACCGTGCTATGGTTTCCACACAATGTTTTTCCATCACCAAAAGCTCAAGCTCATTGTATTGTATTCGAACCCGGTACCTTCGTCTCGTTATCCGACGTCACTACCACTGTGCTATGAAAGTTTCCGTTGAGTGAAATATTTTATTAAATAATTAAAATTCATTGAAAGTAAACTTTTCAGTTTCTTATTTGACTTTGCGGGAAAGCGAATAAATTTATAAAAAAAATAGTATTGCCACGTATTGCTCTGGTACTTACTCTCCAGGGCCTATTCGTTAAAATCTCCTCAAGTTTAAGGAATAGCCAGTTTCTCGACTGTGAAACATGACTATATTAGACATGTAAACAAACAAACAATACCATTTTGAAGACAATAAAAGTAGTGACATTTCTAAAAATAATACAGCTAAAGAAACAAATTAGTTTCAATAGCAGACTGAAAGTGTGTCAGAAATCCATTCAGCTTTTCACAAAACTCTTTTAATGCTATTTTTACACAATATTAGATGAAAGTGAATGTCCTAACTGGCAGACAGTAGCTACAGGCTACACAGAACATCTGTCCAAGTATGATATTTTTGATAATTTTGTTTAGGACAGTTCTAGAACATACGTTATGGAGCATAGTTCAAATCGCTCAATAGTTAGCCTTGTCATTCTTCATTTAGGCGCCGATCCCACAACGATCGATCTAGAGTTCTGCGTTCCACGTTCACTATCTATGCGGCGCTTTTGATGATTGCACACAGCGACGAAGGAGAACGCATGTAGAGCTCTACCGCAGAACTCTAGACTGCTCGCTGTGAGATCGGCGTCCCCGGTTTTATCCACGTTGCGGATTTTTGATCTTCCCGGGATAAAAGGTATCCTATATGTTATTCCAGAATATATTCTACCAGTTTCCCAAAATCCGTTTAACCAATTATGCTTGGTTACTCACAACTATCTAAATATCTAAACTTACATTTACAATACTAGTGAGAAGTTATTATATTTCCTAATTAGAAAATTACATTATTATATTGGATAACTTTAATGATGAAATTAATTAAAATAAAAAATGGCAGCTGTTCATAAAAAGGAAAGCTGTTGCTAAAAGCCAGGTCGCTGCCATGTGGGTAAAGTGTCCAGAAGGCTGGCGGCATTATCCCGCTGTATGGCAATGCTAATCCCCTATGGTATTCGCCAGCCCTCTGGCTACGGGAAGCGTCGATCAGAATCTTTGAAATTTCGCGAAAAATGCGATGGGTTCCTGGCCTCCACCAGGCCCAAAGTTTCTACCTAAAACGGCTCAAAAATTTGGCAAAATTGAGCCTTTATATTTGCAACGCTTGAGGTTTTCGGCATAGAAAGCCGCACAATCCGCCTTATTGAGAGTCTGGAAGGTGGGACGGTGCAAGAGTATCGAAGCAAGTTGGACGTCGGAGTGGCGCGGAAACCTTCCTGTACTTTTTTTTAAACAATACGATTTAAATTACTTTACAAGATAATAGGATAAAAGGATTCAAATATTTTCTTGTACAATAGGGATTTAATATTAATATTGCTAAGCTATGCTATATTTACATCCAAAACTTCTCACCGATTCACTCATTCGAAGCCGTCGGTTTTCAATGACCGTGTGTATATTTGACTGAAACAACAAAAACCCAGTATATTACTACGTTTACGAGTAGTCCCTAAACGTTTTTCATAAATACCCGTCTGCCGTACGCATGATAATAGTGAACTCCAGTTTCCAGGAATTTACAGCGTCGACTACACCGTTTCAGCTTTGTTACGTAACTAGGTCAATACTTATATTTGTAAGTAGTAAAAGTGAAAGTTGCCGCGTCACAAGCGTTTGGTATTTTAACAATATCGAACTATTTCACTTTCCCCTGCTCTCGATTCATCGCCGAGAGGTTTATCACCAACACGTTTATTTGATCAGAGATATTAACTTTGAATTGTATGGATTTATTTTAATATCTAATAGGAGCGTCATGTGGTGGAGGTTGATACGTGCAAGCGTTAATTATACTATTGGCTAATTTATAAAGTGAGATCATAAAAATTTCGACTCGGTAGTTTGTGTCCTCAAAATGCAGTTATCATTGAGATAGTACCTATATAGTGATCGCGACACTGAAACAATTAGTTTATTCAAATACAAAAAAAAAAATAGAGCTAGCATCGGGGTATAAAATAAAGATATAATCACCGTTGCAAGCTACTTGAAGCGACCCAAGGACGGTGCAAACAGCGGGGCATACTTACGTAAAGCAGGAAATAAATAGGTCGCGGGGCACGGGACCCCTGGGGGCGGGGGCACGAGGGGCCGCGGGCAAGGGCGGGGGCGGGGAGCAAACTAGGTGCCCTACATGTTCAGAGGCCCCGCTCCGCTGCACAACGCTTTTTCATCGAAGCCATACCGCTGTAAATGAATTATTCGAGGATCTCGCTCACGACCTATTTTATCGAGGCACTGTTCTTAATGTGAAAAATATTATGTGGAATCCGTCCACGACTGCAGTTGTTAAATTAACAGTCTATAGGATTAATGTTGGGCGTTTTCCTTATTTTTAGTTTTCAGATTGTACCTACACATCGTCTTATTAAAAGTACATTTAACTATGCTACATTACTAAAAAGGTACGCAATAGGTTAAATTGCTTATCAGCACACAAGGAGAGTGCTATAAATGCTTATCGCATTGACGCTGATTTTCCGATATTATCTCGCACAACCAACGTAGTCGTCGCTATCATTCGGTTTGAAAATATTGTACCTAATGCGGTTAATGGGGTACCTACTATACATCAATTTACGAATGATTAGTATCTCCGTTAGTAAGTAATTTCCGTTACTATATTTTGATAGTAAATTCATTGATTTGTACGATGAACTAAACTCAAATATTTTTTCCTACCTGTTTCCCGCAGTTTCACCCGCGTTCCCGGGATAAAAAGTACCCTATAACACTCGGGGGTAATTACTGAAAGAATTTTTCGTATCTGTAGGTAGTCGAGAGTACAGAGATTAACGCGTTTAAACAAACAAAAAAAAACGATTAATTGTCAGTGTGACTGGAAAGAAAAGTTATCAAAGTCTAAGCATGTTTTGAACCGAAAAATTGCTTAATTCATTGCCAGTTCTTCACAGCAAAGGCAACCTTCCAAACTGACATTAGGATCAGACTCATAAGTGCTTACGAAGATCTATTTGAATCAAATTCAAATTATTTACCTATGTACGTACGTACGTTAATTGTCTAAAATGTCATCAAAATTGATCGAGGCCTCCGGAGACGAGCGGGCGGAGAGCTTTTTCCGCCAACGCATCAGCTTGGCTATCCAAAGAGGAAACGCTGCCAGCCTTCTGGAAACCTTGCCGTTCATCGGAAGCAGCGGCAGACTTGAGGCAATTTTCTATATATAAAAGCTAAAATAAATTATTATTATGTTTTTATTTGTCTATAATGAAGCTGACCCGCTACGTACCAAACTAAGCGGCCTGTTTTCAAAATAAAAATATTCATCGCATTCGAGGCGAGAGCGAAAGTTGTATCCGTGTTGTATGTATGTATATACAATGCGATTGTAGGATTTGTAGTGTATGAAACTGAGTAACGTTACTCACTATATTACGTATACCACGCGCCAGTATCAGATCTCATGTGGAGCCAAGCTTATAACTCTACATGCCCTTACTCTACAAGCCCTAACTTCAAAAACTCTACACACCGTAGCTAAATATGTGGCTTGCCCGTATAATATGACCGTTTTCAGGGCGTAAGGTGAACAATTTATTTACTGTTAATTATTTTTCTGTAATACAATAGTTCTCGTAGTAGCGAAACGGCCAAGCAAAATCTCTGTAAAAACTGCATATATAAATATCGATTTAATTTTTCAAAATTTTACCAAATATATCAATCAGATGTAACACTGAATACAATGTACCACAGCAGATTTAAGTGACATGTCCAGATAAACCAAGTCATAGTTCCTTTGTCCCATTATAAGCTAGAGCAAACAAAGAAACATCCAGCCAGTCACACAGGTTTATTAACAAGTTATTTATCGAATGAATTTAAATCTGCGACTCCTGTATGGTCTGTAGTTCACATGAATAGGTCACTTTATAGGCAGTGCTTTAATTGTCCTATTCAATCTAGACTTGCAGTCGGATGGGGCTCTTTGTGCCCCATGCTCACGAGATATCACGTGTCTACAATTAATTCGGGATAATAAATCGTCCCCTGTTGTTGTGAGACATAAATGTATAAACTGTCTATGGAGGTATTTTGTGTCTTTCATAGGGTGGCATGCATGCTAGGTAAATAACTCGTTCCCGGTGTAAAAACGCTTTAGACAATATTTGGGAATATGATGCGTTCTAACTCGTAAGTTTAAATTATGGTAAAATTATTTTGTATATTTTATTGTTGCTGTCGAACGTCCCAAAGCTTTTTTTCTATTGCCTTTACAAGTCTTTTGCTGAAGTCTAATATTCCTATGTACCCTTTAAGAACAAGCCACATAGGATTAAGTAACTACATACATTTATAGGAAATTTTATCGCTAGTTTAATTTATTACATAACTATTTTTATCGTAAATTGAGTAGGTAAGTACATTGTCAAAACACTTTTTTGGGCGTCATTTTTCCTGTATGGCGGCTCGAGCGGCAAAGATACTAGCACACATAGCACTTTTCCAAATCCCGGAAATCTTTAAAGGTAAAATTACCAAATAATTGGAGACAATATCGTTCAGAAAATTGCGCGACACTATTTTGAAATATCTGAGCTATGTTGTATTTGGCCTTAAATTTAGATAGAGTCAACATTTAACCACTACTGACTCTACATTTGATTGCCAAGTCTCCGAACGACAGATTTTCTACTTTGAAATTCTATAAATGACTATTTCTACTAACGGTCGATGCAAAGAATGATTGATTCTGGAAATGCAATTCTAAGAACGACTTATTTTACAAGGTGAAAATTCAAATGACCGATACTAATGATTAATTATTTTGCTTGTTTTGTTGATATTCCACAGAGAGGAGTTCTAGAGTTCCGCGTTCCGAGTTCTGCATTCCGCGTTGACTGTAAGCTATGTGGGGCCTTTGAAAGTAAAAAAAATGTATGATTTGTGATCAGTAGGTAGCGAATATTGCAGAACTCTAGAACTCTAGACTGCTTGCTGTGTGCACAATAGTCAACACGGAATGCAGAGCCCGGAACTCCAGAACTCTCTTTGTGGGATCGGCGCCTAAATCAGTACCGAGCTAGGTACAGTAGTACCCAACTGATATGGCTTACCGATGTACCTGCGCAGAAGATACATTTTCAAAGCGCGGGAAACGCTATTGGTCGGCAGCTGCCGCCATGTTAGCGCGCGCCGTGCGGAGGGGCGTGACTTTCGAGTGAGACGGAACTAACAGCTGCAGTGTATTATGAACCTTATAGTAGTGATCTAAGGTTGATTGTAAGTTTTAAGCATTTTTTCGTTAATCTTCGGGGCCATACTTTCTTTTCTGTGCGAACGAAGATTCACGACGCGCCTTATCAGTTGGGTAATACTGTAATGCTTAACTCTCGATGCTGATCTGCAGGAAATGGCATAAGTACCATTCTTTCTTCCACTCGTTTGATTCTGAACCAAGCCCTGTCCTGTAGGTAGAAACTTAACTGATCCAACCGCCTTCTGAATGTTCAATAATCCCCAATAACTATCAGGATTCCCAATAGTTCTCATTAGAGTCCAGAATAGTCGCTTTACAATGATAACTATTTAAGTACATTACTAATCTTATTACTTGTTATCAGTAATGCTCAGGCCCGGGAAACGGGACAAGGGTTATCACATCATATCACCTACGAAGTCATGACGTGTATAGGAACTAGATTATTAATGTCCTTTGTTTTTTATACCCACCTGTTAAATATCACAGGAAATCTATTGAGAAAATGTCAAGTGATACAATTCTCACGGTTCAAGGTTTCACGGACGCCCGTAGGCCATTTCACAAGTGAATTCACACTATATATTTAACGATTTAAAGCTCCATACGTCCTCAGACGTGCGATTTTAAGTATTACAATAAAAACTTACTTAAAATATTAAGTAACCCGTACTTAATATTTCCAGAATTAAAAATCTTTGAATCTATTTATTAGATCGATAAAATCTTCAATATAGCAGTTATACTAGTAGGTACTTAGTATTATAGATAGGAATATATAGAACCAAATAGATATGTGCGCCATCATTTATTTATATATGTTGGTATTTAACTTGCGAGTTAAAGCTAAGCGAAGGGGTCAAAAGATCGCATAATATAGCGATATTACACCCAATGTGAACTGGGTCAATCTAATCATTTATTATTCACTAACTAACACAAAATGATTCCTAGTTCTTTTGATTTATCGTTAATATCATGAATACCTAGAAAACAGTAGTAGAGTTTAGGATTTTGGACCGATTTGGCTGATTTACTGACTTTGCAAAATTTTGTCCAGACCTCTGAAGATAGCTCGGTTGTAGTGACGTCGAATGTCGTGACGATTACCGTAGGTTCGAATCCTACAATCCTGTCTTTGGAGGTAAACTTCGTGAGGTGGACATCAGGTGGAGTGTTTGCTTGGCAGTCTTCTAATAATAATTTTGAAACATGTATCGCATTTATTTTACTCTTACATTATACCTACATAGAGATTGTTGATTCGCTAATGAAATGCTGTGGATTTTGCTGAGAAAATGCAACAGACTTTGTTCCATGTGATCTGAAACTGTTGAAAATACTATATACCTAAGAAAAATGCACAAGAAATCCGTAATTCAAATAAGTAGGTATGTAAATCGATGAGAATCATCCACAATGTCGTCAAAAGGTGATTGAAAAGCGTAAACGTTTGCCAACAACTAATATTATGAATGCGTGTGTACATGTTTGTTACCCAAGCACGCCGTAATGACTGCACAGATTTGACTGTAACTTGGCACGCACATAGATCAATATTATCTTGGAATAAAATATTTAGTATACTTTTTAACCGACTTCAAAAAGAGGAGGTTCTCAATTCGGTTGTATTATTTTTTATGTTTGTTACCTCATAACTCCGTCATTTATTAACCAATATGGAAAATTCTATTATTATTTGAAAGGGTACACTTCCCGTTTGGTCCCATTGTCATCAGATCAGGATTTGATTACTTCTTAGTGTACTTTGAAGTCGATTTAAGTTTCTTGTAAAACAGTCCAATTATAACAGGAAATTACAAAAATCATTCGGGGAGGCGGACAAAACTGCGGGCAGAAGCTAGTTTTTTTATGTTTTGTTACACCTTTATTTATGTAGGCAATGTAAAACTATACTAAACTTGTTATAGTGTAGCCATCGAGAGAACGCGTATCTGACACCTGTTAATATTCAAATTACGGAAACAGCTAATCTGATTATCATGGGACATTCATTTCACTAAGCTATGATGCTAAGAAAATTGTGAACATTTTTGTGAAAGTCCCATAGCCCAATATTAACAGTCAGAAATGCATTCTCTCGACGGCCTCCCTGTACCTAATACCTACTTAAAAGTTTTTTTTTGTGTATTGGTATCAATATAGTACCTACATATTTTACTGGTTGTAAGTATATAATGGACTAGCAGCAGTGTCACGCGGTAGTTCATAACCTTCCTCCTATCTAACGCAAAATATGTATCATCAAATTGTACTGGTTCCTGATATTATCGCGTTCAAACATACAAACTTACTATACTATAGTAAAAGTAATATTATATATAGTTAAAGATATCATTCTGGTTTATTTTATACCCAAGCAATTTATTGGAATCTAAAACATCAAGGTGTACAATAATGAATGAAACGCTTTCTAAATAGTGGCTCGAAATACCAACGAGATAGGTATGTACTTACCTACCATCTAATATGCAATTGTGCTAAAATAAAAATAAACCGCAAATAAATAAATAATAGTAATAGCAATTAGCTGAGTAATTATGCCACATTAATGGCAGCAAAGGTTGCCTCGTTTACTTTCGAGCACAAATGTTTGGTCGGCGTTCTTAACCGCCGTGTGTCCCGGGTGTTACCAACTCGAACTAGGTCGAGAGCCTCGTCCTACTGCCAAACGCACACATGCACACCCCCCCTCGTACATACACACAACACACACCTAACGCCCCGCGGCCTCGTCCGAGAACTAGGCCGAAAAACTCGCGCATGCGTCGACGATGCCATACTATAGCTATTTACACAGATAATAGTCCCTAAAATCCTCTGCATTTGAATATTTTGTTTATTCGAAAATGGTGAGGTGAGACAGTGAAATTTTAATTATGTATGGTTGTCGACAAAGTACGATTTCGCAAATCAATGGAGTTTTAGTAACAAAAGCGCTAATGGACTGTTTCCACTCGACTGTCGAAACTTTTTGGCGTTCCGTTCGTCTCTTCAATAATGCGGTCTTGTTTGTTTAAAATTTATACCTATTTGAAGGTATGTTGGTTAAATAGTTAGGTAGTACCTACCTACTCAGAAACGTAATGCTGATTATGATAAATCTCTGAAACTATGGATCAGCCGATCGAAAGATTTGTTTCGACGCGGGGTGGAAATATTTCTCTCTAAGTATATAATGGTGCCGATTCTGTTGTAAATCACACTAAACTAATTTTAGTCACATCTCATCTCTTTCCTACGAACATTATTGAAAAAGGATAGAACATATTTTAAGTTGTCAAATTAATCTTAGCCGTCTTATTTTGCGTGTATTTAGGCGTAACCGCAATAGATGGCGTCTAAATTTGTATTGAAAACAAGCATTGGACCATTGAATTATTACACATAATTCAATGGTCCAAAGCGTAATAATTCAATGCATTGGACTAATTTGACAGGACTAAATTTCTTACATCCTTTTCTTATGTTCTTTGTTAGAAAGAGACATAGTGAGATTAAAATTAGTTTAGTTGTGAACAACAGAATCAGGGCCATTGTAAAAGTTTTTTTATCATAAAAAGACATTCCATTTATTTATCAGCGGCATATTGTAAACTGCTTACTTAGATACCCACCTATTATACATCTTTTGCACGTTTATACTATACGTCTACATAATTCATTAAACATCATGCAAACTCTTTTTTCTTTTACAGTTTGTTTTCGTAAATTCTGCAGTCACTAATTAGGTACCTACTTTATTTACATGCCTTCCTATCTAAGCCATCGTAACTTAAAAATAAAATATTTCTATCAATCTCCGAAACTTTAAATTGCAGCGCGGCATTATGAAATGAACAAAGGAAAGCAGCACAAAGAAACATTTCGGCTTGTTGGATAAAAATGTTATCTCTGTGTGTGTCGCTGCGTTAGGCGTAGCTAGCCCGCCGACGTAAGTTGGTCTTCTTTGACCCCCGAATATGTTCAATCGCTACTTACAAATGGAGGAGGTAAGTAGATTTCGCAGGTCCCTTTCTGCTGGCCGTTTTCTCGGTTAACATACATTGCCAAAAGTGAGTTTGTGTGTGTGCTGCCTAATTGAAATGCGTTTGTAGTGGTGAACGCGGGGCCCGAATTGGGTGTTAGAGCTACAATGGAAAGTACCAACATTTTGGTGTTGGAAAAAGAATAACGAATGAACTTGGTTTGTTTTTCCCGTTATGATGGGAGTAGCATGCAATTGAAAACGATGGTAGCGAAGGATTTAATTTCCTTTGCTTTGTCGTTTATTATTAACTGTCTATCATGTTGCATGCAGTGCTTCCTGGATATTATAGGTTTAGTGCAAGAGACATGTTCGCTACACTTGCTTTACATTTCGATTTTGTTTACATTTTTATTTGCTCTGACAGCAAATAGGATTGGAACTTGCATCCGGAGTCTGTTACTTCCAGGAAATCAACAAATTAGGTAGGTGGATAATGAACAACAGGAAACCAGGCCTATCATTACCTGTGAGGACCAACTCGTTTGAGAACTTCGGGACTGATTTTAATACTTGGCCATCATGTCACGTCATAAATTCATAGTAGATGATTGTTAGGTGTGTCGTAGTACGGAATAGTGAAACGCAGGGCCGGCTCTAGGGTAGAGCGACAGGAGCGGTCGCTCCAGGCGCCAGGTGGCCAAATATGTGTTCCAAATATGAATACCTATTTCGAGGGTCTAAAAAAAAAATATGCTTAATAAAACATATCAATAAACATTAACAGTTTTTATTAACAGAATTACAAAGGAAGTATTACCGTTAGAGCATAAGGGAAAGCGAATACCATAGAAGCTCGAAGCATTGGTGCTCAAAAAATCGGTGCTCATATGGGAATACTTCGACGCGTCGAGCAAAGGTCGCCAAAAGACAATTCGCTCTACCTTGATCAAGGGCTAGGGCCGGCGCTGGAAACCATACTAATGAAGACATAAGGCTCTGTGCAGTGAAATGTACAAGGTGACTGGAGCCGCGGACAACCTCTAGTATAAAATACCGACCTATTTCAAATAATAGAGTAGGTAGATATCATACGGAGTATTCCTGTCATCTATGGGAGGTGGATTAAAAGTATCCTATGGGTAGGTACGTATATTATTCCATGGTACCATCTAAACATGCCACTAAAAAAAACGAAAAAACACATATTTTTTTTGATGGCATTTTTATTTTCTTTAAAATTCATTTCGCGATTCCATTCAGCGTTTTTCTCTAAGACCAGAAGTTGCCCTCACAGGCTGGAAAAAAAATTCACCCTTCAAATGGTTTTGGAATGCCGATTAGGTACAATTTAGACTGAAAATGTACTGTTTGTGAAGGAATTTTGATGATTCGGAAAAACTATGGTAGTAAGAAACATCGTTCTATTTTCCTGTAATATTTACATCAATGTCATTTTTGTTATTTCAGATTGTTGGCTTTGTGAACTTCAGAAATAAGGGAGGCGGGTTGGAAAGTTTTTTTTTTAAATCATATTATCCTAGTATTAAAATAATCTGTCAAGTGCCCATTTAATTCCGAACAAGGGATCCAGTGTCTAAGGGCATCAAACGAGGTACCTATATAAACTGGGTTGGGGTACTTTGAGCGCTGACCTAGATGTTAACGTGTTCATTTTACCAGCGTTACTTATAATTATATCATTCACACATACCACAGATTCAAGTATTATGAATTTAAATGGGTCGCTTCGAAAAATTTGTGCACTTTAAATACCAATATTAAAATGAGTAAATCGAGATCAATGGATCCCTACCATGAGTTTACATTTTAGTTATTTTCGAACTTGGACATATAAATGGCATGTATTTAATGCCTTAACTATTAATTCTCGCTATTCCAATACAACAAATCAAAACTAGAACCAAAAATACTGAATTGCACACTAAATAAATCAAACTAAGTATCAGTTTTATGGTTTATAATAATAAATAATAATTTATAAATAATAATAATAATAAATAATAATTTATTTATTGCCACACATTAAAAGCATACATATTATGATAGAAGACAAAAATTACGGCTAAAATTACAAGTCTATGAGTCTTCTGGCTCCCAATCTAGAATAATCTGTATTATGGGAGTCAGTGAACCTCTATACAACAGTGAAGGACCAGCGCCAAAAATGCTTTATTATATAATACAATAGGAAAAACTATTTGAACTGAATGATCTTATTGTCACAGTTCTAACCTAACCTAACCAACTGTATTTGGAGTGCCCCGAGTCCGTTCTGGATGATAGAACATGTTTTGATTAATTGTTGACGAACCCTACCAGGAGTAGAGGTCTGGACGGGTACGAGCAGCTTGAAATGAAACTCGATTTGTGCGGTGAAATAATCTTGAAACTTGTACTGCAGTATTGCCTCTTTCTGACTTGTTCATGTAAGGAGAGTGCGTAGAGAAATGAGTGCCGTATGGGCCTGACTGCGCTGTTTATATTGTAATTTTAATCTTTGCGCATGCCTATGTCAGATTTGTAAATGATTACAGTGCAATATTATTATTATTAGCAATATACAATCGGTTGCTATGGCAACGGATCAATGTTGAAAAGTGGCAATACCGTGCGAGAGCCCTATCAAAATTCTTTATTTAAAAATGCTTATATCTAATACAAAAACAATGTAAAACTATCAATAACTACAAAATAACAAACAACAAAACATCCTAGTACATAAACAATAGCCTACAACCTTAAAGTAAACAATATAAAATTTCTTATTCTAAACTTAGCTTATGTAAAGTAGGTATATAATATAATTATAAGATCTTTATTTACATTGGAGTGGGCAGGCATACATAGCATAATGTGTTATGTGCGGGTCGAGGGACGATAGAGGCATGTTAAAGGGTGTAGTCGTGAACAGTCTCCCCCTCGTGCGAAGATGAGTTTCTGAGCACCATATACAGAGTTTCACGACGTCATGCTATCTTCACTATGCGGGATGTGGGTCGTCGTAGCTCTCCAGCTGTGGTTCTAACGTCTACTACTCGAACTTTGCCATCGGGGCCTGGGTAAGTATGGGTAATCTGCCCTCTCGGCCATACTCCTCGAGGTAATGATGAATCGATGATGAACACGATGTCTCCGACTTCTGGGTTGGTGAATCCCTTGGAGTTGGCACTATACCTAGGTGTTATAGTAGGTAGGTATTCGGTGAGCCATCGATTCCAAAACAAATCAGTCAATCTTTGTACAGTTTTCCAGTTGGCTGTACCTATTAGATTTTTGTCGTCGAATGTACCCATTATCACGTTGCCACTCGATCTTCCGATTAAGAAGTGATTTGGAGTCAAACTTTCTTTGTCTTGAGGGTCTAATGAGACGTCGGTAAGTGGACGTGAGTTTATTAAGTGTTCAGCTTCCAACAATATTGTATGCAGGACTTCTTCACGTGGCTGACGAGATTTTAAGGTGGCAGATAGCGCGACCTTGACAGAGCGTACTAAGCGCTCCCAGGCTCCACCCATGTTAGGTGCCCCAGCTGGTATGAACTTCCATTTGATGCCTTTCTGTTGAGCCTTATCAGTCAGTTTTTTCAGTTCCATTTGCATGTCCTTGTTAGCGCCTACAAAGTTGGTTCCGTTATCACTGTACATTATAGATGGCGCTCCTCGCCGTGCTATCATTCGGCGGAGTGATAAGATCATACTGTCGGCAGACAGAGACGGCACTATCTCTAAGTGCACTGCGCGTGTAGTTAGGCATGTATAGAGTGCGACCCATCTTTTTTCTTGTTTGCGGCCTACTGATATGATAAGAGGGCCAAAATAGTCAACTCCGGTGCATGTGAAGGGCGGTTGATGTTGTTGTAGGCGTTCTGGTGGTAAGTCGCCCATGGGGGCCGGTATAGGTAGGTACTTGTGCGTTCTGCACCAATCGCATTCTCGCGTTATAGGCTTCAGCGTGTTTCGTAGCGAAGTAATGTAGTACTTTTGGCGTATTTCATTCATAACTGTATTATGATTGGCGTGATTGTAGTCGCAGTGATATTGTTGTATAAGCAACTTTGTAATCGGGTGCTTGCCGTCTAGTACTATGGGTTCCTTGTATGTGTCACTCACACAGTCAGCTGATGATATACGAGTTTCGATTCTTATTATGTCGTTTCTGAGCGTCAATGTTAGCCTTTTTAGGCGCGAATCTTTTTCGTTAGGTACTTGGTTATTTCGTAGCGATTTTAATTCGCTCGCCCAGCTTTCTTGTTGTATGGCTTTGACGAGCAGTGTCTCGGCATACTGTAGGTACTCTACGGGTAAAGGTACGGTACGGGTGGTAATCGTCGGTACACGTTCGGTGGGAGTTTGTTTACGTTTGCGTTTTCTCCATGACTTGACTTTGACGGTTTTCTTGATAAAGGCGACGGGTTCCGGTTTTTTCTTGACTTTGGCCTTGAACATGTTGACGCTATATAGGAAACGTGATGTGACTCGTAGTGGTCGTTTCCATGATGAAAATCGTAATAAGTCGGGAATAGGTATTTTGATTCGTCGTATGGTGGCTATGGTTTTCGACTTTTTCTTGCCCGTGTTAGGTATTGAGTAGTCGCTCGTATCTTCGGGCCACTGATTAGAATCGTATTGCAAGTAGTTGTGCACATTATGAAATCTTTGTATGGCATATACAACTTGCGGGTGTTCTTTGCTGAAATCCTTAGTAATTCTGTCTTTTGCATAGGTAGCTGAGCATGGAGACGATGTCGTGCTGAAAAGAGACTTCCTACTGTGTTCATGCGGTTCGGCATCTGTCTCTTTCTTTCGCCATAGAAGACGCAGGCTATCTCTGTCTTCTTTGCGCATGCGTATTTGCAAGAATATTTTCTTGTTGTCTTTTTCAATGGCGATCGGTCTGCTTTGGAAACGTATCACAACGCCAAATAAGGATTGCAGTAAGTCTAGGCCAGACGATAATGCGTGGTAGAGGCTTTTTCCGTTTGTATGTGCCGCTGCGTCAAACAATAAACGTAGCTCGCCTTTTTGTGGGTGTACCACTGTAAAATGGTGTAAGTACCATGTCCGAGGTAATGTAGGTTGACACGTCGCCGGTTCTGCGTATCCGCTCGCTAATAGGTTATGAATTTGTATGGTATAGTTTTTCTTGATTTTCTTGTCAATACCTATTAATCGTTGCATAGCGTTTGCGCTGTTATTTGGCTTCGTTTCGTTATCGGAATGCGATAATAACCCACATGTGAATCTTCCATCGGATAGACTATTCTTTGGATTATCTAGTGTTGCGAGCGCTCGTGGTTCCGGGTCGCTTGCTGGCTTCATGGGTGTTATACCCAAAGAGTCAAGGTCGAAGTGCGACTTGCTTGAGCTTTCGATGTCTTCGTTTTCTTTATGAATGTGACCCACGAAAGAAATTGGTTTGGGTGTGTCTGGTTTGCATTGTTCCGCAGGAACGATCCTTACATATGTTTTTGTTGAGTTTAGGTGGTTTACAGACGCGATTTTCGGTTCTTCTTTTTTGGGTAATGTTTCATGAAGTAATGCATGATGTTGCCTCGTGCAATTATTTTCTCCACACGGGTTGGCTTTGCATGTTGAGTGTCTGTGGTTCGATTTCAGGCACTTGAAACACACCTTTAATTTCTTAACAATTTCCCATCGATTTTTCACGGTTTCCTTGAGAAATTGAGGACATTTCACTAGTCCATGTTCTTTTTTACAGACGAGACATGTGATTGGTTGTTGTTTTCCTCCGGTAGTTGCGAGGACAATATCTTCTCTCTCTTTCACCGGTGTCTCGTTCAACGTAATAGCTCTCTCTCTCTCGAACTCAGAGTCGCTATCGTAGTTGTTTTCAGTTTCAGTGTCGCTCTCGCTGTCAGACTGTGCAAAGTTGGTGGTATTGACCTTCTGACTGCGTAGTGGTCGACTGCGGAATGGTTCTCTCTTTTTCTTGACGAACTCCGTAGTTGACACGTCGTATGCTTCGAATTGATCCGCAATGTTGTTGAGGAATTCTGATAGTGAAATCAGTATGGGTTCGTCTTCTTTGCTTGATCTGTACTCGTACCATCTGAATTTCACGTTCATGTTCATTTTGTCAATTATTTTTTCTGACAAATCGCTTGAGTATAAATAATCCTTGCGATTCATTTGCTTGATGACGTTGACACTATTTGCCACTGCGCTGGCAAATATGCCTATGCCCTTTATGTCGTTGGACATGGGCGGCAGCTTGTTGATAGCTGTTATCTCACTCTTTATGAGATGTGTGGGCCGACCAAATCTTCTTTCCAATGCTTCCAATATTTCCTTAGGATGCGTGTTGGTATACAGAAGCGACTTGACGGACTCTCTTGCTTGATCTTTGATAGCCCTTCGCAGTCTGGCTACATTCTCGATGTCAGAGAAATATTTTTCGGTATCTCTATAGATAGCCTTGAAAGCTATCCACTCTCTCGGGTTGCCGTCGAAATGATGCAACTCGTTTATGTACTTCGGTGCAGGAGCAGGCTTGCTTTCCTTCACGCTCTTGATCGCGCTCACGATCGCGGATGCAAGGGTTGACACGTCCCCTTTTGCCGGCATCCCATTTTTCTTGAGGTTTCCCTCGCGCTGTCGTTGAATGGATTTCTGTCGTGACTTCTCCACCCAATCCGATACGTAATCGCTGTTGTCCACGTCACTCGCATCCGATGAGTCTTCCTCGTCCTGAAGTTCGATCAATTCCAGCTTGGTCTTCGCCATTGCAACAGCCGCATCTGCCTTCTCTTTCTGGCTTCGCTCGAGTTCCAATCGTGCTTCTAATGCGGCTCTCCTTTGCGCTGAACTTGATGAAATCACCGAATTTGATGCTCTTCGTGGCCCGGTCCGATTTACCACCGTACCTTCCCTTGACACGCGTACCTCCTTGGTTTTGGACGTTCTGTCCTTCCGTGACTGCTCGGATCTCTCTGTACTTTCGGTACCCGTACCCGTGCTGTCTGTGTTCTCGGTGCTTCCACTCTGCACCGTGCTAGGAGTCTCCTTCTGAGAACTCCTCATGCTGCTCTCCGGAGCTGACTCCTCTTCCTCCCTGGACTGCGTCTTGTTTCTTCTTGCTTGACTCCTGGTGCTCATCTTCGCCTGGGGGAGATCTTCCATGCCGTCTTCCCTATTTTCCTACCTCCCTAACGTCCCTACAACCCTATCAGCCTGTTTGAGTGGTTCTTCGGAACACGCTCTCCCAGGAATGGAAACGTGCAGGATTGGAAAGGTGGGAACCGCCCGGCAGAGGGATATGAGTGAAAGTAGCGTGCTCAGGTATGGGGGGATCGTCCACACCCTCAGCCGTGCCCTCAAGAGGCCGTCTACTTCACCCACACCTTACTGGCGCGATCAGACTGTACAGTGCGCCTTGACAAAGGCACCACTGGTAGTGTCGTCCGGTCCACTACTCCCGCCAACAGGCGTTAACTCACTCTACCGTTTGTCACCGTTAGGTGGTAGACGTGAGCCGCGGCGCACCGCGTAAGAAACAAAGACGTTTGACTGTGTCCGCCACTCTTCCTCGGTGAACCCGAAGTCTCGACCGGCTGTGTTGTTCACTCGCTGCAGTGGTCACGACGATACCCGCCGTGTTGTTCACACGCTGCAGTGGTCTCGATGTACACGCCGTGTCGTCCACACGCTGCAGTAGTCTCGATGATACCCGCCGTGTAGTCTCGCCGCTGGGCACCGATTTGCGTTCGTGGCTGTGGCTTGCCCCTCGAACCCAACGTTCGCGGCCGTTGCCTGCCCCTCGAACCGCGCCAATTCCAATGCCCTTGAGAACCCACAGCTTGCACAATCTGCCCCGATCTTCCAATGTTCGTTGCTAACAAGCCCGACGAACCGAAGCGGAAGAATACCGAAGCTTCTTGCACTGATTCTTGATTTTTCTTTTTTCTATCCGACGTCGATGGACCAAACGCTGTTGACGAACCCTACCAGGAGTAGAGGTCTGGACGGGTACGAGCAGCTTGAAATGAAACTCGATTTGTGCGGTGAAATAATCTTGAAACTTGTACTGCAGTATTGCCTCTTTCTGACTTGTTCATGTAAGGAGAGTGCGTAGAGAAATGAGTGCCGTATGGGCCTGACTGCGCTGTTTATATTGTAATTTTAATCTTTGCGCATGCCTATGTCAGATTTGTAAATGATTACAGTGCAATATTATTATTATTAGCAATATACAATCGGTTGCTATGGCAACGGATCAATGTTGAAAAGTGGCAATACCGTGCGAGAGCCCTATCAAAATTCTTTATTTAAAAATGCTTATATCTAATACAAAAACAATGTAAAACTATCAATAACTACAAAATAACAAACAACAAAACATCCTAGTACATAAACAATAGCCTACAACCTTAAAGTAAACAATATAAAATTTCTTATTCTAAACTTAGCTTATGTAAAGTAGGTATATAATATAATTATAAGATCTTTATTTACATTGGAGTGGGCAGGCATACATAGCATAATGTGTTATGTGCGGGTCGAGGGACGATAGAGGCATGTTAAAGGGTGTAGTCGTGAACATTAATAGTTAGTTTAATTGTACAACAGTAATTTTTTTGATATGCAATAAGTAAATTAGAGGTATAATAAGTAAATTAGAGGAGAGTAAGTTTGCGTAATTTTTAAACAGAGGTGCAATTAAAAATATCCCAACAAATGAGTTTCATGTTGTTATTTTGTGTTAAATAGTAATAGTAAAAAGAGCACATTTGTATGAAAACAAACCTACTAAAAATAACGTAAGAATTTCGAACATATCTCAAATGTGTGTGATCTCAGACGCCGCGGAGAAGGTCGTTGGTCAATTCCCTTCTTTTTTTTCCTTTTGTTGTTTTTATCATAATCCCAACGTGAACAGTGGTGATGTGGCCGAAGATGTTAAACCATAAAGCCTTCTAGGGAACTGGCTGTCACCAGTCGGCAGTAGGAACACACTAAGAGATGCTTGAAGACAAAATTTCAACTTGAGGGTGGTAGCCAGCCATGCGAGTACAAAGTACCCTACAACCGTGCTATGGATTCCTTCACCGAGAGCTAATTGTAGGATTCGAACCCACAATCTGCGATATTATGCGCCACTATCATCGCCTTAAACGTCATGTATTTATCTACTTCCATTGTAAAATGACATCGCCATCGGCTAATTTAGTTCATGCGTACGGCAACCACATGCACGACAGCGTCCAAAATGAAGTCAAGCTGTGGTTACGTGCGAATAGTGACGCTGCGGCTTCTTGCAGTTGCGTTACGGTTGCGTTGTGGTAGCTACAAAATGTTTAAATGTTTGTACTACTAGTTCCCGGTGTCGCTGGTGGTTGCGATGTCGCTGCGGTGTGCTCGGTATTCTACACGCGGTCGATAGTGACAGCAAAATTCGTGTGAATTCAACTATTTAATTGTCATACAAATTAGCGCCCGCCCACATGGTGTGGATGTGATGTGGTTGCGATTGTAGTATTGCAGACAAATTTTGGCTTAGCGGCTAAAGATAGCTATGTCTTTCTGTACCATACGTTGTATTGTACTATCTATCACATTCACTTTGTTCAACAATTACTGAACGCTGCACCGCGCCGCCACAGTATGAAGGCAGCTTATCTTTATTATACATAGGTACTTAATATCATTGCATCGGTAAGATTGTGCGTACAAACGAAATCTACGAGTAGGTATGTAAATGACATTCTGCGAACGTCGGTCAGGCTCTGATTGTAGCCATCCTCAGTTCATTCCAGCTTAATTACTGAGCAACCGGACATAGATTAAACTGGCGGCGCCCGACTATGAACTAGGTCAAGCTGACGAACGAATATGTAGGTAGGTATGAGGGATTCACTTGCACCGGCAAATTTTTAAACGTTTGAAGTGTTTGTTTTTCTCAGTATGACCTGGTGTCAGATCAGCAGTTCTAACATGGTAATAATATATAGATATTATGACCGTGGTTTTAAAGTCGGCAAGATCTAATAGGCCCGTTTTGACAGCACATATACCTACATAAATGTGTCAAAAGGATACAAACATATCGACATGAAGAGACAACATACACATATTTGTAAAGTTTACGTTGGATTGGATATAAATTAGTATTTGTGCCCGCGGTTTTGCCTATGAATAATTTATTCATTTAAATAGGCTTTCACAGTCACGTATACATAGTCAGACTCAAATATTCTAATACACGGTTCATAAGGTTGCTTTTGCTGAGAACAGCCGGCACTAAAATCAACAATTAATCTTTTCAAAGAAAAGATACCTAAAAGTCTTACAAGAGCGATCTTACGTTTGAGCGATTATAATATCCTACAACTAATTAATTTATTATTCGAATAGGACGTATTTTCCTCAAGGATTATCAAGAAACGTAATAACTATTACAAAAAAAAGAAAACATTAGGACTCGTAATTTTGAGCTAAACACAATCCTATCTAGTAGTCCTGTAAGGTACATTTTTAGATTAAAATAAATACTTAATTTTAACTTGGTGTGAGCGGAGGATGTCGTTAGGCACGCGTAAGGAAGGGGGCGCCACCGGCGGGCTTTGCGGTCTACTTCCACTGACCCAATTCCGGCCTTCTCGTTTGCCCCATATTAGCAAACTGTGTTATGTATTTAATTTACCAATAAACGCCTGCAGTGATACCCTGCGCTGTGGGTATGAGTTTCACTCTATGCTAGTTATAATAGATTTATTTACCTACCTACTGAACATTGTTAAGTCAACAAATATGTAAACATTACAATCTATATATAGAAATACCGATTAACGGCAAGGTTCCCATCTCAGCAGGCTGGTAGCATTTCCTCTTGTGATAGCCAAGCTGATGCGTTGGCGGAAAAATCTCCCCGCCCGGTCTCAGGAGGCCTCGATCAATTTTGATGACAAAGTGCAGAACAAAAAGGAAGTAAGTTGCATAAGTAATAAGTAAAACGAACGAGTGATATATCTTTAGTGAATGTTTTTGTGGAATGTTTATTACTCGATTACCTACAATGTAAAGGATAAACAGATTTAAATGAAACTTGAAGTCATAGCTATCCCACCAAAAACATTTTTATGTAAAATGTTTGCACTTACTCTACAAGTCCTAACTTCACAAACTCTACACACCGTAGTCAAAATTATGTGGCTTGGCCGTTTTACTACTACAAGAACTATTGAATAACAAAAAAGTAATGAACAGTGGATACATTTTTCACCTTACTCCCATGTGACGGTAGCGAAACGGACAAGCCACATAATTTTGACTACGGTGTGTAGAGTTTGTGAAGTTAGGACTTGTAGAGTAAGTGCATGTGTAGTTATAAGCTTGGCTCTACATGAGATCTGATAACTTTTTGACAGTACGAGCCATATGTCTTGGCGGCAACATTTTACATAAAAATGTTTTTGGTGGGATTTCACTTCTTTTTGTAAGTTGGTTATGTTTTTTTTTTTGATTGAAAGGACATTGACCAGGTTTGGGCCCACTATTGTGTCATCGAGTGTCTCAATCAAATATGATTCAAAAATCAAGTCTTATTTTATTATGTTCACTCACAAAATATTGATATTTTTCTAACCCGAGGATTAAAAACAGAATTAATAATATATTCGCTTGAATTCCTTTACACGTCCGCACCACAGATATCTGAAACCGTACGCAATACGGGTCACTTTTATTAATATCGAATCGTGTTTAATTAGGTTTATCGTAGTAAAAACGAGCTACATAAATAGTCTTTTTCTGTTGAATAACGCTAGTAATGATGAAACGAGATTACGAGAGTGATATTAGATATATTCGTCGGTTAATGCAGCAGAAATGCCAAATACCTACACATTTTATTTTTATTGACATTAAATAATAATTGTGTTTGATGACAATGATTATTTTCCCAACAGTATGTTATGATTAAAATAATAGTAACAAGTAACATAAAATAATTTCTTAAAAGTATTAATTTATTTTATGAAAAATAAAATCTTCTTAGTTTTATGTTTGGCAACCAAATCCTTTTTACGGGGACTTATTTTTGCCAGTGTCGAGTTATATTATAAATAGGTAAGTTTGGCAACTAAATCTTTTTTATGAGGACTTATTTTTGCCAGTGTCGAATTATATTATAAATAGGTAAGTTTGACAACCAAATCTTTTTATGAGGACTTGTTTTTGCCAGTGTCGAGTTATATTTTTAATAGGTAAGTTTGGCAACGAAATCTTATTTATGAGGACTTATTTTTGCTAGTGTCAGGTTATATTCTAGTTCTAGTTACAAAATAAAACATTTTCATATAGTCCGCACTATCAGTCACCGTCTATAACAGACATATTTTAGTAAAATAGTTGTCATTGTACTAATACTTCCCACGGACCTTTTGAGACAACTTGAAAACTCACAATATGCATAATTCGTTTCACTTCACTAGTGCACAAAGATTTATCTATATTGGAGAAAACTCCACTGATAATATGCAATAAACCTCAAAATACAGGAATTTATGGAAATAAAACGAAAACGCTACGTGACTTTGCAAGTTCCCGCCAAAAAGTCTAGCATACCTATGTTTAATCTTTCGCAAAACATTAAAATAAACACAAATGGATTTTTTTAGAGGCATTACTGACTTACTACTTCTAAACCATTGAAATACTAAAACAAAGTATGTAAATAACCATTTTTTTGCATTTAATAACCTTAAATTCTGCATCAGAAAAAAGAAAAATACTCGTAAACCCGGGTCAGAAAATTAAAACTGTTTACTGATTATGAAAATATAGTATTTTATCTACAAAATAAAAAATAAATCATTGTGACACAAAAAAAATCGAAGTGGGCCCAACTCCCCTTAGAAAACGGTCATTCTCCTTTCCAAGTTTTATAATTTTTTTGTTGTTTGTGTACACACGGCTACAGGTCAAGCTATACATTTCCAATATAAGCTGACCTCTCATTGTACGGAAATCCTATACAATGCGAGATCAGCTTATACTGGAAATGTATAGCTTGATGTGTTGCCGTGTGTACTAATACAAGCTTACATACCAAATTTCAGCTTTCTAGGACTTCAGGAAGTACCCTATGAGTTTTGATGATCATCAGTGAGTCAGTGACGAAATCGGGGTTTTTTAGATATCAATAAAATCTAAAGTATAAAAGCTTTGTTATTGAAACTTAACATGTTTAATAAGTTCACTATTGACATCATGTCCTGAGAATTTTGTTTATCTGGTATAATCCAAACCCAAGTTATGAGGGTTCAAAAAAACGACGAAGCGCTTCGAGAAAAGGTAGGTAGTGCCCTTTCGCTTCGCTTGGCTGTCTTGGCGGGGGGCACTTCCGTGCCCCCAGATACTGGATATGCCGCGAATTCCGCTGGGCGGAAGCGCCAACTGAAGAGGTAGGTAGAGTTCTAAGGCCATGATAAGCTTTGGCTAACAAATGTGTATCCAGTGTATCTCTGTCTTGCAACATTATTATCTAGCAAATAATAAAACAAGTCAAACTACCGGCTAAGTATCGAATAGGTACTGCTTTAGTATTTCGTCACTAGTAATTTACTTATTTCTTCATTATATTTTTCCACACAGCAAGGAGTCCCGCGCGCCTTTGACTTTGTCCAGAAAGGGCGAATTCGCTATGAATCGTTTCTCGCGAATGCATACGTGCAATGGCGAGGTCACCAATACATTGCGTACACAAAAATCGCGCGAATTTAAAATTCACTTGTATTTCCCCATATGCTCCCACTTTGTACCACTGTACGCTAGACTCCTTCTGGACGCAACGTACGCACGCAATACGCGCGAGAGATTCGCGGCGAATTCGTCCTTTCTGAACAAGTTCTTCTACATCTACAGTCTACATCTAGACTAATATATATAACTAGAGATTTGGATTTTAGAATGTTTGCCAATTTAAAAAATTCTTTCACCAGTAGTAAGCTAAATTATCAATGAGTAACATAGGCTAAATATTAATCTATAGAAAAATAGGGATCTTTAGGAAAACTCCAATAATGTAACCGAAATTTCACCCGGCCACGAACAGCTAGTATGTATAAGTAGAGACAAAACAATAACAATACTCGTGTCTCGTGAATTGTCAGAATCGCATAACCGAGTGCGAGGGCCGTCAGTCTAATACCGACTCTATACCAAACCATTATGTGTTAAAATAAGTCAGTCATATTATGTCATTGTTGGTAAAACGTGCAGCCCTTGAATATTATGGAATCTGTTGAGCAAGCGTCTTTAGGCGGGGGACGAAATTTTATCAGACTTCTGTGGAGTTTTCATTCACAATGATACAATCACTGAATTTAGTTCGTTCAGAAACTCTTATCCCACCAAAAACATTTTCATGTAAAATGTTGCCAAGACGAGACCAGACCATATGGCTCGCACTGTCAAAAAGTTATCAGATCTCATGTAGAGCCAAGTTTATAACTCTACACGCCCTAACTCTACAAGCCCTAACTTCACAAACTCTACACCTTAGTCAAAATATGTGGCTTGGCCGTATTTCTACTACAAGAATTATTGTACAACAGAAAAGTAAATTAACAGTGAATTTAAAGTTAAGAGGGTTCGAATCAGATCTGTCACATTTTCAATCCTAGATAAAAGATTACAATTTTACATGGAAAAACCTTTGCCTGACACTGGTACCCACAAATCTTTTCCATTTTCAAGCCAAACCAAAAAATAAACAATTATCTACCCTCCTATGACCGCATATAATTTGTGCATTCGATTTTCCAATTCATTGGTGGAAGCGAACGATACAGGAAATGCATACCCAAGAGCGTACGTTTTATTTCCGGAACGAAAAAAAAGACTTGACAACGCAGACAGTAGGTTGACCACTAGCCTACCTCCACCAATCCGCACAGGGCACGCGTGGTAGAGTATCTGCCCATTACCTTTCACCCTCAATTGTGAAAGGAGCCCATACTCTACGCTGATGATGATGAACCTACGTTCGGTAATCACATATTTCGAAAACAGTCACGGCGGTTTTTAAAACTTGATGACTGCTCCCAACTGAGCAATGGCATCGTGATCTCCGTTGGGCAGTCGCCAGCGCTGTTCGGTTATTGTAGATGTAAGCATGCTGACATGGGCGTTAAGCTGCTGGCAGTGTCGTCTTCCAAGCTTATTCAGTCGCTGAAAGCGTTATGATCAAATCAGAAAACCCCCGTTTTCCTCCAACTTTTGTTGGTTACACCCGTATTAAGCCGTATACATAAAACTATTACCAATTGGCCTGAACCAATTCTGCATCATTAGATATAAACTCTAACTCAAACGGTCGACAGCGCACGCCACACACTCGCATATCAGTCATATATAGATCTATTCGTCCATGTTTATAGTAAGTACCTCATGGTTGTGTGTAATGCAAGACAAAGGACAGCCGATGTCTCTAGCAGTATTTTCAATGCTTCTTGTGGCAATATCAACTGATTAAGAGTTTTAAGAATATTATATATAATGTCCAAATTTTTTTCTTTGAAGTGGATGGAGAGTCTCTATGCAAGTCAGGGTATAGGTCACCTATACATTCATCCCTCAAGAGGAAGTTCACTAATTTATTAGGACCTTATATATGATTCAAAACTCTACCTTAAATACATTGCTCTGCCGTGCCGCGGGTAAGTGCCTTAAAATACCAATAGCATGCCGGCTAATTGGCTTATATAGTCCAGTATCTCTATTTTACATTCTAGTAAGTATATTATATACATTCGATAGACGAGCGTTTAGATAATAACTTTGTTCAGATATTTCCTGAGGAGATAAGCTAGAAACTAGAAACAAATCTAGTTAGTCCGAGCCGTCCACCGCACCTCAGGGAAGTTTGCTAGTTCTGCAGTTAGTAACTTTAGGTAGTTACCTACCTTAATGGATGCCAAGTTATTCCTAACTCTAACATTTTAGTTGAAGTATATAGTTACAGAAATTTGAGGCTGTTTCAGTAATAAACTTGCGTTTTAAATTTACTTCTTCTCGAAGATATACTCCCATGAGCCGTAAATCCTCATTCATGTACCTAATATAGGTAGTTCTAACATATTTTTTGGTAAGGCGTCAATACAATAACTGTGTAAGAATATTTTTACTGTTTATTGTTATTATAATTATTTATTACTAGCTATCTCACGCTGTTTCACCTCCTTCCACGGTCCTTGAAAAGTAGCATAAAGCCGTCGGGAACAATGCAGCATCATATCAGGGAAAGAATTTTTTGAATTGGACGGGAATTTCCAGAGATTAGGGCCTTCAAAAAAAAACAAGAACTTAAGGGCGACATTCACTGGCAGTACGTCACGGCACAGCATAGCAAAGGATTTTTTTAGTCATAAAGTCAAAATTATTGGGGACCTAATTTTGATACTCAAGTTGGCGACATCTAATAGGCTCGTTTTGACAGCACATGTAGGTACATCAATGTGTCAAAAAGAGACAAACATAGTGCGACAAGAAGAGACACTCTTGTCAAAACGGGCCTCTTAGATCTCGACAACTTTAACTCTATTGTTGCTTGCTGACGTCATTTGACAGGTGGGTTTCCACGCCAGGTGGTAGAATATGAAACTAAATTTAAATGACTAGGCTAGGCAAGCAGTCAAACGTTATCAATCCAAGTCAATTTGCCTAGCTGTTTGATTAAATGGCTGAATATCATTCAAGCCGCTAGTTGAATAATAGCAAGGTGGCTAGGCTGTTAATTGAACGGCTTATTTAGCTAGTTGGGTGCGAGTGCTGCGACAGATACATACACTTGAATTGTCTGGTTATATTTGTCTCTGCTTACTTAAATTGATGGTGGTATTCTATAGTTTGTCGTAATTCAGAGGTTTGTTTTACACCAAAACCGAGCTTCCCATCCTCTGTTAAGTATGCTCGTGATCCTCCTTTTCCCGCCATGAGGAGTTGAATTTTGATAAACCCTTAGTAGATAACAACAGCCTGCGTAACATAAGGAACCTGTCTCCAAAATTAGTTTCTAGTCCGTGTGGTCGGGCGGCTAAACTTGAGAACCGTTCCCATTTAAGTTTTGCTAAGCACCTACGAATTAATCACGTACCTACATGGTGAGATTGTAATCAAACACCACGCTTTCTAGTTATATGTTGTTGCTGTTGGTTTTCCGAATAAAATAAATAAATAAATATATAAAAGTACTCTGTGACAAGGCTACTAAAATTTAAAAATATTCGGCTAAAATTGTGCAGGTATGTTTTAACTAGGTATATCAGGCCAAAATAGCTGAACGAATATCTATTATTCAGACTCGGAATTCCTGGAATTCTATTTTTTTTCATACTTGGTTATAGGACTCGCGTCCCATCCAAGTTCGGATACCATACCTTAAACAACACTAAATTATACTTTTTATCCCGGGAAACATTAGATCCCTATGGAACACGGATAGAATAGAGACACTATACTTCTCTAAATAGATCTCTATATAGTACAAAACAATGTCGCTATCTGTCTGTATATTTATGCATATACTTGCATATGCTATTTACTCAATCAAGATTAAATGGTTACGTAAAGAAACATTGGTGCCGATTCTGTTATAAATCGCACTAAACTAATTTTAGTCACATCACATCTCTTTCTTACAAAGATTATCGAAAAACGATAGAACATATTTAAAGCTGTCAAATTAGTCTTCGCCGTCTTCATTTGCGGGTATTTAGACGTAGGTAACCGCGATAGATGGCGACTAAATTTCTATTGAAAACAAGCATTGGACTAATTTTACAGGATTTAATTTCATACATCCTTTTCTTATGTTCTTCGTTAGAAAGAGACATAGAGAGACTAAATTAGTTTAGTTGTAAAATACAGAATCAGCACCTATAATCTAAAATAAGTTTTATGAATAAGGTCGTTAGAGATTATCTTCCTGGAGGCTTACATGTATAAAAATTAACCCGGTCGAAGCCGGGGCGGGTCGCGTCTAGTAGGTACCTACATAATGGAAAGTATGCTACGACCTATTTATTTTATCTCGCGTGTGGAAACTAATTGCATTCTATTGGTTGTTATTTCTCGTTTGTTCAGTTCATCACCCACGTCGTTTATCATCATCACTACATTCCCTAATGAGTTTAATAGGCACTCGTGCAAAAGTAGTCGTAGGTAATTGTTATTAAGAGGACTCAATTCGTCATACTTTTCATACAAAACCTCTGTACTTATTATGGCGTTGTTAAACATTTTTCGTTAGATGTTTTGAACAAATTAATATCTTGTGCACTATATCTAGCCGTGTATCTAGGCGTAATTTAAAAAAAGTGTGAAACAAATTCAGTCAAAGGCTCCGAAAAACAGCGTTTTTGCCTGAACTTTGGCCATATCTAATGTACCTATAAATTGTAAAAGTAAAGAAAACATTTAGATACCAGGCTTGCAAATGTATTGGAGATTCTAAATAACTAACTTTTTTTTCACAAACTTGTAAGATTTTTTCACAAGAAGTATACTCCTGGAACAAGTTTTATGAATGCGAAATCATGAATGACGACCTAGCGAAGCGGCCGCGAGTGATCAGCGGAATTTACCGACTGATAACCGACGGCTCTGATGCTGTCTCTCTTTTTTCGCAGTCAAACATTACGTTGGATGAAACAACAAGCTTTTAGACTATGCTTGCGTTGAAATTGCGCCGGCCACAGAGGGCCGCCTTAAGGACAGAGTCGTTATAATAATTGCATTAAGAAGTAAAGTAGGTAAAAATTGTATGTAATCAAAGTTGTAGAGAATTTTATCAGCCTTTATGATGCAATTTCATATGATGCATCGTTTACGAGATGATAACAAAAGACCTTCTTTGACAAAGAGTCCATCCTCTCACATTGGAGCCAAAGGAGCTTCCTATGGCGGTCGCTCAGACTGTGGCATGAGCTCACCGCCGTGCTTTTAAAGAAATTTCTGCAGAGTTGGCAACGTGCGAGTTATACACCTGGTGTTGCAAGCGTTTATAGGTAACTGTATGGTAACTGCTTATCATCTAGCGGGCCATATACTCGTTTGCTACCTAAGAATTAAAAAAAATTGAATTCGTGTTTTCAAAATCTAACTACAGGTCTCTACTCTTCTAAATAAGAAATTAAATCACCAAATAGGTTAAAAATCATTGTCCTTTATTTTGATTATACAAATCAAGGACAGCATATGCCTTAACAATATCCCCGTTGGATTAAGCCAGCCCGGAGAGCAGTACTCTTCAAGCGTGACGTCACTCCCCACGGATCAGTTTGATGGCAAGGTGCACGTTCCAATCACTCAGTTCTAATGCTTCTAGGCATTCCTCTGAAGTTACCTGAAATGGTATAAATGTTCATTATTATCAATATTTTTTATTACAGGGAACACTCATTACACGGGCCGCGCAAATATCTCTCGTTCCATAGTGGAGGAAGGCGCGAACGACTTGTGTCTATAATCGAGAGTACACTTACTCGAGAGTGCCTCCGATTGGGGTCGACTAAACCTAGTCTATTCCTAGCCCACTTAAACACAAGCCTGCACATTCACCGCCAAGGAAACTCAATTTTTCTTTGGCTCCACATTTCTAGAATTCGTCCCGCAACATTACGAAAAGCTTCGGGATTCGGGATCCTTGGCATTGAAATTTAAAGTAGATATCTAGAAGGTCAAAATGGTATCCATAAAACTCGATTAATAATAGAGCGAAACAGTACAAAAAGTACTGCATCGGGGCAAAGACTGCAACTCCACCCAGTATAAGGTGACTGGTAATTAGTAAAAGATACTTAGACACATGATTGTACTCATGATAACAAACAACTTTCCGAAAGAAACAAATAGGGATAAATAACTTATTTAAATAAAAGCTGATGGTGTATTCTTATTCTTGTTAGGTACTTAATATACGGGCTCATGTGCTAAATGCATAAATAAAAAATAAAAAGAAACTTTGGGAAAGTTGTTTGTTATCATGAGTACAATCATGTGTCTCAGTATCGTTTACTAATAACCAGTCACCCTATATAAGTCGCAAGTCCGGCCCCATAACGAGTAATGCTGTCATCTGTGGGCACCTGGATTCCACCTTGGGTATTTTAACTCAGTTCGGCGACGCCCCATTTGAATTGTCGACGATCATGAACTCACAAGTGTTTTAGAGCTCCTTAGTCTAAGGAGACTGCCTTTTCATGTGTATTCTACCGCTTGTACAACAGTGTTCTGATTTTTTTTTTGACCTGATGCCCTCAGTTAACTTTTATCATCGCAGTTCGCGCCATCGACGGAGAGTCCATAATAACACATCGAAACCAAAATGATCTCGTACTGTATGGTTTCAAAGGAGCTTCCTATCACGGACGCTCGGGCTGTGGAATGAGTTCCCCGCCTCTAAAGGGATGTGTAGAGTTTTTTGCAGGGTCTGCATCGCACGAGTAATACCCATGTTACAAGCAAGTTTAAAATATTATTTATTTATTTTATTATAAGTTTTTTTCTTACCAGCTCAACATAATTCAATTCAACACACTTCCGCTCACTAAAAAAATACTCACTGCACTGCACTAAGATAACAAAATGTGGCGAATCTACCTTTTTTTTTTTTTTTTTTTTTTATACTACTTAGGTAGCAAACAAGCATACGGCCCGCCTGATGGTCAGCGGTTACCGTAGCCTATGGGCGCTTGCAACACCAGGGGAGTCACTCGCGCGTTGCCGACCCTGCAGAAATCTCTTCACACCCTTTTTGAAGAACCCCATGTTGTAGTCCATTGGGAAAACCACGGCAGGGAGCTCATTCCACAATCTGAGCGTCCGCGGAAGGAAGCTCCTTTGAGACCGCACAGTTCGAAACAATTCTGGTTTCAATGTGTGGGGATGGACTCCCTGTCGATGGCGAGAGTTGCGATGGTGGAAGGTAGCCGTGGGCATCATCTTAAACAATTCTTCAGAACACTGCCCGTTGTACAAGCGGTAGAACACACATAAGGAGGCAAAGTCTCTCCTCAGACTGAGCGGCTCTAAGCCGCTTGTGAGCTCGGGATCGTCCACTATTCTAGCGGCACGTCGCTGAACCGAGTCTAGAGGCCCAAGCTGGTATCCAGGTGCCCCCGCCCACAGATGACAACAGTACTCCATATGAGGCCGGACTTGCGACTTATAAAGTTGCAGTCTTTGCCCCGATGTGAAGTACTGCTTCGCTTTGTTGAGCACTCCGAGCTTTTTGGATGCCAGCTTAACCTTGTCTTCTAAGTGACTACGGAACAAAACGTCGCTAGTAATGTCAACGCCAAGGATCCCGATGCTTTTAGTGATGTTCAAGGACGCGTTCTGGAATTGTGGAGCCACAGCAAATGGGGTTTTCTTAGCGGTGAACGCGCAGGCTTGAGTCTTGGTGGGGTTGAAATGGACTAGGTTTAGTCGACCCCAATCGGAGACACGAGTTAGTGTACTCTCGATTTCAGACAACAGCCGTTCGCGGTTTTCCTCCACCTCGGAACGAGGGATATTAGCACGGCCCGTGTAATGAGCGTCCCCTGTACTGTCGTCTGCATAACAATGAATGCTGTCAATAGACAGCATATCATTGATATGCAGCAGGAACAGTGTTGGGGACAGCACAGACCCTTGCGGGACGCCGGCATTTATGTCGATGCTATCGGAGCAGCTACCGTCAACGACGGCTCTTATGCATCTGCTGGACAGAAAGCTGGCGACCCATTTGCATAGTCCCTCGGGAAGCCCGTATGCTACCTTTTTTAGTTTATCCAAATATTAAAATAAAAACCGAAAAAAGTCGAACAACCGGTTTTGGTGTTCTCATCTACGTAGTTGAATTTAGATAAGTGTATCTACCAATCGAATACGCAGGTCAAGGCATAGAAAATTGCGTATTTTATACAAGATTTTTAGTCTATAAAAGCAGTTCTTAACTATGTCCGATATGTGGTGTTCAAATCGCAAATGATCGTCAAATATTAAACCTAAGTTTCTTGCCTCTGTAACTCTTTCTATAGGTTCTCCATTAATATGCACTAGAGGGTTTGCACGACCTATTTTATCAATTTCTGATTTTGTGCCTAATATCATTTATTTATTATTTTTAGCATTTAATAACAAATAATTTCGATGTGCCCAGTCATAAACATTATTCAAGTCTTAAATAATGTTTAAAAGAAATATATGTATGTAATAGAGCTATATATTATAAATAATAGGGGGCCCAAAATCGACCCTTGTGGAATGCCTCTAGTAATCGGTAAACCATGTAAGTGTAGTACTTACCTAAATAAATAATAAAGTTACTCATTTTTAGGTTTTTGAAAAGGGGATTATAGTTTGTATGAAAGAAACCTACCGCGCGGTCCGATTAACTTGAAACTCAGTATTAATACTTCGGATATAAAATAAAGAAACACATGTTTTGAGTTTCTCAAAAATCAACCCCTAACGGGGCAGAAAGGGGAACTAATGTTTTAAGGTGAGGATTTTACTGCGTTTCTCGATTAACTTAAAAGTTTGTATACATTCGTTCCTTTTAAATAAGAAAGGATTTTTGTAAATATCTTTCCTAAGTGGGTAAAGGAGGCGCGGTTGAAATCGCAGGCGGAATACTAGTTCTTCATAAATAAGAACATCTACTTGGGTCACTTGGGCTAGCAACATAAATATAAGTGAAGTTCTTAAGTTCATATGGACCTTCCGAGTTCCCACTGTCGAGTCGAGTTTTGTGTCAAGATTAAAAACATTGGAATTTGGAACCAGCACCAATGATATTATGTTTATTTTTGTTTAACACGATTTATTCTTGATCTCTTTAGATCTTGCTCAGCCCTATGTTTAAGGTGATGCACACCATTCTAGAAGAGAACCTACTTCAAGAACATCTGTCGGAACACACCGGTAGGTGCTTGGCGACAGATTTACAACCTGAGGGTGTAGCCAGGCAAGTGGGTACTATAAAGTACCCTACCACAGATCTACGGTGTCCTCACGATTTTTCCTAACTATATGCTTATTACATGACTAGCTGTCCCCCGCGGTTTCGCCCGCTTTCCCGGGATAAAAAGTCTCAACTACTCAACGGATCATCGTGAAGTGATCACTTGAGAACGGCTCGACCGATTCGGCTGATTCCTTTTTTGTTGTGTTCGTAATTCATCTTCATCATCATCAGCCTATAATGTCCCACTGCTGAGCACAGGCCTCCTTTCACAAATGAAGGTGAAAGGGGATGGGCAATACTCCACTACGCGTGCCCACTGCGGATCGGTGGAGGTAGGCTAGTGGTCAACCTACTGATGGAATTTTTCAAGCCGCCTAGGAGGCATCCATCTAGCTTAACGACTATCACAATTAAGCGATAACCGGGACCACCGGACCGGGCTTTACGGGCCTTCCGAAGCACGGAAACGCTCGATTTGAAATACCACTAGGCGGTCACCCATCCAGGTACCGACCACGACAGGCGTAGCTTAACTTTGCCGATCGATTAAGAACGGCTAATCATGCTACACCACGAGCGCTTCTTAATTGGTGCGTGTTCGTATTTGCCAGGACAAATTTTGTATGAAAGAAAATCTAGCGGTAATGTCGGAATTTTATCCTCGCAACGCCGGGCATGAACAGCTAGATTGAAATAAATATTTTAATTGAAAATTCAGAGTTAAATAATCTTTAATTTTTTGATCCCGTGCAATAGTGATAGCAGAAAGGATAAATTACCTGTTGTTGAAGAACTTTGCTCATAATCCTCACTTCGTCAGACTCAACGCCCCGTTGTCTGCCACAAGGCTTCTGATCAGCAAATTCTAATAGATCCTCCACTGATACGTGATCTGAATCTGAAAATATAATACTCCTATAACATTTCTACTCACTTTAGTAATGAAAACGTGTTCACTTAAAAATTATTCACAGTAATTAATGTCATTTTTATTAAGGTTACCAACAACCAGCATTTTTAAGGCAAATAAGCGTTCAGCCCGCCAGCGGTTACCGTAGTCCTATGCCCACTTGCAACACACGGGGCATCACTCACGCGTTACCGACCCTCCCCCCTCCCCCCTCCCCAATGAGCTCTGGCGACCTTACTCACGCGCGGGAACACAACATAAAGTTATTTGGCTGCGGTATTTTGTAAGCTGGAGCCGTTTCCGAATCGAGCTGCTCTTTGATCGAAATGACGAAACGCTATATCATTACATCAAAGTTAATGTTAGTAAACACGACCTTAGGGCTATCGTAATAATACCTTTAATCAAAGATCCCTCTTCGAACTGTCCATTTTCCGTTGCACCATCACTCTGTGCCACAGCATTATCATCCATAGCTTCAAAATAACAATCGAAAGGGTTCACTGATCCCAGACTGGAATTGCTCGTAAAAGGATTTGTATCAACTTTTGAACACTCCGGTCCATCAAAGACGTCGACTCCTTGTTTTTCAACATTGTGGACTTGGGCAACCTCGTTTCTGACTGTGGTTGGAGAGATGATGGCATTCTGGTAGATGATGGGCTTGCCATAATCCATGCTGGCTGCTGTGAGTGCATGGTCCGGTAGACATTTGAGAGGGTATTTCCTGATGTGTCTAGGCTTGTCAATCAATTTTGGTTTCGTCGCCCGCGGTGGAAGTAAAAATTCCTTTTCGCTCTGGAAATTATTATCAATTGTATAAACGTTTGCTTTTTAGCTTCCTACCCACCAATACTTGTTCAATAAATTTTACACAAAATTTAATAACTTTTATACATAGTAGATACTTACCTATTTATTATTGGCAAATGTATTAGTAATAAAACTTTTATTTTTTATAGTTATTTGTTAAATGTTATGTAAATATCATGTTAATACCATACGGCCCGCCTGATGGTAAGCAGTTACCGTAGCCTACAGCAAATATTAGGTTGGCAACTAATAAATCCGCCAGTTTTTTCGATCAGTTTCTAAAACGTTATAGAATTATCTCGAATTTCTTGGAGTAGTATATAAATAAAGCAAGAGTTATATGTCAGATCAGTTGAAAACTGGATCTCGAATTGTAAAACTACAGTAAATTATGGATATTTCTCGAGAACTTCGGCTGATTTTACTTCACGAATTTCGCTTAGGTCGATAAGCGACTGCGAAAGTAGTGGGCAATATATGTGCAACGATGGGTGAAGGCGTGCTCTCTTAATCGTAAGAGAGCACGCCAAATCGAGCAAGTCGATAATATATCCTAGACACCGACTGCAGCGCCATCTGCTGGGCTGATTTATGAATCTAAACCATCCAGGATGCCACCCAAACACATACAAAAAAATTCATTCAAATCGGTACAGCCGTTTAAGAGTTCAGTGACATACACACGTACAGTAGAATTAACTCCCTGGTTGGTTTAGATAGGGTAAGATAGGGTAGGGATGGGTAGGGTAGCACTACAGGGTAGAGTAGCACCACGCGAACGAAGTCGCGCCGGGCAGCTAGTATAATATATATTATAACAAAGTGGAAAACAAGAAAAATAAAAACTATTCTATTTAAAGATACGAGACCTCAAAGTTACGCAAATTTATTTGTTAGGTTATTTTTATCATCTAAAAGTAAATTGAAAGGTAAGTACTTTCTTCCTTGCGCTTCAGTAAAAAAGAAATTGTATAGCAACTATGCACTTTTAACTTAACTATGAAATTACGTGTTTTCTCCACACATTCCAGTACAGCGATAAGGGGGCGTTCGACACTGACTCTCATTTCTGACTTTCCTAGTGCTCTAATTGCAATTTAGTCCCATATAAGACATTTGATCCCACCAAAAAACATGTTCGATTGACATAAAAAAGTTGTCATAATTTTAATCGCTCGCATATCTAATTAAACGTCGCTCGGATAAGCTACTCCTCTAATAAGTCTATACAAAAACTGTTCTAATTTCAAATTGAGAAGAAGAAGAAAAAGAAAAAGATTTATTCGGGACAACACACAACATTACATTAATGAAGGTAGGTACAAAAAATATAAATAAAAAACAGAACAAACAATTAAAAACTACACAAAAATGCAATGTTGCGTGATGCCAGGAATAGGTCTCGACTCAGCAATGTGCTTAGGTTAGTAAGAAAAACTAACCTTCGCGCTGGTTTTCAGTCGAGGCCCACGAAACAAATATATATCGCATATTCCGTTGAAAAAATTTGGATTTGTCATAATTACTTACCTCCTTTGCCTTGTTGTAATCACTATCACTTACTGAGGATGACCTGTAAATATAAGAAATATATATTGTGGTTTATAAATACAAAGAATAGTCCTTATTTCTTTACAATAAGGTTCATATTCATATAAATTTTTTAATTGCAACAAGTACACATACATTTTAAAGGTTAATAACCATAGATTTAACAGATACACCTTATTTTGAGGCAATAAGGTTATTTTTGCTTTGACATTCCAAAATATCAAAAGTTATGTCTTAGATTTGTGACACTGTACATCGATAGTATATTCTAAAGCTACATTTCTAGAGCTTTTCAGATATTTTGCAAACCACTAAATATCCTAAAATCAATAGAAGCTGTTAAAATATTACAGCTTTATTATACAGAAATCACAATATGAAAAAATAAGTTACCTGTTTTTATAACGGGATGGTTTCGGAAAGGTACTGAAATTCGGTTTCGGCATATCGGCATTGTGAACATTCGCATCCTTGGCCATGTGGGATATAAGCGAGGACGACGGGGTCGGCTGCTCGATCAGGCTACTATACGCCAACTTACTCTCCTCTGTTATTGTTGACTGGAAATTAAAAAAAAAAAACATTTTCCAAGAAATGGCGCTACGAGAGAACCGCACAATTTATATACTTTTGTGCTGTCTTTAACGCACAATTAAAAAAAACTGCTGTATTTTTTTAAATATTTCTCGCATGAACACAGTATCCGTCGTTGGTCTTCAGATCAATACTCATTAACTATCTAAAAATAGTGTTCAAGTAGAATGGATTTTCAGTACATAAATTTAATTGGATAGTTTCTAAATACGTTTTTGTACCTGTATATCTGGAACGCTATTGGCTTCTTCGCTGAAGTTTCGACGCTCTTGTTTTCCTGGAATGTGTAAAAAAGACGTTACGTTACACGGGTGACATTCAAAGAAAAACGGTCTTTATTGTCGCTTGAATATTGATGAGATTTATAACTCACGGGTTGTGAAGTGGCTCCCCATTGCAGCTGACGAATCAGAAACAATATAATCAACAATCAGTGACGGATTTACTTCAACTAAGTATAGGCTGCTTTTACAATTCAACAATTTGGTTGAAAGAAATAGTTTTTGGTTACCCAACTAATATCAAATACCAATAGGTAAATAAACCACCCAGATCGCAGCTGGTTGGGTGTTTTACCAACCGTTTTACAATAAATACAAACTTTTATTTCACTCGCAATGTACGTATGTAACTATGGATGGTTCGGGTGGAATGTTGCAGTGAAGTGGTCGGATTGACTTTATATATGGTAAAAATTTGTATATTGGATGACTATGCAAGTACAGTCACCAAAAAAAGCTTGTATTAAAAATACAATTTTTAACAAAACTTTTCTTTTGATTTAAAAAAATTCAGTCCCCATATCTGTCGCCCTAGACTCAAGCCTATTCAGCCTGCCGACAGTAACGTTTATTTTCTTTTCAGCTGAAAACGACAGAGAAGAATGAAAACTCACCATGTCCATTGTCGACCTCCTGAGACGGATGGTGATACATGGATACTATCGGAAACTTGAAGTGGAACTTAGAACGATCGCCTGGTGAATTAGGCAGCTTGCTGTCCGCCCCGAGGTCGTTCATTGATCTGTACAATATGTTTGGTAAGGAACTTTCAAGTTTTGTTAGCATTTAGGGACAGCGTCAAACGTACGTTAGTACCATGTCACATTACGCAATTCATAATAAACTTTTTTTTTTTTTTTATGCGACTAAGTCGGTAAACAAGCGTACGGCCCGCCTGATGGTAAGCGGTTACCGTAGCCATATGGACGCTTGCAACACACGAAGCATCGCTCACGCGTTACCGACCTTTCCCCCCTCCCCTATGAGCTCTGGCGACCTTACTCACGCGCAGGAACACAACATAAAGTTATTTGGCTGCGGTATTCTGTAAGGTGGAGGTACTTCCCCAGTCGAGCTGCTCTTTGAGCGAATAAACGCTATGCTCTACCTCTCTTAAAACTGTCATGAAAATGTCAATAGATTATTAATGAAAGGGTACTAAAGTACGGATTTACGTTGACTGTACCAGCTAAATTATTGCTTGTGAATTCAAATATTGTAGGCAATAATACAGAATATGAAGGATTTTTATACCGCATAAAACCGCATAAACTTTTATATACGGTTTATCAAGTAGAAAGCTGAGAACGTGCCCTATCAGAAAAATGATAAAATAATTCCAGTAAAAGTCTCATGGTTTTAGAAATATTAGTGCCTAAGATTTTTTTTTAATTGATGATTTTTATGTTTTTGCCAATGTTAAGATATTTTTACATTTTCTCTTTTGCTAATATTTTACTTTTTCTGATAGGGCATAATCTCAACTTTCAAGGGTTATCATTTGGTGAGTTTGGGCTACCGTGTGTTTTGGATCTGTGTGTGTGATTAAGTGTGAGTATGTAATGAATGTATGTGCATAATATAATATATTATAAATAGAAATACAATATAAATTAAATAAAAAAGAAATAATAGTAATATCGTCATATACCAAAGAGGAGAGTTGTGTGTCATAGTTAGGCGAGGCCTATCCCACACCAATGGTGATATTATAGTAACTGTTGACGAGCATTATGAAGTAAGTCTTAACTCCAGTATGATGGCGATAAGATACAGAGTGAAACGTGCATCTAACGATAAATTAGGACAATTAATTCCTATTGCCAATTCGTAAATGAAAACAAATTACTTAAGAGATGAAGACAACTTTAATTTGCGGATCCTTGATTAGCTCATTTAGAATTATCACAGTGCTTATCACAGAGAAATGAGTAAAATTGCATACTTTGTGTTTATTTCGTTGGCTAAGGCGACGGCGTTATTCAATGTTTTTTCATCATGCGCGGACATTGGCTTCATAGTGCCAGTGTGAAAGCCTTTCTTCTTATCATTTTTGTTCAGCGTGTATGACCTGGAATAAAAATACTTATTTATATCAAAAGATGGTTTAAGGTGAGGTCACACCGAGACATACAATATAGAACCCTTTATTTACTACACCTTTTTGGGTAGTATCGCTATCCTAAAAAGTGTTCGTCGCTTTCGGTGTGCGCTGAACTTAATGTTCATATAGAATGTTCATCAAAAACATATAATTCATTTTGATTTGAAATACTTTTAGTGTAGGCTTATGTTTCACCACAACTGCACCATGTGGTATGGTGAGTACAGTATTACCCAACTTATATGGCGCGTCGTGAATCTTCGTTCGCACAGAAAACAAAGTATGGCCCCGAAGATTAACGAAAGAATGCTTAAAATTTACAATCAACCATAGATCACTACTATAAGGTTCATAATACACTGCAGCTGTTAGTTCCGTCTCACTCGCAAGTCACGCCCCTCAGCACGACGCGCGCTAACATGGCGGCAGCTGCCGACCAATAGCGTTTTCCGCGCTTTGAAAATGTATCTTCTGCGCAGGTACATCGGTAAGCCATATCAGTTGGGTACTACTGTAATCATGTGGCCGAAAGTGGTAAGCACACAAATCTCTGGCGGGACATTAGCAATAGCTTGACGACACATTTACTACTTACTACTATAAAAAAGATATATTTACCTCATAGGTGTTTCAACGTCAAAATATTTGTGGATACCCTGAAAATTTATTAATATTCACATTATAAATACAAACTTTATAAAAAAAAATGACAAAATGTTAACTAAGAAAAATAATGGAGAACTGTACACGGATTAGCGGCACAATAGTATATGAATGATTCTTCGTATTGACTAATACAACGTGAAAATGGAATAAACTATGTATTTGTAATAAAGGTTTACTAATATATCATATTGCCACAGATATGTTTATGTGAATGCTGCTAAGTCACGCCATACTAACTGAAATAATGTGGATGTAACATTACGATGAGGAATAGAAACTAGCAATAGAGCTGACGTGATGGCTTTCGAAAGAAATAGAAGATATTTTATTTTCGCCAAACATATTTCTTCACAAGTGATTCTCCTGAGTGGAAATAGGACCCATGGCCTGTGAAGTGGCTTTACAGCCCCTATTACGATATTGGTGCCGATCCTGTTGTAAATCGCACTAAACTACTTTCTTACAAACATTATCGAAAGAGGATAGAACATATTTAAAGCTGTCGTATTAGTCTTTGCCGTCTTCGTTTGCGGGTATTTAGACGTAACCGCGATAGATGGCGACTAAACTTATATTGAAAACAAGCATTGGACTATTTGACAGGACTACATTTATTACATCCTTTTCTTATGTTCGTAGTTAGAAAGAGACATAGGACTAAACATAGGCGTCGTATTGCACACCTCCAACATAAATTTACTTCGATTTCAAGCAAAAATAAACGGCTAATAAACGACGAAACATTTATAACGATAATACCGATGATACACGATCTTTGTTATGCTGTCGCTGTGACATCGCGAACAGAAAGGGGATACCATGACATAGTCCATTACTTCAGGGCTGATTTTACTATATTGCTTTACTATAATAACGAATATACAATAAATTAGGTACAGTTACAATCTTCGCTTTCATTTTATCCCACGTTAACATATTAGTACTCTCTCTATGTCTCCAATCTTGGACGATGAATTCAGTAAATTAAAATGTGAAAATGTGAAACTGTATGTCACTTTAATATCTGTAATTTTTCAAGTTACCGATAATTGACGGGCCAGCTGGCGCGGTTGGTTAAGACTCTTAAGATTCCACCTATCGCGGCGCAGGTCGTGGGTTCGATTCCCACACAGGACATGCATTTGTGTGCATGAACATGTCTGTATGTCCTGTGTCTGGGTGTAATTATATTGAGTATGTATTTACAAACAAAAAGTAGTATATGTATTATATCAGTTATCTGGTTTCCATAGTACAAGCTCTGCTTAGTTTGGGATCAGATGACCGTGTGTGAGGTATGTCCCAGAATATTTATTTATTTTTTATTTTATATATTTGATTTGGTGTCACAGTGACAAGATAGCTCCATTTTTGTGAAGATGAGATTAAATTATGACAAAATTCTATAAACAAATGTAACTACCTGATATATACGAGATAACAAACCAATAAACAGCATAATACAAATAAATATACTGTAATACTAGTTCTTACCAATGGTCCTATGTGTATATAGCACCTGGATGAATAAATGTAAGAAAGTATACGCATTGTTAAATAATGTTTATTATTTATTAATAAAATATTAGATGAGACCAAACCGGTACTGTGAACGATAAATTGGTTTTTCACATTTTAAATCTAAGTCTCTGCAAGGATCCTGTAATATAAACGAGACATAATGTAGAGGACTAACTGCATTATAAGTTAGAATTGTGCACCGTGTGTTCACCCGCGTTAAATTTGGATATATTACATACTTTCTTTGTAAGAATCCAACAGTCTGTCTTTACAATTGTTTCAATGAACTATTAGTGGCGTTAAAATTGACAGATTTTACAGTTTTGGTAGTTTACTAATGAGGGCTACTGAGCTTAAAATCACCGCGAGAGGCCGCTAGTGTAGAGTGAGGTATCTATAAATGTCAAATGTACTAAACGTTTACTGTTCGCGAGCTTTTTATTGCGGATTATCACAAATTATGGCAGATATACCTGCGAATTTTTTGGCCAAATTTTTCAGCTTTATAATAGTCAAGGATATAGATGAATAATGATTCCATCCCTTTTTAGTATACATGAGAAAGTGAGTCAGTTTATGCTAATTTCAAATCATCATAGTGAAAAATAGCTAAGCAAAGCTAATAGATAGCTGACGGAGAGTAAACGGACATAAAGACTTTTTTTAATGCTGGAAACGCAGGTGAATCCACGGGGCGAGCTCGAAATAATATTATTAAGACATCTTTACAATTCTACTTAAATCCTTACACAATAATGTAATTTTTTGTTGATAATGCGCTTGTGATATTTCTCTTCACTAAAAATAATCTAAAATAGGTTCCTTAAACATTAGTAAATATTTGCAAATAATATCTCCTCAGGGTTAATTCATACCGAGAAGCGACACGACGCAGCAGCTTAGATAGCAATAGAATATGAAACTTTATTTACTATACAAAAAGGTGCACATACTTTAAAAGTTCGCGCCGCGTCGCCTCTCATCACGTCTCGGTGTGAGCTGATCCTTAGGTACTATAGTTAGATTAGACATGCTATATAAACTCTGTCTCAAAATCCCAGATATTAAAATGACAGATGTAAAAAGGGATAGTTGCGTGCGTGTAAGTGAGATGTGTTTTTCTGTGCTGCCTTTCGCCATCTGACATTTTACTATCTCTGGTTCTGGGGTAGAGTTTAATTATTTCATGACTTTTTGCAATATCAAAAACCCAAACATCCCAAAAAAATACAGCTAACGAGTTGAGAACTTCCTCCTTTATTTTATTGTATTAGTCGGTTAGAATGGCATTGGTACACCACACCACTAAAAATATAAGTGATCTTTATTGAGACTCTTACCAAATCTACGCTATTGATTAAAGAGTTATCCGACTTACCGGTTCTTCAAAACGTCTGTTATCGAGACTTCGGAACAAAGACTCCATCTCGTCGAGAAGACTTTGGCTGAAGTCGACGTAACTCTAACAAACAATAAAAATAATCTACAGACGCCATTCAACATTTTCTTACAAAGCTAATTAAGATATCATCAAACTGATTTATACTTTTTAAAATGTATGTAGGAATTTCTAGTTTTGCTTAATTTTTACACATATAATGATAATTTGAAGAGAATTAATCACGACAAATAATAATTTGTACTATACAAAATACAGATAATATCGCATATTTTTGTGTGATTCCCGGATTACCCAAGAGATTTTGAAGAAAACTATGAATGCAGCTTTTATTATTTTTGATTTCTTATATTTGTCCTGGATTCTGTATGTAGGGCAGGAGCCCCGGTTTTGGCCAGTTGTAATTTTGTAAGTCAATAAATAAGGCGTTGAAGCCCGTCTCGTTTATTGTCTATAGTAAATAAAATCGTTGATCATTATCGCTTTTGACAAGTAATTGTAGTGGCACCGTAAGTGTATAGGAACTTTTTTGTGACACTTTAAAAGTAAAAATAATTCTTAACAGAAACCATTAGCGACCCTTAGTAATTAATCGATAAATATCTTGCTCATATTTTTATTTGTAGCGTGGATTCTTATTGAAGCATACTAAATGAATGTCTAGGAACTTGATTTAACTAGGATGTTATTTTGACAGTCAATGAATTCTCCTAGCTTAGGTAGCCAATGGGTGGCCACAACTGGATCACTAGTGATTTTACACCTTTCATATTTAAAAATTTATATTAAAAAAAGTATTTGTCTCTCAATACACACTTCTACAAAATCTGAAAGCTAAATAAATGATCTACTTTATTAATGTATCTAAGCTACACAATATCTATTTTATAATTAGAGGCGATTTTTTTTTATATAAAATTTCCTTAAGTTGGCCAAAACCGGGGCTCTTGCCCTATATGAGATTTTTTAATATGTTTAGGCCTGTGTTTGACCACAATCTCACCATGGTAACTGATGATGTGGCCGCAGGTGGTTAGCACACAAAGCCTAGAAGGAACTGGCTCTCAAGTGCAGCTATCGGAACACACCGAAAGGTGCACGGCGTCAGATTTTCAACTTGAGGGTGGTAGCCAGCCAAATGGGTACTACGAAGTACCCTACCACCGCGCTATGGTTTCCTCACGATGTTTTCCTTCACCGAGAGCTCATTGTAGGATTCAAACCCGGGACCTTCGTCTCGACATTCGACGTGAATACCACTGAGCTATCATCGCGTTAAAGTTTTTAGTTGTTAATCACTTAAATTACCTGAATTCCAGGGCTTTCGGGAATCACCAGATAGTCAGACCGCGCATTATCAGTCGCAGTGCTCTCCTGAAGAAAAAGAAACAATAAGTAAGTTTCAAAATAGTATAAAGAAACAAGCAGTTTAATAAATACTCACAGTATCTGTATCAGATATCTCATGGTACTCGTGGACTTCATCTGTTTTCGACGATGTGCCATTGTCAGCTTTGTGGGACCTCCCTAGTGTTGCACTTTTCACCTAATTGAAATATCGATAATTATTAATTAATATCAGTTGGGGCATGAGCGAAAATGATGACGCCCTTTGATAATCAAATGTATATCCTGAATGTAAGAAGCTCATGCTCCATAAAATGTGAATAATAGTGATTTAAGCGAATCCTATTAGTTAAGTGCAAAAATGTATGTTTGTTATTCAATTACACCATAATTGCTGACAGCATTTCAATGAAATATGGCACACAGATAGATTATACTCTGGATTTAAATATATCATAAAACATCAGGCCCTTCGAGGACGTGTATGTAAAATATATCATACCTTGTTCAAAATGCTCTTACTGGTTGTAGGTTCTGAAACTGACTTGTGAATCTGTTTCCTTAGATTTCTGGATCTGCAATCATTATCTGAAAAATAACATAATATTCACTACCAATAGAGCAATATTTATCACAACCACAGATAAATTATTTAACTAGAAGTCGCCCAAGAGTCGAAATTCGACAAAAAAATTGTCTATCCTCCGTACGCGCAATATGCCTAAAAAGATTACATTACTGTTTGACATTCAGTAAGATTAAAGATTTTCAGTTTGACGTAGTATGAGTATGTAGATGTGTGTGTGTCAAACGCATAGTTAGTGTATATATTTTTTTAAAAATAAAAATAATATTATTTAACTTCTTCTCCATATTAACTTTAACTATGCCAAATCTCACACACTTCCATGCGAGTAAAAGGATACAAAAGGTACTGAAAGATTTTGCTTCACGTATTAACATATAAATGTTGTGTGCCTGCACGGGTGGTAACGCGTTCGTCCCGTATGCTAGATTGCCGTCCTTGTAGTAAAAAAAACTTACACGGTTGGTCAACTTCATCGCAGTCATTCTTGTTTTCAGGACGGTTAGCAGTGAGCAGTGGGTACGGCGTCATGCCCGAGGCGCCGGAGAGGTGGGACGGCGAGTTCGGATTGATGAGAGGCACCTGCTCCAAGTCCTCAGATGGCTTGTACGGTGTCACGATTTGACGGGGAGGCTGGAGAACTTACATGGTTACTTATAATTCATACTAAATACAAATAAAAGAACACTGTAATAGTTTTTGTAAAAACCTAACAAGGATACAGTCTGAATAGAAACTTGCTTCCATATATTTCTTCCGGGTAAAATATTGAAAATTGCAATCATCGTTATTATTAATGATACTGTAGTGGATGCCGCTGAATACAAGCGGCCATCGAGGAAATATCCCGAGTAGTAATACTGACCAATCACTGCATCTAAATGTTTAGTTTGTCCTTCATTTAGCCAATCAGAGCACACGTGTCCTTGAATTAGCCAATCAACGCACATTGTCGGTATTGGGGAATTGGCGGAATAGATTTCAAATAATTGGACTGTTTTACAAAAATCTTAAACCGACTTCAATGTACACTAAGAAGTAATCAAATCCTGAACTGATGACAATGGGCCAAACGGGAAGTGTACCCTTTCAAATAAAAAAAGAATTTTCCAAATCGGTTAATAAATGACGGAGTTATGAGGTAACAAACATAAAAAAGAAAAAATTCATTCGAATTGAGAACCTCCTCCTTTTTTTGAAGTCGGTTAACAAAATGAACGTTATTATGCTTCTTTGGGTAAATTTATCGATGCAAGCAGCGTTTTTGACTACAATGGGAACCCATGTTCCGCAGTAGACACCGTTGGCCTGAATACGATGATAACTATAGTCCGTAAGTAGTAAATAATATGAATTAACTTTATATAATATGCATTGTCAGGCCCTATATTGAATAAATGAGTTATTGATGTGATTTTGATTTGATTAATAAACGAACCCTATCTTACCCAACGGCTAATAGATTATTAGGATAAGCGAAAACAATTTTCATACTTAAAAAAAAATCAACGAGACAGATGTAAACATGAAGTAAGAAATATTTGCGAAATGACTTCACACGCGCGTAAAAACAAGATAAAAGCCATTCGATGAATCTGCATTGAATAAAGAAATTGTTGAATGAAGAAAACATGCAGTAAACGATGGAAGTATATTTTTATGGGTTTCAAAAACATAAGACATTGTTTTCCTAACATAAATCTATCAATGCCACCACCAGTGCTTTTGAGTGGGGACTTGGAGAGTTCATTTCTTCATTACATTCAATAATAAAAGATCATTATAATCGAATAAAGGGTTAATTCCCTAATTTACGAAAGCATGAAAAGGATAATGAGAATGTAATAGCATAACTTTGGATCACATCGAGGACATTATATTTAATTCTATGACAGAAAGTCTGAATTCTATGGTAGAAAAAATATTTTTTGTCATAATCAGCTGTACTGTACGTTGCGTCACAAAATACTCAATACCGGCCACGTTTTTAGACTAAAAAGTACTGTATGTACATCTCCAGGTTCTATGCTACCTTTCTGGTAATTTCATCGATATCGGTCCAGTAACATAGCTGTGAAAATATTGCAAACAGACAGACATACTTCTCATCGATATTATTTAAGTACTAACTGTGCCTCGCGGTTTCACCCGTGTTCCAGGGATCCAGGAACCACGCTACACTACTGCTATTTTATCGATATCGGTCCAGTAGCTCAGCTGTGAAAGCATAACAAACAGACAGTCTTACTTTCGCAATTACAATATTACTAGCTGTGCCTCGCGTTTCCACCCGTGTTATTGTGATTAAAAATATTGTACGTCCATCTTCAGATCACGCTACCTACACTGAACATAACTTTATCAGTATGTAAGCTGAAATAACAAGGCGCATGTGGCGGCATCTTGAAATGGTAATAAAAACCGAAGGGATGAAAGGTTCATAGTCACCTCGCTTTGTCGAAATCAATAGTGAGCAGTGAACATTGACATTGAATTATGTTGCTGTGATTCAATGAAATGATGCCCTGAATGTGGCCAACAATCTACACCATAGTTTATAGTGTTACAGTCTAGGAGGCGAACCATATAAAATTACCCATTATCCTTTTCCCATGTACTGTTGCGAACTTTAATATGGGACTAATTTCCTAGATATGTGCTAAGATTATAGCCATACATAATACCAACATTACTAAGTATGTCTTAAGATTGCTTTACTATATTCAACTAAATATAGGTTTTTAATTAAAGTTCGCATGCAGTCGATAAATATAATCTTAATGAATAAATTATTAACTAAGATGTAAGAAGTTTTATGAGGATAGTACTCGCGCTATGAACTGAGTCGTTCTGGCTATACATTTTCGCACATTATAATGGCACTCCATTAGCTCCATAAATGCAAGCGAGACAGACAAATAACAATGATTTATGGCCTGAGGACTCAGTTCTAAACGCGGCGACTACAGCATTACTTACGCAACCTGCCGGATCCAAGAAAGATATGTCACCGAAGGAAGACCAATCTAAGCCCACGTGTCCTGTATGTTTCAAGTCACCCTGCGGGCTAGATATCATGTTCCTTTGTATATTTCTCTTGCCGGTGTAAGTATGTCTCTTCAGATCTGACCTCAGCAGTGATGGCCGTATAGAGCGTGCGGAGTTGCGGGTCGGATACGGGGACCCCGTTGGAGCATTAGGTCTCTGGGCGGATGAGGGTGATAGAAGCATTGTGGTGTTTAATTTGATTTAAAGTGCCTTACAAACTTACACCATAATGCTTCGATGAATAAAATAGTAAACAAACAACACGACTGCCGTTGCAAAAAGTGAAAAAATTCAAAATGTTTATTGTCAAAGTAATTGAACTTTTGAGATTTGTTAGTTTTGGTACCTTGTCACCCGGGGTTCTAACAATACCACACACGTCTAAATAGCTTAGGGAAAGAAACGGACAAACATATATATGTCACCGTATTTTTGTGAAAACCGTTAGTTTATAATCTACCTAGCGAGATTGTAAACTGACGAAAAATTGTGAACTGTACTGCTTATAATATAACGAATTTATTTTCGATAGTTTATAATCTATCCATGACAAACCGCTTTATTGTGAACCGTCCCTGATTGGTCAGTCTTGGCAGTAGTTCGTTCTGTGTCGATAGAGTTAGAAAACAAACATAGGAGTTAAATAAAAGAAATGCACATTTAATTGTTTGAGATCAAAATTAAATATGTCAATCAATATATTTTTTTAAGAAACCATAAAAACAATTAACTGCGTTATGTATGGCCAAAGATGGTGGCGCGGGACACATGACGTTCAACCAATCAGCGCGCAAGGTGCGTTCTGACGCATTCAAAGCCAGTTCATAATATGACGGTTTGTCATGGATCGATTATAAACTATCGGAAATTAATACGCTATATTGTAAGCAGTATGATACAGTTCACAATTTATTGGCAGTAGATATATTATAAACTAACGGTTTTTACAATATTACGGTGATATATACATACATACGGTTAAAACGAGTTTCGTCATATTCCTTTTTCGTCAAGTCGGTGTTTCGTCAAATCCCTTTTGGCCAATTACAGTTGTTCGCCAAATTCCTATTTCATAAAGGCCAAATACAATCAAAACTAACTAAGTCAATGCAATATAGTTTCGGCAGTGTATTTTTCGTAGTATATAATTATAATAGGGGTGCAACGAATATTCAGCTGCTATTCGGTATTAATTATTATTTTTTTTTATTGCTGTCCTCAATCGAGTTCTACTATCGAGTGACTATGGGTGATAAATTATAGAAATATCACTAGCTTCTAGTGACTAGAGTATAAAAATTTGCAATAGTAAATGATAATAAAACGCAGGTCAGGAGACAGGGTACAATATATCCTTATTATTTAAAAAAAACCTATGTTGGTGTAGCTGAGCTGGTTACCAGGATATTAGAAATTCTAAAGAGATTAGCTTGAGAACATCAAATAAATTGAGTATAGAACTCATACACACTACTTAATATATGAAGGTAACACTAGTGCTAACGTAGTAGTTCAAACCAAATGTTTTTTGCTCTTACCATAAACCCAAACAATCAATTTATAAAAAAATTAACACCCTTATTACAAAAGAAGGATTAACGCAAGTTTATTAAAACCAGCTCTCGGCCATTTTCTAACGTCATACAACAAAAAGCGAGAAGGCTACTTTAAAACTTGGATTTGTATTAAAACATCTTTCGTAATGAAATTGATAGTGTTGGTAAAAGATGTCTCCTCAAGACTTTTGATATCATGGTACCTACCGCACGAAATATAATATTTTATCCTGATCATAGCTCGAAATAACAAAATCAATTAAATTGTCTATTTCACTGTACTTATTGCTATATTGACGAAAAATGTACTTGGCAAAAAAGGATCAGAAATCAGACGTGTCGAAAAAGGAATATGATGAAACTCATTTTAACCATACATGCGTGAACACTAGAAACATTACACTCTTTTATCGGGCAGTCGAGTAAAAAGCCGAATTCAAGAAGGGTTACAACAAAAAGGCATCAGAAAGTGTTATTGCATAATGTAAGAAACAGGTAATTATTCTTCATAGCTTTCCATTAGAAAGAAATAATGTATTTGTACTAATAAAATAATTGTCATTCTAAATCAGCACATTGATAAAGTAATGCCAAAGTGATGATTCTCATATGGGCCTTAATACTTGTGAAAAAATGATATATTTATGATTTTGTCATTAATAAGTTACCTAAAGTAGCACCAATTATAAACATACACAAATATGATATAATACTTACATCAGACCTCACATATGGCTTCGTGAGACTTGGATCGAACAAACCGCATGCACCGCCCGGTAGCACCCCGAACCACTTCGGCGATTTGGTCATATTTCTATTAACAATTACAATTTATTTATTTAATTATTTTACTAACTAATATTTAAGATTGTAACTGTATGTAATTTTACATCATAACTTATTTACTTCAGAATATTTTCGATAGTTTTACAGCATTGTTGTTTCCAACTTTGCATCACAAGTTTCGGCATCTTCGCTACGATAAGCTCAATAAACGACTGATAGAAAAGGGTGCGAAGCACATTTATATACCTTACTTTCCCGCTTACATTATGACGATGATAAATAAATTACTTAAGTTACGCAGAGATCGTAGACCAACCAAATAGTTTTGAGCCATGATTACTCACTCTTTCCCGAGCACTGTGATGATTTGTCCCGATTTATATTCCAGGTAATTACTCCGCCTCACATCTTCGGGACTTTGGAAGTCTTCTTTTGCTTGTACCTGAAATACAACCCACCATAAACATTAATTGTGTCAGGCATTTTCAGTTTTTTTTTTAATATAACCTTATTTCGTTTGAACGAAAAACAAAAATTAAGTTCAAATATGGATTGTTATAACGAAATTAAATCTCATATTCTACGACATAGACATACTGAACCAATGTTTAAGATAAATAATCTATTATAACCATCATGTCTTATTTTTAATTCGCGCTCTATAATTTAATATTGCACAATAATACAAAACAAATGGAGCTTATCCTATAATCGATTTCATAAATATTATAATAATGGTTATCCATACATGTATACATTTTATCAATTCTATAATTAGAATCGATAGTAACTCACCTGCCCTGGTCTAATTTGTCTTAATTTAGGTCCTAATTCTTTAAACTTGGGTCTTTTATTTGGATCGTGCGACCAACATTCTAGCATTGTTGAATAATACGCCTCAGGACAGCATTCGGGTCGTTCTAGTCTCTGCAAGAGAAACATACATATAACTTAATATTTTCCTTGTAAAAATGGAATATATCTAATATCCGAAGACTTTTTTCATACAAGGCCAACACTTTACTGAGTGTTGGCCTTGTATGAAAAAAGTCTTCGGATATTAGATATATATACCTTGATTTATGTAAACCATAAAATTTCTTCAAATAAAAATGTTATGAACCCCAAAAAGTTTATTTACATTCTTTGTCTGTCTCATTGGCCTTACTTTATAATAAAACACAGGGAAACAGTTACATAACAGCTGGTATTTTTAACAAAAAGGTACCACTCATTTAACCATGCCCCATGAAATTGCAAGTAGTGTATCTAAATATTGTGTTTCAATATGCGTTTTCAATATCTCTCAAGATTTTTCACTGACTGACTGACGGAGGTTATGCATATCATTGATAAATTTGCGTCAATATGGAATATTATGCTGCAATCGCGATGTTTACCATCAGGCGGAAAGTTTACTTGTTTGCCACTTTAGTGGAATAAATATATTATTAATTATTTACCTGAAAATTAGGAGCGTCAATAGCTTCTAATATTTGCTGCCCAGAGAATGCCGCCCATGGCTGGAATCCATACGTAAACATTTCCCATAGACAAACTGCTAAGGCCCATACATCACTCGACGAAGTGAACCGCAAGTACAGTATGCATTCAGGAGCACACCTTGAAAACAATTACGGTTTGATATTAATTTCTGATTTCATGAGATGTGTCATAAAATATAGACCCAAAAATCCGCTTTTAAAAATGTTTTCTGTCTGTATATTTGACTGTGAGGCATCACTCAAAAACTAATGGACCGATCTCGATGAATTAGCATGCAGATAACATATAGTATGCGATAAATAGGCTACTGTTGGAGAAACCGCGCCGGACAGCTAGTTTTGGAATAAAAAGCAATGATTTTGTTTAAATTTCTTCGTGAGCGTGATTATAACGTCTAACTTATACTTAGTTTATTTAATAGTATGATTAAATGCAAAACAAACACTTACCAAGCAACAGGTAATTTCAAATTCACATTGTAATTTGTTTGATAATAGTCTTTACCGACCCCTAACGCCCGAGATAGTCCAAAATCGGATATTTTAACTCTATCCTTGCTAAATACTAAGATATTTCTTGCTGCTAAGTCCCTGGAAATAAAAAGATATGATATTTCAATAATTAAAGACGTCCGAGGTACCTTGAGATTGACATTTCATTTTAGAGTGAACAATCTCTCACATAATTTTGATGTTCTCTTATCATACGCTTTTGTTTGAATATCAACGACTCGAGTCGCGGAAATTGCTAATAATATGTATGTCAGTCCCCCCTAGCAGTAAGGGGAGAATCGTGCCCCAGCAGTGGGAACCAAGAGCTAATTGCAAGAAAACAATAATGCGATGAGTAAAATAAATATTTATGAAATCCAATATTTAATCGGTACAATATATATGAAATCCAATATTTATTCGGTACAATATCAATGTTATAATCATAAGTGTTCTAAGTTAAGTGTATTTTGTTATCGAAGTCAAACGATACAGAATCAGTACACATACTTTTAATGTCTTTAAGTGATTATCGACTTATTATATGAAATTATGGTTTTGCAATAAGAAATATATTAATAGTAGAAATTCCGAGAAAATTACACTCAAGGTTTTAATGAAATGCTAGACCAAATTAAAATAAGTATCTGTCCATATTTCATTTAATTCTTTTACAGGGTTTTCGTAATTAGCTAAACATGGATTATGTTCATTTTTGTATATGTGTTAATTTCAAATACAAAACGGTTTAGGACTCTTTATTGGTTCCTTTGCTGGGTAACGTTAAGGAACCATTCTAAAATCACAATACATAAAATAATCCTTTGCGATGCGACTCATGTCATGAGCGATTCACAAACGTCGCAAAGGCACTTAAAATTTATGTGATAAATTAAAACGCAAAACTATCCGATAAAAATCCCTAACTGTGTTATTATATGAGATAGTTTAAGATAAGTCTAGTAAACCCCAGGTTTTAAAATAGTCCCGGTTCTTTTTGTTATATGACGTTAGAAAGGGGTGGATATAATTTAAAACCTGGGTTTTTCTATTGCTTTAAACAATCTCACGTAATAAGTGGGGATGGTTTTCATTTTGATGGGGTTGAATCCCTGAGAAGCACTTACCTATGAATCAGTCTTTTGTTTTCTAGATAAGTCATGCCATCACAGATTTGTTCAGCGAACTCGCACAGGTTCGACACTGGGAAGTTTGGCCGGAGGGACACTTCGCGAAGACACTCCAGCAGAGAACGGAGGGGAGCCAGCTCTGTTACCTGATACATATAAGGAGAATATGGAGAAAACACAAATATTGTCGGTAAAATGGAAAATTTTACTTGATAAATTTAAGTTTTGAAAATTGCTGAGTTTCTCGTCTTTTCGCATGCAAAAAACCTGTTAAACTGGTACTAGCAATTAGGCAATGAATAACTGCCATTTGAATGAATACATATTATAAGTATTTCATGACATTTTGAGTACAAGTTAAAGGCAGCTACAAAAACATATAAATGACCAAACGAAGCAACCATTATCAGAAAAACCATAATAATTATATAATTAATATATTTGTCTGACTATGTTCTTCCATCACTAATATAAGAACACAATTATATTGAACAGCTACTTATAAATAATCATCCTACTAATAATATTATAAATGCGAAAGTTTGTGAGTATGGATGTATGTTAGTTACTCTTTCACGAAAAAATTTGGCACACAGATAGAATGTTCTGGACTAACACATACGATACCGCGAGAAAACATACGATTCTCGGGAATGCGGGTAAAACCGCACGGAACAGTTTGTAAGATTATAAATTTTTATCCAACTCACCAACATCAAAGAGTCCAAATGCAATACCACGCCGTATAAGCGCACTATGTTCGGATGCTCTATGCTGTGCATCACAGCGGCTTCCTTGAGGAATTCAGTTGAGTTTGACGTCATCCGTTCGTGGCCCAAACATTTGATCGCCACTTGCAGCTGTTATACGAAAGTAAATGCTGGGTAAGTGGGCTAAGTTTACATATTTTTTATAGGATCAAGAATATTAATACGCTAGGGTTGACGGTGCACAGCTTTTAATACAAAAAAACAGGCCTCACATACAACGGTCAAGCTTGACTTGACCGTTGTATGTGAGGCCTGATAGATTTTGAAATATTAATTTAAAATACTCTATAGGTACATATGGAGTATTTTTATCTTGCTTTTTATAGTTATAAAAATTAAAGAATATAAACCAAACACTTGGTAGGTCGTCTTGAAATGAACTGCAGTATTTCACAAAATATTGCAAAGAAAATGAGTGTTCAACGAACAAATTGTAGAGAATATCCAGAGCAGTATGTATAAATATATATGTTTTAACATCTCGAAAACAGCGCTATCGATTTCGATGAAATTTGCTATATGGGTGTGTTTGAAGGCGGAAAATCAATCTAGCTACGTCACATAGGGAAAAAGCGTTTTTCCGAGATTTAAAGCAAAGTTCGGTCGCCCAGGTACTGAAATAGTTAACAAGATATCACAACAAATTCATTAAAAATACAGTTTCTCACTCTTTGATTCCCTGTAGTCCATGTGCCTTGTTGCACAACGCCGAACTGGCCCATGCCCAATTCCTTATTAATAGTAATGTCTTCAATACATATAATGTGTTTTGTAGGAACCTTAACATTGTTATCGGCAAACGATTGGAATTCAATTGATACGGAACTGTGCCCTTGTGAATACTGAAATTGAGTATTTAGGTAGGTTAGAACAATAGCAATGGTCAAAACTTTCATTAAAGGATTGTCGAACTACACCTTTTTTGAATAAAACGTTGGTAATGTGCCCTTTTCAGTGTTTTGCAGAAAAAAGCCAGTGAATCACACACAAGCCTTAGTAACTTCTTTAATATTTAGGTAATAGCACAAATAACGCCCCTAATCAATATTGTTGTGAAAGCTGATGCATAGGGGCTTCTCTGTCAGTTTGCATAACAAATAACGTAATCTTAACGATCGGAGGCGAAAAGACACAGATACCGAATTGTAAGATTATGATGAAGTTACTTATAATATTTTAACTCAAGATCAATAAGACATACTATGTATATGAATATGTTATAGTAGTGAAAGAGAAGGTACGAGCCTACAAAATCGTCAAAAACACTGTCAATTGGCGGAGCGCAGTCGAGCGCGAATCGAACGCTCGTTCGAAGCTCGGCCCGGTTCGCGTAGCCTAGACCCACCATTACATTTGTGGAATCAAAATACACTCCTTTGCAAAAAAAACGGGCGGTTTGGATTTTTCTACATTATTGGTAATTATTTAGTTATATAGTGGTTTTAATAGCCAAACTATGTTACTGACACTTAAATAAAGATCTGGGTATGATAAAAAGTTAATTTCAAATTCGAAACTTTTGTTTTTAATAATAATGTTACCTTTTTCAGTTTGTGACTTTTTAATTAGTTTTCGCGGGTTCGCGGATAAAAGTTTATCAGGCAACTTAAACTAACTTTTAGTAGAATAATTTATGTTTGTTGCATAATCCTGCCTTATAGTGACTTAAAACAGATATCTTTGTGTTGATTGTAATGGCAGAGAAAGCAATAAGAGCTAGTAAAATTATAGCGCTGCTGGAAGAGGGCTGTAGCCAATGTTACGTCTCACAGCGGTTAAACGTGAGTCGTTCAACCGTCCAAAGAACCTGGACTCGATACCAAGAGACGGGTTCCGTTCAGAGAAGGCAAGGTTCTGGGAGAAAAAGTCGCACATAACCACGAGATGACCGCTATTTAATGACTCAGGCGTTGAGGAACCGCAAATGCAGTTACAGAGACCTAAAAGAAACCTTGAAGAGGTACGAGGAGCACAAGTTAGCCTATGGAAAGTGAGGAGGAGGCTTTTAGCGGCTGATAAACACAGTTGACGACCAGCTCGGGCCCCCAAGTTACTCCGTGAGCACCGGATAGCTCGATTGAGGTTCGCTAGAAATTGCCTATATTGGACACTAGGTAACTGGAGTAGCGTACTCTTCTCCGATGAGGCTCGAATTGGTCTGAATGGTGAGGACCGACGTCAGCGAATGTTACGAAGACCAGGGGAACGCTATGCCGACGTGTGTTTTGAAGAAATCACCCCTTATGGTGGAGGGTCTGTTATGTTTTGGGCGGGAGTAACTTCCCGCCATCTTACCGAGATAGTATTAATTGAAAATAGCTCGTTCAATGCCTTAAAGTACACAACAGAAATCCTTTGTCAACATGCACAACCCGCACTGACTGTAATTGGTGAAGATGCCTTTTACATGGACGATAATGCTTGGGCCCACCATTCTGGCGACGTAGATGCTTATATGCAAGAGGTCGGTATTCGTCATTTGGACTGGCCAGCGAGGAGCCCCAACCTTAACCCCTTTGAGCACGTCTGGGACCACCTAAAAAGACGAGTACGATCTGTCTAACCACTTCCACAAAACATCAGGGAGCTTAAACGTGTAATCTTGACTGAGTGGGAATACATTCCACAGAACACAATCAAAAGCCTGGTGGAAAGCATGCCAAGACGATTACATGCCATAATCGCTGCAAGGGGAGGTTATGCTCGTTATTAATTTTTATTTAGTATGTCTTTTTTTTAATAAAAATACTCGTAGTATTAATTTAATTATACCCATAAAAATGACCATTTTCTGTTTACATTGACTAAAAACCCGATTCCAGGATTTAAAGTGTTAAAAACTATATTCCCATTGATAATAAGAAATTTATAGTCATTTATGCTAATGAAATACTAAAAATATTAATATTATCCATAGAAAAGCAAATGACTGTAAGGTGCCCGTTTTTTTTGCAAAGGAGTTTAGGTTAGGTTAGTTATTTTACCACATGTTATTGTAGTCTATTTTCGTACATAAAAGTTATTCACCCATCGAATACGAATATCAATTGACGGTTTCACTTATAGTATGATGTAATCCTCAGCCCACACAATCCAATCTGACTCAATTATTTATATTTAAATGTCGACCTGATATCATTACTGACGTCTGACTCCATGCAACCTCCATATTATTTAAAACCCTCTTTCTTTACTGAAGTAAACACATTATTATACACAAGTTGCGTCATGGCTAAATCTCGAAAATACTTACAAAGAAACAAATATTATAGGATTCATTACGATGAATAAAAATGTGTCTTTCATCATTTTTTTAGCATTGATTTAAAGGAATGAATTATTATACTTTATATTCTTTATCAGTAGTACCTAATTACTTCCTGCACAGTGCTGACACTGAGATTTGGAGTAATATGAGTTATAATACTAAATACTATACATACACAACTGAGTGTAGAGTAACTTAGCAAAGCATCAAAGTTGACCACACCTCACCAATGTGTCCTCGAGCCACACGAGGGGTTGAGATTAAAAATACCTACCCCATTATTCTCATTGTCTTATGTGCAGCTGCGTGACCCATATACCTCCGTACGTAAATGCATTTAATAAAAACAAACATCACGAAAAATATACATAAACATGGAGGACTATATCATTATAAAATTTCATTCTAGGAATATATCTGTATAAAGTTCATTTGATTTATTTATTATTGATGTTCTATTATTTTCATACAAATAAAATCGAAAACAATGTATATTGCTGTGTATTACGGGTCGTGTCCACTTATATCGTGACGTACACTTGCGAGGCGACGACGACAGAATATCAGCGTTGAAGAAGTCAACATTATGCTGAGTCGGCCGCTTAGTACTATTATCTATTCTTTACATTACTGTTCTATGCTCCCCGGTAAAACATGTCTTTAACTCTTTAATGTAAGATCATCTGCGTATTTAGACTCATTTTTTGGCAATTAAATTTATTCTATTCTATTCTATACAGGTCGTTGTTTTGGTCAGCGACGAGCGACTCAGGGTCGATAATATAAATGATACTGGTGCTAAAAAAATATAGGGGAGAGTCGGGTAGCTCCGGCCGGCGGGTAGCCTCGGCCACCTTCGGTTCTAGGCAATCACGGGCACATAGATAAATAGTGCACACCTTAAAATGTTCGCATCGCCGCGTAATTGAATATTCGCCGCAGTAGTGACGCAATCACCGAGCGGACAACAAGTGACAGTTGATTGTTTTCTTCATCAAGATTTTTTCGCTCGCCGTTTACTTTTCAGATGCAGTTTATGGACATTGAATGTAAGTACTTCATCATCATTTATGAACTATTCGGTGCAGTTATTTGTTATAGTTAAAGGGTAGAATATTTCATGTCGCTAGGATTGTTGGTTTTTTTATTTATATAAAACTTTAGATCGAGACGGTCGGGTACGACCGGACACAATTTTGTCGGGTACCCTCGGACACTTTTTGAGTGCAGAGAAAATCTTTATTCTAATAATTCTATTGCGTTTTTTTATTATATAGGTTCTTTATGCTTAGTAGAGTAATAAAGTATATTTATTTGTTTGCAGATCATCTTAAAACTGTCAAAATTTAAGGAAAGAGTGACTTAACGAGGGAATTGGAATAGAGATATAATGAAAAAGGCTATTCAGAGTGTTATAGAAAAGAAGTTATCGCTTAGAGAAGCAGTTGACAGGTATGAAGTGCCTAGAAGTACTCTTCAGGATCGGATAAAAGCTCTTAATAGTGGACCAGAGGTTAAGTTCACGTTCACGATATACTCAAAAAAGCGAGATTCTCACATCTTCTCCATTTAAAAATGCTTTGGTGGAGAGAAACTAGATTGCAACTAAAAAGCTAAAGCAATAGAATAAAAAGAAAGGTGCAACTGCCACAAAGAAGAAAATAAAAACAAAACAGAACATTTAAGATTTTTCAAGAGATCAGGGAACGGAATGCATCATTTGCGGTGAAACATTCGAAGAAGACTGGATACAATGTCATAAGTGTAAAGACTGGGCCTTGGCCATCGCTAATATGCATGTCCGGAGCTACCCGCCAAAAAAAAAGTTGCCGAAAATTAAAGACTGTTTGCTAAACTTGATTTAAGCTTATTTAAAGTAATTATGTAATTGTTACTTATCTTAAATTACTTTATATGTGTTTTATTTAATGTTTATATAATAAATAAACATATTGTTTTGTCCATTTTTAAAACTATATGAGTTTTGTTTATGTGTCCGTGGCTACCCGCCTCTCCCCTAAAATTAATACTTTTTTTTAATAATAAAAATAAAAAAATTAAAATTTTTAAAATCATGTAAAAAGCTAAAGTGTAGACATAATACTCAACGGGAGTACGAGGGAGTAAACGGATGGGGCGATGGCGGCTTGCGCCTAGCTCTAGTATTTGCACGTGCCTAGTAACCATACTTTGCGGTAATTTTATTTCAAATTGAATAAGGTATTTCTCAACATATTTACAGTATTTAATGGAATTAAGTCCATTTTTGGGGAATATATATTTTGTACTAACGCTCCTGGGTCGCTTGTCGCCGACCAAAACAACAACCTGTATTTAAATCATTTTCGTTCTTTCCTAAGCAGATAACTCAAAATACTAATGTCCACTTTTCAACAGTATAAAATAATGTCAATGAGACATGTACAGTATAATCCCGGTCATTCGATACATTTATCTTCATGAACCACAGGTGATACAACTCTAGGCCATAGATGAATTCAGGTCGGTTAACTAAAGCTGGCACGTTCAACACAATTACACGTTGCGCTTGTGTATAGTCTGTGAACAAGCGCTCGGCGTGACGTTGCGCATGCGCATCATGAAAAGTCTATCCGTCTCTCTCGTGCGCGGTCAAGCGTATGTATGAGTATGAAGGAGACAGTTATTGTTTTGCTTTTGTTGCTGCTCATAAATATAGAGTGGTATTTATTTGCATTCGTCCATTAGAATTGACTGACTAAATAGAAGAAATAATGTAATAAAACATACTGTATCACGAAATTGCATATGTCTGAGTACTTTGAACGTGACAGCTTTCGTTAACCGACCTGGACTTAATGTGTAAGAGAAATCTGTGGCCCAAAAAATTATTATTCACACCATGGCATAATACCTACACACTAAAAACTGTACAACCATGATCTTTTAAATATCGGACTAATGAAATTAACAAACCGGGTCATTCTTTTTGTTTGAGCTTAACAAATTCCGTATCTTAGCAATGTACGGATTTGGAAAGTATTTGGAATATATCTTTTTGTAACGCCTCTGCTCAGGTTTGGACAAACCGATCTGAACTAAGTCTTCCGTAACAACAAATTTCAACTGTGACACTTTTGTAACCTTCAAAATGTCCCTGTAACAAAAAACAATGTTAATACACTATACACATATAAAAATGAGTTTTTTTAATACTATGAAGTCGGTAAACGAGCCGCAACAGGTCCGCCTGATGGTAAGTGGTTGCCGTAGCAATATGGACGCTTGCAAAACACAGGGCATCACTCACGCGTACCGACTAATATGGCTTACCGATGTACCTGCGCAGAAGAAACATTTTCAAAGCGCGGGAAACGCTATTGGTCGGCAGCTGCCGCCATGTTAGCGCGCGCCGTGCGGAGGGGCGCGACTTGTGAGTGAGACGGAACTAACAGCTGCCCTTTATTATGAACCTTATAGTAGTGATCTAAGGTTGATTTTAAGTTTTAAGCATTCGGGGCCATACTTTCTTTTCTATACGAACGAAGATTCACGACGCGCCTTATCAGTTGGGTACTACTGTAATACTTTTTATCTCAGATCAGCAAAGAATCAAAACATAATATGTTAGGGCCAAGGTTAAAATTTTAATACTTTATTTCAAAAGATGTCTGATTGCATATCTATGGATCCATTTGTGTGCAAACAAATTATGCACATTCTGTTTTCCTCCCAGTGATTTAATATTCTGATTTTATAGAAAACTGGGTAACATGGAGCATGACTTGCAAGTTTTTTTAAATATCAGAAACCATCCCATCCTTCACATAAGAACTCACCAGAGTTTTAACCCAATTTGATGGATAGTATAGAAATGCATGTTTGAAACAGATAAACATTGATTTATATATGTATAGATAAGTCCCTTTTATATGGTTTGTATTCCATAAGTATTAGGTAAAAATATTATAATAAAGTCTCGCATTGCTATAAATGACCATAGTTTGTAAACAAACGGCATTATAAGTATCACTAGCACAGATACAATATTACAACTGATAACTCATTTTTTATTTTGATTATCTTATGCATGTTACATGTTTTTTATATTGTATCACAATACAATATATTTATTATTTATATATTTTTTTTTATAACCAAGATTATAAAAAAATTTAATATGTAACAAAGTGTTTCAATCATATTTATACTGACTTCTGTAGAGGAAAAACATTATATTATGTCCAGTCTGGTCTCACAGACGTAAAGAAAATTCAGATGGCTCGCTGCCCTTAGCGAACTGAAGCCACTTGTGTATGCATAAATGGCCTTGTGTGCAATAAAATGTTGAGGCTGAGCAGAGTTTTTAACCCATTGGTTGTTGCGAGAGACTCGCATCCTATAATAACAATTGATGTCATTGTTATTTTTTTTTACAGCGAGCCAATGTATTAAGCATAATTATGTGTAAGTGAGTGGTGTATATATACCCGATAGGAACAGAGTTTTTTGGCATTTATCATGGGCAGTGTTCTGGCTGAACTTCTTACAGGTCTGTGTCTGGCCGTAACAAATAGTTTCTCAAACCATCTCAGTAAAATGATCTACCATTCCAAAAAGTATAATTTAAATCTACACTAATATTATAAAGAGAAAAGATTTGTATTTATATATTTTTGTTTGTTTACACTAATCCTTACTATTATATTATATATTTTACTATTATATCCTACTAAAAATATTATAAATGCGAAAGTTTGTGTGTACGGATGGATGTGTAATCTTTCACGCAAATACTACTGAACGGATTTGGATGAAAGAATCATGGCGAGATCCATACAATGATTTGTACAAGAAAATAAAACATTTTAGAGGGTTCTTAATCACTTCCAATGTTGAGATTACATTACCAGCAACATTAATATACTAGATATAATTTATAAACCCCGCAAAACATAACATTAACATAAAGTTTTTGGTCGTGATTCTCCGGCATTGCATAGAATGTCACATTTTTATCCCGAGGATCTAAGAATATTTTAAATGCCTCAAGTTATTCCTTATTAAAACGTTCTTTCAACGTCTCTAAAAGTCAAATTTTTTTTGTACCTATCTCGCCATGATTCTTTGGCACGCAGATAGAATATGTTCTGGATTAACACATAGGATACTTTTTATCCCGGGAAATCATACGATCCCTCGGGAATGAGGGTGAAACCGCGCGGGACTGCTAGTACATTAGTAGTAGATTTAGATGAACTACTGGACTAATTTTAAAATTTCTTTCGCCAGTTTGTCTTAGATAAATTGATACTCCAATTTTTTATTTTAATTTGTGAGTATATCATCGGCAACTTAATCTAATCGATATATACTGGACACCACAGTTCATTTTAAGAAAGCTCTGATAAATAAATATAACGTAAACCTTATGAACTATGTACCTACAGCAAGAATGACAAAACAATTCGCAGATGCAATACATGTAAAAAAACAAACAAACTACATTACAATATTTAAAGTACCATGCAGAAATAAACGGTGAAAGGACGCTATAACAAACGAACGAGAAGTCAAGAGCACAGCACATAAATCATAAAAAAACACGAGAGCATGATTGTAATATTTACCTAAATAATTCGTTATACTGTTGTAACTCAGCTTCTTCGAGAAAATCATTTATATTCTCTCGGACATCGAGTATACTTTCTGGAACACGAACCCCAAAACAATGTTTATTATCACTGAAATGTATAGTTTAATCAAGAATTATACTATTAATTTACAAGCTTACCCATAATACTGTCTAAAATACTACTGAAATAATAATAAAACAATGATAACTTAGAACTAAACAGAAAAATTAAACAATGTGCAACATGAACGAAGTTTTTGATAATTTTTGTTTGCTTGCTTGCAGTTGATTGTAGGTAGGGATGCAAATTGCAAACGATTCATCGACATGTCATTCATTAACATCGATTTTTAATATGAACGATACATCGATGTCAAAAGAAAGTCAGAAACATCGGCATCACTAATTCATTACGTTTGTGATCTGCCGACCGACTAGAGGTGTGTAACTCAGCTCTGAACCAGCTCAATGAATCAGATCACACGGGTTTGAGCCGTTGAGCTACAGCTCAACAACAAATTGACTAGCTCACGGCTCAATTCAACTCCTATTATATCTGCGACTCCCTCCATAGATTATTCTTGTGCTTCTAATCTTATTTCGTTCTAAAACATAATAATAAATTTAATTCCATAAATAAATATGTAACATATATAGATAATATAAAAAGACAAATAAATAATTCCAACTCTAAAGTATGAAAAGAGCCGCTCGGCAGAGTCGAACGAATCGCGGCAGCTCAGTCGGCTCGATTCGACGCGCGGTACGCAGTGAGCGTGCGCGCGTATCGTGGACTATAGGTACAGATTGAGCTGATCTGCGAGCTGATTCATTGAACCAGCTCACATACCTGAGCCGTGAGCTTTGATGCAGCTCGCATATTTTTGATGAGTTACACACCTCTACGACCGACAACATTACGACACGTGCTTCACTGTGCTTTGGTGTCGCTTGTTTACAAGTAAATACCTACTACTTTCTTCGCTGTTTCATGTTTTTGCTATTCAATTCACAATAAACTTTTTGGCTCGCCGCGTGAATTTGACACTTACTTTTTGCAACTCCAAAATAATAAATCATATCTGTGTGCGGTATAATTTGAAGAATAAAACATACTTTTATTAAATTAATCAATATATTTTCATTTGGTAGTAAATGTTTGGAAGTTAATAATTGGAAGATATTATCCTGCTATAAGCAACAGGTTTGTATTGGTCCTATATGATGAAATGGAATAAAAAATACGCTTTGGACTATGTAAGATCGAAACGTGAAAAATATATAAATTGCAAATATTTTTGATACGAGTGTTACACTCAAATTTTATAAAATTATTTATAAACACCGTATTTTTATGAAAACCGTTAGTTTAAAATCTGTGTAGCGATATTGTAAACTATCGACAAATTGTGAAATGTACCATATTGCTAACAACATAACGTATTAATTTTCGATAGTTCATAATCTATCCTATTCAAACCGTAAAATTGTGAACGGTCCCTGATTGGTCAGTCTTGGCGGAAGCACAGAATAAATAACAGTACAAACGCGTTATTTCATTCTGTCTCTATAGAGTTAAAAAGCAAACATAGGAGTTAAATAAAGAAAATGCACATTTAATTGTTTGATCATAAATATCACAAAAACTAGTAAAAACCACAGAAAAATATATTTATTTACATTCGCTGACAACAAATTACAGCCCAAGATGACGTGGGATACATGACGTTCAGATTCAAGTATGATGCCAGTTTACAATTTGACTGTTTGTCATGGATAGATTACAAAGTATCGAAAATTAATACGTTATATTGTAAGCAGTATGATACAGTTCACAATTTATCGGCAGTAGTGCTGATTCTGTCGTCTACAACTAAACTAATTTAGTCATACTATGTCTCTTCCTAACAATGAATATAAGAAAAGGATACAAGAAATTTGGTTCTGTCAAATTAGTCCAATGCTTGTTTTCAATACAAATTTAGTCGCCATCTATCGCGGTTACGTCTAAATACCCACAAATTAAGATGGCAAAGACTAATTTGACAGCTTTTATTATGTTCTATCCCTTTTCAATAATGTTTGTAAGAAAGAGGTGATGTGAGTAAAATTAGTTTAGTGCGATTTACAACAGAATCGGCACCAGTTTATTATCTCACTAGGTAGATTATAAATTGAAGGTATTCATAAAATTACGGTGATATAAATAAATCCATTCTATTGCCCTCCCTTGCAAAAAAGTTCAATAACTAATAAATAGGTGGCACGCAAGTCGCCACAAACACAAAGAATGTTCATAAAGCCATGTGATCGGTGTGATGGATAAGATTGATAGACCATCGATATATCGTTTATATTATATCGATGTTTGTTAACATCTATTTTTGTAGTTGGAACATCCTTATAAATAAAGTAATTTGACAGACAAGTGAAAGCAGCATCTCTATAGTCGCAGAACCTATTATCTGGCTCGGTGAGAGAGGCGCTGTTATCGTATTTGCTGGAGCCATTTGGGAGCCATGGTGGAGCAAACAACCAATGGCGAATGGCAGGCAGATTGACATTTCAAACTGGCGTCGTTAGTTCCTCTTTAAGCCACCGGGCCCGTTAATTTTGTGGGACTTTACGTAAAGGATAGCAAAGGTTGCATTTCAAATTGCGCTGTAATCGATTTGAGCGAGCGTCCTTAAACCCGTTCCGAATTAGCATGAGCGCAACAATGAAGTCCAGTGAATCATCATATTAGCGTAGCGTTATATTCCCTTTGTCGTCGTAGATGATATTATTATATTTGCTTTTTTGTTTTAATTTCAAGTTATATCGTCATGTGGTGTTTGCTTATAATTGGTTGTGCTCTTAGGTTAAGTTTTTATGTGTTTATATGTATACTGCAAGTGTATTAGGGAAACAACTGTTGGCAGACCTTAAATAAATAAATAAATAAAAATAAAATAGATGATGACATGCGCCGTATTGCGCTCACACCGACCATACTCTCTAAACTGATACCGCACCGTGAGCAGTGTCGAAAGTAACAAACGGATAATTATTGAGTTTTCTGCAAGAATCTCTTAAGATTTCTTTCTGTTTTGACAAAGATTCTATTTATGAGAGAAATATAATAAAATAAAAACTAGCCAAGTATGAGCCGGACTCACACATGAAGGGTTCCGTGAATACTTTTTGAATGGTCCTTTAATAAAATAAAAATTAAAGTTTTATTATTTGTTGTTATATCGGCAACAGAAATACACATTATGAAAAAAAATAACCTGTCCACCCATTACAGTTAATGAGACACAGCCCACTAATAGACAGACGGACGGACGGATGGACAGCGGAGGCTTATTAAAGGATCCCGTTGGCACCCTATGGGTAAGAAACAGTAAAAAGCGAATATTTCTGATTGCGAGTCAACGTATATAAGTTTTATGGAGTCCTAGCGCATGGTTTATTTAGTTTTTTCACGCGCTTTCACGAGCGTTCCGAATCTAAATCGGAACTTCGAGCGATTATGGCACAATTCGGAATGTAGTTTTCTATGTCTACCTTAGATTCAGGATTAGGTAGATATGTCACTAAAATAATAATAATTACGAAAGCGAGATACGTACATGGCAAAACGTGTATGTGTGAGCAGGACTAAGCATATTTTTTTGTCCCTATCTCGCGTATAGGTTTCTATTCTTGACATCAGTGTCAAAATCGGTGTCGTTGAACTCGTTGATGGCAAACAAGTTTCTGGTTCCAAAAGATATTTTGTTGATAAGAGCTTTGAAATCCTAATTGAATGTTATTTGTGCCTTTTTTATATTCTCAAAGATATTGTTTAGTGTGCAGTGATGGTGAATTGTTGTGTAATTGGTTGTAAAAGCCGTAGTGAACGAAATTAACCAAACATAACCTTTCATCGGTAAGTAGATTTTTTTAATTGATACAGTAAGGAAATCAAAGGATTACTATACTCAAGTGTATTGTCTGTCAATATCATGCAAATTTAATAGATAATTTCGTCGAAAAACGATGATCAACCAAATTTGTTTTTAGTGCTAACCGACCAAAGTGTGAGGCTTATTATTGTGGGGTGGTTAACTATGGTACTACGTGTCATTCGTAAATAGTCGGATTATAAGTTGATGGGGATACCAGCATTTTATAAATTTTACCACTTTATTAATTTTAGCACTTTAAATAGCGTGTTTTATTTTTTGTAGTTTTCATAAAGAACCATTTATAGTTATATTTATAGGTAAGTTTGATACATAGAAAGTAATTGTTTTGAATTCGTGTGACGCGGAAATAATAACTTACAAATAACGACGATATATGTCATGTATTATGAAATCAAATATAGGTATTGTCAGCGACGCGAACTGATTATGTGAAGTGCCTAAGTGTGTGTGTTTTACCTAAATTGTATATAAGAAATAATTTTAAGTGTGAAATGTAAATATTTAAATGTTAGTATTAATTTAAGTGCGAAATTATTCATATTATAAGGTCTAAAGTATTAATTTAAGGTTTTAGGTAAGGAAAGAAATAAAGGTTTTTAGTTTTGTGTTAACTTATTTCGAGAAAAAGAGGGCCTCTCAAGTAGTAGCACGGTTTAATGACGCGGCGTTACCGACACGAGAGCCACTTGAGGTTTTTCAATTTTATCTCATAAGAAAATAGAGATATTTATGTAATTCTTTTTATATAATGTGTAGAAAAGTAAGGTCTATCTAGTAAATAAGTTAATTTTGTAATGAGAAAGCCATTTCCTAAGGAAAACGCAATTATAAGGAAAAACCGCTATAGAAAGAGATAGGAACACGGTTAGAAAGGGACAGAACATCCCGCAGAAAGAAACGGGATTAAGTGGGAAAGAGATAGCATCAAAACAAACCGCGAAATTGTGTCAAGGTTGCGACCTTCTTTCTGATTGGTTAAAAATAAATTATTTCCGGGCTTCTGATTGGTCACAGTACATTGGCCGACAGTATAAAAGTATAAATATAAGAAGAATTGGCTGTTTTTATTGGGTGGTTGGGAATCCTTGGGCAAAAGAAGAGCCCCACCGACTGCAGCTGATATCTACGGGCAAGCAAGAGCCCCAACGAGTACCGGGCATTCAAGCGCCCCGTCGACCGGGTACCTCCTGTACCCCGCCGAGAGTATTCGTCGCCCCCCCCCCCCTTTTGCGCATTAAGCGCACCCCGCGCCTTCTGCGCCGTCCCTTGTGCGCCTTTTTGTGCAGCGCCCGCGTCTCGCGTGTTCCGCGCCTTCTGCGCCCCCCCCCGCGCGCCCCTTGTGCAGCGCCCACGTCCCGGATATGTCCTACGTGTCCCGCTCGTATTTTAATCGTGTCCCGGGACGCCTCACGTATCGCGATCGTGTCCCGATTACGTCCCACACGTTCCAACCGTGTCCCGATCGCATCCCGCACACGTTCCGTGTGTCCCGCGCGCGTTCCACGTGTCCCAAAAGTGTCCCGAATACGTTCTACGCGCCCCGATCGTGTCCCGAGTAGGTCCCACACGTTCCGCCCGTGTTCCAGGCATGTTCTCGCTTGTCCCGAAAAGTCCCGAATAGTCCCGCGCACCCCGTCTGCTCTTGCTACGCGCATCACCGCGCACCCCTCACCCCTCCCCCTTCGTGTTGCTACTCCGTCCCCGTCTCTCTCTCCTGATTCGCCCGGATCTGGTCGCGTCCTGAGTGACTTCGTCCAGCCGGAAGTCTATGTTTTCGTCGTTAATCACATACAGTCCACTCTAAGGTTAAAGTAGGTCAGACCAAGTGTGCTCGCCACAGGTATTTTCTCTTTCAGATCCGCAAGGCTACTCTCTAAATGTGAAAATTTGCGAGTTTGTATGGAAACAAAAGATAATTAGGTATTTAATTGTGTCTTCAGAATACATCACCTATCAGTACAGTATATACAATCAATAACTGAGGAGGTTGCGGTCAAAACGTGATAAGTCACAACTCATACAAAAAAAATCCTCTAGCCTGTACGAAACTATTTATTTTGTATGTCTAGGGTCTTAATTAAACTATACTTCATCAATCTCGTGTTTTATTATGACTTCTATAAAGTTATAACAATATCACCTGCCACACCATTGATAAATTACGACTCGTAGTAAAACCTAAATGCCCAATACCAGTTTACCCACAAAATGGGGTAAAAGTGTAAGTATGGCAGTATTAATTGTACGTAGCTGTATTATATGTAAATATGTCGAACTATAGCTATCTTCTTCGCCATTCGCTGACTGCAAATCTACCTAATCTTCAATCTACGATGTCTACGGTACCCAAAGTGAATTTATTGTAGTGACAGTGACACAAACTGTGTCATAGACAATATAACAGTGGTTTCATAGTGATTTAGTGTCGTTTGTCCAGTACAGTCAAATAAATAGTCGAATCGTTATTAAGGTTTGCTGGGGTTTCAAACTATACCCTTTCAATATTATAGGTATCATAAAAATAAACGTTGAGGTAGGTAGTAGACAAGTAGTCCATTAAGTAAAATATATTTAATTATAAACAGAGCTGCTATGTTAACCATTTGAAGGAGAAGCAAATATAAAAAGAGTAATCAATGTAAATATTATTAAACCGGCCAAGTACGAGCCAGACTCGCATACGGAGGGTTCCGTACAATATTAACTAGCCCAACTTTACTACAATAAAAAACCTAGAAAAAAAGACGTTTCTTGTATGGGCCCCCTTTTATTTCCAACTTTATTTCATTTTTAATATATTTATTTGTTGTTGTAGTGGCAATTAAATACATATTCTGTGAAAATTTTATTCTGTCCGTCTTTCAGTGGGCTGTATCTCTTGAATCTAGGTTGTCTACCTATTACGGTTCATGACATTCAGCCCACTGACAGACAGACTGACAGCGGAGGCTTAGTAACAGGGTCCCATTGGATACACTTTGGGTACGGCACCCCTAAAAACAAGCAGTCACAAAGAGTTCAAAATAAACCTGAAAGAGTGTCTTGTCGTGAAATAAAAACGGCCAAGGGCAAATCTGAGTCTGACTTGGGCACCAAGAGAACCTTCCTGTTGAAAAAAACCGGACTAAGTTTAACTAAGTTTCATTGTGAAGGAATTTTGATGATTTCGAAAAACTGTGCTATTTAGAAACCCTCTATACATAAACAAAGATTTGAGAAAATTTAATGGCATCGGTAATGAAGTTGCTGAAAAATTACCGACAGATGGATGGAGAGAAACTCTAAAAAGAGCTATTTTTTAAAATTCTTATCTTCTGGTGGTGTGTGTCGCGTACCCAAGGCAACAATTTGTTTGTGGATAAAAGTATACTATACTACTAATGTTCATTCTATAAATGAGGCAAGTTAGATCTAAATCTGTTCTGCCATTTTGACTTGATTGAGTAACATGCTTCCCCACAAAACATACACATTTATTTTTGATATTGCTAATAATTACTTACATTATTATAATACAAAAAGAAAGAAAGAAAAAACATTTATTTATCAAAAATAGACATGCGAATAGACGCACATAACATAAAAATGTAGTTAAAATTAAAATAATAAACAAAAAACAAAAGCTCAAAAAAAAAACATAATAGGTACTGCAACTAAAAAAAATATAGCTAAAAATTTAAACTAAAACAGATTAGGGAAACTGTACGCCGCATTTCAGCTATCAGCGAAGGAAAACCAGTGATTGATCATCAAACAATTATGGTGTATTAGTTGCTTTGTAGGACTTATTAAAGTATTCCTAATAAGCAAATGTGCGAGCATAAGCGAAAGAGACGGTGTAAGAACTTGGTCATAGAGAGAAAAAGAGAGAACTATATATTTCCACTTCTGTTACGTATTTTTGGAGGACCCGAAATAAGATAAATATAAAAAAAAAATGGAATCGATGAATACAGCTCGTAATATTAGAAAGCTGAATTGGTAATAGGCAGGTTACATCGCTCTAAGACCCGTAGGCCTAGACAAAGTAGGTACATTTCGTTGCGATTGCGCGAATAGAAACGGTACAAAATGTATGAGACTGACATTTGGTTATTACGCTTGGATCTAGCGCACCCTTATGTCAATCTCATACATTTTGTAACTTTTGTATTAGGGATGCCCCGTACTGGAAACCGCCGAGAGGGACGATCGGGCTCGCTTGGAGCCACTGGGTGCAAGCAGCCCAAACCTAGTCGCTGTGAAATAAATATAATTAAGCCTACCTTGAATCATTACCATTATGAAATAATGCTTATTTTAATTAAAAACGTCCTCGCATTCGCGTTTTGCGATTCCAAAATAAATTGGATTTATATCGATAATTATGTAGTAAATAAATCGAGAGAAACGATAGAATATCATTACGATTTCATTCGTAAGTTTTTTAGTTAGGTCAGCACAACAATAGCGTATTTTAGTGTTGCTATCTTACAATAACTTGGAATGCAGTAGTAGTAAGTATATATACATCGCTTTAATACGATCAAATATTTATATATTTATTTGAAATAGTAATAATTATTGCTATGAAAAGATTAGTACACAATTTAGAAAATCACATTTTAATTTTATCAAAATCCACGAGACTGTTACATAAGCTAAATAATGGTAGAATATTAAATTTTATCATGGTAACCTACCGACCACTTCGCAAATATGGCGTAGGATGGTTTGAACAAAATGCAGTGGGAGATTATTTGCTTACTTGTCAATTCAGAATTTTAATAAAAAAGACATGCATTTAGGATAAAACTGTATAAATCGGTTATAGTGAGATAGCAGAGTATTAAAAGTGAAATGTGAATTTTACGCTATGTAGGTACATTACATTCAAATTTATTATGAAAAGTAAGACGAGAATTTCATATCTTAACACATTGCCTTTTACTCGTTTGTTTTTATATAATTGATCTGTTTACGTATAAACTTTTGTTTGTTGTTTCGACCGGTGTAGTTAATTCTCTGTAAATGGAAAGAAGGTACAGTTTGTAGACGAGATTAATTTTGATAACAGTATGTACACTAGTTAGGCTATAATTTTCTCAAACCCCAATGGTAATCATACAATTAAAATGTTTTAATTACACTATTAATGTAACATTTTTGGGATATAATAATTTAGTGTAAGAATTGTAATTATTATGATAGTTTAGTTTGTGTAGGTTTGTGTTATGGACTATAAGTTTGACTTGAAGAAGGGAAGTTTGAAGATGAAGATTTCAGGGCAGAGATGCAATGCTCCTAGCTGTCGGGTGAGTACACTCCACAATGTTTCTGAATAATTTTTCATGCACCTTATTGATTATGGAACTATGCCAAACAGTTGTACATGTTTTAGGTTTGAACTCAATATCATTCTTATAAACAATGCTTGCACAACCAGTCTCAAATATGGTAATTTAGTTTATAATATTATGGTACAATATTTATACATCGAGGTAAATATTTCAGGATAGACTATAGACAGGTCTTATGGATGCTGTTATGTATTAATAGATTATTTTATACTTAAAAATATGGTGATTCATAAATAAAAAATCTTGGAAGATGAATCTCTTATTATTAAAATTCAAAGGCTACTGTGCCAAAAATCATTGTTATCTGCAGCAAAATAAATCTTATAGCCACATTATTTAATAACTTATTTTTAAACAATAACAAAGTTCAGTTGAATTTTTATATATTTATTTTACTATTTACCAATCTATTAATTTGGATAATATTATGTTATAACATAATATTGCAAATATAACATCTATTACTATCATGTTGGATCTTAATCAGTTCTCTCACGGTTCGGACTTGATTTTCACATATAGTGATAGTAGGCGTATGGAATGTGCAAGCCCATGGGTTAAGAAAATAAACGAATCAACAGCACAGCGCTCGTTATGTCCAAAACAAATATCATGCAAATACTTCAGGCCAAAATCAAAATCAAAAAGTCATTTATTCAGTTTAGGCCCTGGTAAGGCACTTATGAACGTTAAATTGGTACATACAGTTGAATTTACCACTGGTTCGGAATACACTTAAACTGAGAAGACTCTGGCAAGAAACCTTGAGGCCTTGAAACCTTGAAAGAAGGCCTTGACAGACATCTCCAAAGAGTTTACCATATTTCTATAAATCAACCGTACCGTTCGGAAGAATCAACATCAGTTATACAACCTATTGCACAAACATCAGACGTAAAGAAAAGATCAGAAAAGTATAAAGGTCTGGAACAATCAACTAGCTTAAATTCTACTCATTGTGGTATGAGGAATGATTATCTCGTTCCCAATCTTAAGATTTAGAAAATGTCAACTATATTTCTCCAATTTTCTAATTAATATATTTTATATACAAAAAAACCTATTCTGCTTTAAACCTGCACCTTTATAAAATGCTTAGTTATGTCTAATGGTGTTAATTTTCTGCCTGATATCCAACCAAAAGTGTCCTTTATTTATGCAAGTACAACCATTTTGTATACTCCGGTTCCCAATATTACGAGACAATTCTCTTTGCCATGGTGACCAGCATATCGAAATCAATTCTGCAGTGTCCATGTTTATCTTTGTCTTCAAGCAAACAGACTCCCCTTATCTTTTACAATGTTTACAGATTTAGTCTTCATTTCCAACACTACTGTAATGAACATTGTAGTTAACTAAAACTATAAGGAAAATGCACATGTGTTTCGTCAACATATTTCACCATGTGCTGCACCCTGGAACCCATTTTAGTAACAAATAAAACCCACTCATCTGTGTATGCAATTATGCACGCTGTAATATATGGCAGATATTTAAGTTTTAATTAGATATGCTGTGTAATAGTGGTTATGGCGAATAATCGTTACCGAATATTCAGCATTCCTCATGGGGAAGTCAAAATATTCTATTATTATTATTATATATAATAATTACTTGTCCTGACTGACTGATTCATCAACGCAGAGCCTAAACCACTGGGGTTGAAAATGTTGCACACGGGTTACTTTTATAACATAGGCATCCACTGAGGACGGGTTTTGGAAATTAAACTTTGTAAGGGGGTGAAAAGGGAGATTTTGTGTGTATAAAAAAATCATATACCTTGGTTTTATAAACTTTAAACTTGGCATGATTACTTACCTAAATAAATATTGTCATTATTAGTTATTTTTAATTTCCTCTCAAAGAGGGTGGTTGCTAAAGTTTTAATGGAAGAAACCTATCACGCGGTCCGATTAACTTGTAACTCGGTATTAATACTTTGGATAGAAAATAAAGAATCATGAATTTTTGGGTTCCTCGGAAATCAACCCCTAACAGGGCAAGAGGGTGTAATTATGTTTAAGGAGATTTTACTGCGTGACTCGATTAACGAGTTGGAAAAGTTGGTATACATTGGTTCCTTTTGTAGTCAAAGAAAGTAGTATTGGAAATTCCATCCCTAAGGGGTTAATGTAGGTGGTGGGGTGTAGCCGCAGGGCGGAAACCAAGTCCTATTATGATATAATAATAATGAAACTGTGATCTCTTGAAACCTCTTGAAGCCCAGTGGTGATGAAATATCAACCACCCAGGTAGCTTTTTGCGTCGAGAGAAACGTAGTCTACTTTTTATACCAAGAACGTTGAAACTGCATGGTGAAAACTGAAACCAAATCAGTAAAATAACAATTCCAATGCTCTGGAAGCTACCAACTATTCGTTACTTCCAACCATAAGGTGACTATCTTAATAACGTTTTTTTTTAAATATTGTGTACTGAAATTATTTTTGACGAGTTAAGTAATGTTTATTAATCCACTTAAAAAAAAAGGAGATTATCAATTCGACACGTATTTATGTAATATTATTGGAACTGCAATATATTCACATATGATAATCTATTAGGGCTTCCAAACAAATATACAAAATTTCATTAGTTTGTATGTATGTTTGTATGTATGTTTGTCCACGCATATCTCCGAAGATACGAGCTACGGGTGTAGTGTCAAAGGAAAAACATGTCAAAACCTTGGTCAAATTCTAGTGCATTTAAGAAACACTAAAAATGACGAAATAAAAAAGTAAGTAAAAAAGTTTTTTTATTTAAGATTATTACAACATTCCATAACTACAAGACTTACTTAGTTTTTAGTACTTAGTTATTCGTAGAAAATATCTTCCAAATATTGGATTATTTAATAGTTATTCACCATTGTCGAATAATAGATAGCTGTTTGACGACTCTTAAAACTGGCGAATATTGGCTAGCCGCAGTATCATATAGTTTATATGCATAAATTAAATGTTCCAATTCTGCAAATTCGGTTGCGGATAATATTTTATTACTTACCACAAACTGAATTGTAATGAAAGTATAAATATCGCACGAAATATGAATATTATCTTGCAATACGAGAAGTTCGTCGTCATCTACCTGCCTTATTCCCAATCAGTTGGGGACGGCGCTATATGTACGCTTTTCATGAGACAAGTAGCTATATAAATAATATAAATGTTAAATGTTTAAAGATGGAATTAATAGATATTTTCTTGGCTTCGATGTTGTCCAGCCCGGAATTATTAGTAATATAAATACAAAAAAATAATAAAGTATGTAAATAAAAAATCTAATCCCATTACAATAAAATCCTTATGCCTAAGGAATGAAGTACATAAAATATATTTTTTTATTTGATATATTATGCAAATAATTGCCGACTGTCGAAACGAGATTAAAATCTTTTTTTACAAAATTTTGGTAAAATCGGTAAAATTTAGATTAGAACAATTTATTTCGAACAGCGCATTGCGCTGCAGGCTTTGAGTAAGGTTTTAACATTGCCATTATCCAGTTTAGCTAGTGTATTAAATTGGCATGTAACGATACATTCGGTCTCACATATTGCGTTAGAATGATTATCCTTATCTTTTACCATGAAATGTATGCAATATACAAAATAGGCGACGTGCGTCAACATCGTACATAATCTTAGTCTCAAAATTTAAATGCAGCGTTCTACTTCAACAGTTTGAGCTCTGTAACCTGGGGCAACAGCGCTACGGTTCGCCCGTCGAATAAATGTCGACATAAGCCTTAAATTACATCTAACAGACACGGAAGTCAACTTTTATGGAGCTCTCTAATTGGTTTTTCTTTCGCTTCCACTGTGTAGAGTATACACTACGTTTAAATAATGCTATAAGGTATTATATGTACATTCAAACTGCAGGGGCGCAAGCCAATAATGTGGGGCATTAAGGTCGTAGTTCACCACACTGTCCCACTGGGATTGATAGCCATGCAGCTATTCTCATGGTGATGTACTTCGCAAAAAAGCCGAGTTGAATCTCTCTGGCTCGGACCAGTATCAGGGAATAATTTGCACAGTGGAGATTGATTAATGGTCTAAAAAGCTTCAAATGGAATCTTCTAATGGTAGTAGAACGAGATCTCGGAAATAAGTTAGGCACTAATATAACTCTCAATCAAAACAATAAAACGACTGATGTATATTGTACTGCACTATTCCATACTGCGGAAATTGTTGCGGAACAATTATATACCGGATTTTCTTGTCATACCGAACACAACCGAACAGTAAACATTGAGAGAGGGACTTGCCTCGTATGTATGTTTGCGCGTCACGTGGTAGCAGAAAGCAAATCCTTTTAAATGAACTTTTACTGTTTTATTACATCAGATTGTTTAAGCTAAGTCTAGTAAACCCCAAGGTTTAAGATAATCCCGGTTCTTTTTAGTAAGTGACAGTGAATATTTAAAATCTTTGCTAGACTTGCTTTAAACCATCTCACGTAATAAGAGGGCTAACGTTGGAGGACTTGTTTTCTGTTACCTCAAAATCTGTTGTTATGTTTATTATTTAAAGCAGGCGCTCTCGTAATGTTTATGGTTTTGCGTTAATGACTTAATAATTGTATCATTCAGTGCCTTTTGCGTCAGAGCAATTATATAACAAATTGTTCTAATGTTACGTTTAAAATCGTTAAATTATTATTGCTATAGGTCATAACCTAGTATGAAAGTAAAAATATAGGAGTAAAATCATGAAGCAAATCTTTGTGTTCTACAGATCTAGCATATTTCAAGCATAAAAAACCTTGCTGAGTTTCTTGCCGGAGTCTTCTCAGTTTAAGTGTATTCCGAACCGGTGGTAAATTCAACTGTATGTACCAATTTAACGCTCATAAGTGCCTTACTAGGGCCTAAACTGAATAAATGACTTTTTGATTTTGTTACGGAATAAGTCATAGGTAGGTGTCTCCGGCACAGAATAATAAATATAATTATGCCAATCCTTCGATGCCATCCCATGCCTTATTTTAGTACTTAGCGTATGAAAATTTACGCTTAGCGATCTATATTATATCTTTTTATGTAGTTATTACGGATTATTATGTATTTCATAATATTATACTTAGTTCTACTTCTTCTATAATTTGCTTCTGGTGAATATATTTTAAAATTAAATCTTTGTATGATTATAAAATAAGTCGCACCATACTAAGAAAAGTGATAAATATTTTTTATGATTATCCCTATTATTAAGATTGTTTGACAATGACAATAAGGTGACGTTATTTATTTTACCATTTAATCCGTATATTATTATAGTGTTTAATGAGGTAGGCCGTAAATCTTTGCCGTATTCAGCAGGGTTTGGTCAGTGAAGGATCATTTCGTGAGGAAACCATAGCATGGTTTCCGCATATGTTTTGAAACTGTCGCATAGAACCTATGTTTTCTGATAGCTGTATTTAAGAGTTACTTCAATCCAATAGAAAATGAAAATGGAACTGCAGGGTTTTGAAACCAATATTTCAATATTACAGAGAAAATACTCAAGCTTCGTCAATACAATGCATCGGGAAATTGGATGGCAATGAAATCAAAAGGAAATTAGCAGAAGTAGTGCACCGTGTTTGTGTTCAGAATCTCACCATGGTAACTGAGGGCGAACCACAAGCTCTTAAAACAAGGTTAAAATAACCTTATTTGTCTTTTGTCCCGTTTTGACGCCGGATGTCAAAGAAAGACAATAGTCAAATAAGGCTATAATAATATTGTTTTAAGAGCTTGTGGTTCGCCCTCAGTTACCATGGTGAGATTCTGAACACAAACACGGTGCACTACTTCTGCTAATTTCCTTTTGATTTCATTGCCATCCAATTTCCCGATGCATTGTATTGACGAAGCTTGAGTATTTTCTCTGTAATATTGAAATATTGGTTTCAAAACCCTGCAGTTCCATTTTCATTTTCTATTGGATTAATTAAATGAAGTGCTTGCGCAATCTCGCCGCGGCGATTACTTTCTAATCAGATTTAAACGCGATACGGGTGCACTGAGATGAAAAATTCCAATGCAATTTACCTATTGAAATATAAGTTCCTGGATTTTCTTAAGTAAGCATCTCGTTAATTTGTAAGGTATCTTGTTATCATCGCTGCTTACTATAAACTTTTATACTTTGATTACGCTTCTTCGCAAACTTCTCGAAGGGTTTCATGGTCTCTTTTCACTTTATATTTTCCGCTCTACGCAAACGTGAATAGGGATGTTGCCTGGGTAAAAATATAATAATTGTAATTAGTCCGTCAGTTAGATTATCAAAAAATATTGGACACGTATTTTTTGCATTACCAAATCATTAACAATTGACGAAGATAAAGCGCGACTAAGTTCGGGAGTGGGGGCTCGTGACGTCACTTGTTACTAAAAAGTGTACCACACCGTGACGTCACGCGGAACTTATACACACGATATCTTCGTATTTTTTTGTTTAATTGACAAGAAAAAATACGTGTCTAATATTTTTTGATAATGTAAATGACGGACTAATTAGTTTTTTTCAGGAAAGTAGCCTATTATGCAGTCTCTCTTGCTATACGTTCACTCACTCTTGATACAGGCATCGGTATTAACAATCGGTTTCTGAAATGACTTGGTTAAAGGTGTTCTTGTTATAATAAAATTCGTTCATAGCATCAACGTTTAAATTCTCATTATAATTTTTTTTCTACGATGATGTATGTAATAAAATTGTGTTTATTCTTTAGTGTTATCTAATGGCTGCTGCTATAAAACGTTCCGCTGTTTATGTTATATTATTTTTATCGTTTCTACTTAACACCTTAGCATGAATCAATAGAGATACATCGTCATTAATAATGTTATTCTTAAACTCTCAAATCTCAAATATTGGTTTAATAAAAGTAACTCGACCATACTCGAAATAACTCCGGTATCTATATTATAACTGCAATATATATCATGTTACAACGAAACGTCAAATTAAAAATATTAATCAGTTACCAGCGATAAGGTTATCATAAAGATTAGCAACCTAGGTGTTTTATTTATACAGACTAGTACAATACAAGTTACTTATACAGGGTAAGTGATACGAACAGGTGTTCGAGGGAAAGTACCATTATATTAGAAGTCTGAAAATACTCGCACTAAAACTGCATTTAAAGTTTGACTCAAGTATAATTTTAAAGCTTCGAGTATAAGGCGACTTGCGCCAAAACTGACTCAGGCCCAATTTTACAACGTAAATTTTTATCCATAGCAGAGTCTGTGTACAACTAAACTAATTTTAGTTTCACTATGTCTCTTTCTTATAAAGAAATGGAAAAGGAGTTAAGAAATGTAGGTAGTCCTGTCCAATTAGTCCAGTGCTTGTTTTCAATATAAATTTAGTCGCCATCTATGGGGGGTACCCCCATAGATATTTGTAGGCTTAAGCCTACAAATATCGCCGGAAAATTAACGCAATGGAGATGTGTTGCTAAAGACGCTTCCTGAAAATTCCGTTGACAGCCTTTCGCACCAATAACGCGATCCTGAAGGAGATTTGAATAACAGATAGGCTTTCGTCGACTGTGCAGTTTTGAATTTCCAAGTTCTTTGGTAACATCTGCAGAAACGAAAACTCGATGTAGAGACTTGTTGTCCAGGGTGGGAGGGTGTACTCACAACGCCACAAACCGCAAAAAAATGGAAAAGCATTGTGAAAGCTGTAACCCTAATCAAGGAGGACATTGGAGTTGAAGACCCACTATATACACTATCTATTGCAACCGCGACCCCTCTGACAAGAGTGCTTTACTGAGCAGATGTTTTCAATCCAACTTTATAACGAACTAGTTGTCCTCCGAGGTTTCACCTGCGTTCCAGGGATCAAAAGTAGCCTATAATACTCGGGGATAACGTAGCTTCCTATAAGTGAAAAAGAAAAAAAGGGAACCGGCCGGTAGTTCCACAGATTATCCAGTTTAACCAAACAAAAAATCTCTTCCACTTTATAATATTAGTATAGGTAGATAATTAGTGCAGTTTATAAGGAATATGTGCAATTTATAATAAAAAATTCTAATTCCGATATTAATATCGGAAATCCGATATTGAGATCCAATATCGGAAATCAATATCGGAATTGAAAAACCTTCCGATATTACATGCCCTATAGGGCATGAATATCGGAATCTCGGAATCTCGTAATATCGGAATCTCGGACGTTTTTTTCCGATATTACAATATCGGAATTGAGTGATTCAATATCGTAATATCGGAATCAGATATTTTTATCTATTTGGGTTTTTAAATAAAGTTTTTAAGCTCGCCTCAAGGTATAGTCGTCTGGAGCTATAAAATTAACGTATCATACATCAATTTTACCTACCAGTGTTCAAAATGAGCATATTTTTTCAACAAAATTCGAAGTACATTATCCATAAAAATGCTTGAAGCTTTGTTTTTAGGAAATTATTAGCAAGAAAAACAAGTGTTTAAAAAAGAAACATACAATGGTGCTGATTCTGTTGTTTACAACAAAACTAATTTAGTCTACTATATCTCTTTCTTACAAAGAACATAAAAAAATGATGTAAGAAATTTAGTCCTGTCAAATTAATCCAATGCATGTTTTCAACACAAATTTAGTCACCATCTATTGCGGTTAGTTCTAAATACATACACGCAAATGAAGACGGCAAAGACTAATTTGACAGCTTTAAATATGTTCTATCCTTTTTCAATTATGTTCGCAAGAAAGAGATGTGAGTGTGATGTAACTAAAATTAGTTTAGTGCGATTTACAACAGAATTGGCACCAATATGGCAGTTTTTGTCTCAAAATTAATTTATTTAGATTAGGTTCTAATAGGCACTAAGACACCGTAATATTTTTTTTATGAATTGGGTATGCTTTTGGCTTCTGAACCAAAAAAATGTGTCCAAGTCTGTAACTGAACCGCAGAATCACACAGCAGAAGTATGTATGTAGAACATCAGACTATGTACATATGCAAATAAAACTAACCTGGTAGTGGCCCTGATTCTGTTGTTCACAACGAAACTAATTTTAATCTCACTATGTCTCTTTCTAACAAAGAACATAAGAAAAGGATGTAAGAAATTTAGTTCTGTCAAATTAGTCCAATGCTTGTATTCAATATAAATTTAGTCGCCATCTATCGTGGTTACGCCTAAATACACGCAAAATAAGACGGCAAAGATTAATTTTACAACTTAAAATATGTTCTATCCTTTTTCAATAATGTTCGTAAGAAAGAGATGAGATGTGACTAAAATTAGTTTAGTGCGATTTACAACAGAATCGGCACCAGTATCTGTTATTTTAGTAATTTCCTTTACCTACTGCATAAACAGCCGGAACAGTTTAATAGTTATAGTTTTCTATATGAGGACCCTTAACCGTATTGTCATTTACTTCATATGTATGGAAAAGAGTTTGTTTAAGATTCTGGTAGCATATCTGTTAAATATCATTGCTGACCGTCTCATGTTCAACCGTGTTCATTTCGAAAGAAATTGCATTAAAAGATATTAAATAAGCTGCCGTAGTCTTATTGGCATTGGCAACCTATGATTCAGGCCGTTATAAATCTCATAAGTCGTTGAGCTTCAATTATTACGTAAAAAGGATCAATTTCTCTATAGGAAATTGATATCTTGGAAAAAGATATTCTTACTGTAGCTCCTAGTCGCCGCGAAGTCTCATTTATACAGCAAATATACCTACAGCGTAGCATTACAATCGACGCAGAGTGCTTCAGGGCATACTTAGCCTAGCTAATAACTGCACTTTTGCATTTCGTAGAAGTCGTTTTAAAATAATGTTCTCAGAAGTTCTATACAGTTTGAAATGCAGTTGAAAATAAGGTAGGGTCGGTGGTAGTGTTGCCAGGTGTCTCGATTTGCGCGGGACGTCCCGATTTTCAGGGGTCTGGTGACACGTCCCGATTAACCCTTGATCGGGACGCCAAATGTCCCGATTTTTCACTAACCTCATGAGTCTTTACTATATTTGATAATTTTGACAGGAAAAGTGAATATAACTAAGCTGCTACTACATAAAAATATTTTTGCTTTCATTTTTTCTCACCAAATTCAGACTTTCACTACTGTCTCGATTTGAAACCCAAAATCCCGATTATTTTATCCTTACGTTCCGAAATTTGACACACGGGACCTGGCAACACTAGTCGGTGGTAACTTTTGGTGGTACAACAAACGCTGCAAACCCACTAATTTCGATAACATTTTGCCTCAAAGTCAAAGTCAAAGCCATTTATTCAATTTAGGCCCTAGTAGGGCACTTATGAAGGTCAAAGCTACTGAAGTGACCACCAGTTCGTAAGTCGGCCTTCAAATGAGAAGAACAGGCAAGAAACTCAGCAAGGTTACATTTTTTAAATATTTTTTTTGAACAATCTAACTATATCTGAAATAAATAAATATCTGAAATTATGAGCAAGTATTGCAAAGCATCAACGTCCAATCGGCTCTTCAAAATAAAATACCTGTCTTTACTATAAAGATATAGTTTTATGGTCTTAACGATATGCAACTGTATTATTTTAATAAATAACGCTTGTTTCCGCTTGGCAGCGGCATTCGCGTTCCCGAAAACTAGGTCTCTATAACTACGCCTTAATTTTTTTTATTTATATTTAGCCGATGATAGCTCAATGGTAGACTGGAGGAGGAAAACAGCACGGTGGTAGGGTATTTTGTAGTATCAGCCTAGCTGGCCACATGGACACTCTTGTTATACCTAGATAATGTCATGCACTTTCTGGAATGTTTTGGCAGCTACAACAGTTCCTTCTAGATGGTATTGAAGTCAAAACAGAGGTCTACATATTGTTACAAAAAGCAAAACATCAGTTAAAACATCGAGAAATAGAAGAATATTATACCTATCCCATCTCCGGAACTTTTTCTTCATCAAAACCGGCTGTGTAGTGAAGCCGTTAAAATATAGCAAACAGACGGACTCGCTTTCGCTTGTATAATACAAGGAAAGAGAACAGTTGAAGCAACTACAGCTGGAACTGCGATGCAATGACAGTTGGATGGACTCGTTGAACTTTGTTCCTGTAAAATGCAAATCGCTTCATATATATAGAAGCATGTTAGCGGGACTATTATTCTTGCATTTCATCCAATAAAAGTAGTGAGGAAGCGAGATGTTGCAATCATTCTATTATCGTGATTGAATAGACAGATATATTTGCCACAGTACACCAGGTACATACTTACATAAAATAAACTAAAGTAAAATCAGACTGTTGTTTTCACAATGATTGCCTTCAAAGAAATCGTGTCATAATTACTGTGGCTTAGTTGTTCAAAGCAAATTTTGATGAAATAGAGATAAAATGTTTTTGTTAGGAGTAACGAGGATGACTAGGAAATAACTGAATGCCGTATTGGCGGATATAAGAAAATGTATTGGATGATCGGAAGAAACATACATATTGCGTTAAACCCAAATACCTATATTTCAAATAAGGCGGATAGATGGAAAATAAATAAAGTAAAATGGAACATACAGCTGAAATATTCTTAATTGCTTATCGAGCAGTCTTAGTCTTGACCATGTTTTACAACTAAAAATCATAACAGTAAAACTGCGGTAACTTGGCATTTTTCCCCATTAATTATTTTCTTGGGCAGGTGGTGTTTGCGTGTCCATGGCGCATTTAACCTTCGTTTGTAATTTCCGCGATAAACGTATAACCCCATTTGGAATGGACCGAATAGTGTGGTGCATTTATAATGTTTAGTTACGTAATACTAGCGAACTTGCCCGCGGGTGTGCACGTATCGATTTCGCTGACTTAAATCCTTACAGCGAGCGAATATAAGCGACGGGTCGCTTGATCAACTTGTCGCCTGGTAGTCTAATAGAAAAAATAATACATGATGTTCCTATAACCTTTTTGAAATATTAATCAATAGATATGCATTAAAACAGCTATTCTTATTTGTTCAAAAAACGACTTTCCGTAAGTATTCCTATCCTTCGTGGTAATTTACAACAATCAGATTATTCAATTAAGATTTCCTTCTTAAGGAACTGGAACCTTATTAGATTCTCGATTAGTTTCCGTTTGTAAACGTAAGAAACTGCATCGTCGGAAATAAATAGAACTCCGTTTTTAATTTGCACGGATTAGTATTTTAACAGGGCAAAATAATTAGTTTACATTCGTTTTCCTTCCCTTTCGCAATACTAGCAGGATCTTCTTGTCTTTGTGTGGTAAACCTTCGGCCTCATCATCACTTATCAGTTGAGAGTGTTTTAACACAAGCCTATCCATAATAAAATTTACCTCATGACTATGCCTGAAATTACTTCAAGTTGATAACGAACCGCAGTCTTTTGAAATGCCATCCCATACAAAACTGGCTTGTCGCTAACAAAGCAGCTTATCGACATACACCCTTGTCTTCGAGGCAGATTTGTCTGTTATCTGTTCAAAATTGCAATTTTGTGTCAGTTATAAAGGCGCCAACAAGACAGCAAAATAAAAAGTTACCTAAAACATATTACCTACTATAGTTGAACTATAACAGGAAAATAAATGTCAGGTATGAGAGTTACTAATGGACCTTTTTTCTTTGCATTAAATAGACAGACAGGTGCTCCCCGCTTATTATTTATTTGCCTAGCTCCTATATTTGGATGCCTACTCCATGTTTTATGCTATAACTAGCTGTTGACCCTCGATTTCAGTCACATACAGTTGAATTTTTAAACCATAACTTCATAAAAAAACTTATATTGACTAGTCAATGCTGGGTATGACTAAAAATTACAGTCAATGACCGATATATGTATTCTGAGCTTGCTTATAAGTTAGGTCTTATAAAGTGTGCCAATCGTCTGCATTTTGCGGTACTGGCTAATATACTCACAGATTTGAAGCTCTTACCATTTTAAATCAAAGACCAATATCTGGTCTTTCCGCGGAATAACTACCTAGGTAATTGTAATAACTTTACCTTTCGAAATACATTTCTGTTTTGGCTTACAACTGATGTGACAACTGACAAGAGTGCTCGACTGAGAATAATTTTAGCTAAACCTATTCCCCCTTATTACAAAAAGAGGTTTAAAGCAAGTTTAGTGAAACACGTCACTCGGTCACTTTCTAACGTCATATAACACGAGACGAGGCTATTTTAAAACCTGGGTTTGCTTTAAACCATGTTTTGTAATAATAGGGAATAGGTCTAATAGGCGAAACTTAGTAGATCTCGCGCTCTAATCATCAGAGGATTCAGAGGGCATTGGAAATGAACATGGCGAAAGTAAAAAAAGTATAGCTACTTAACATTTTTTTCTTGCACGTTAAAATCTAAATTATGCATTAATAACCTATCAGATGGCTGAACCTCTCAGCGGCAGCAGTTTGTTTGTATTCGCAACAAACCATTAGTTGTACGTTCGCATTATTTTCAAGCTCGCTCCATCGTCGACCACATTTATATCCCCGGGCTAGATTGTGCTAAGCCCATTTAAATATAAATTCAAAAACACAGCAGAATAGGTAAGTACCTATTATATAGTCAGTCAAGTTCAAGTAGTATTCGCACACGATGTGTTCCGTACAATAATTGTATAAATAAGTCATAATTTTTCACTAAAATAGCAATACACGAAACACAAGTTTTGAACTTTGACTGAGATCTCTCGTTTCAACTGTGCATTGACTAGTGCAACCTAAAAACTGCAAGGTTTGACTATAAAATATCGACAATAATTAAAATAATAAAATAAAAGGGTTACATGTCATCATTTGCATTAAATACTTTGGCGACCTTGTGGGAGAAACCTTGGGGGAACTAATAATGATATTCATTTACCCCTTTCGCAAAAGGTCGGCCTGTAACTCCTTCATTAACCTACTAAAGTCCTGTTAATAAAGTTCCAGTTATTTAAGACACCCATATTATACAACTTTTATATTCATCTAAAAGAAATATGTAAACATATCACGAAAAAGAAAGGTGAAATGGGAATCGATGACATTAAAAGCTACATTGTTGTTAACTAAAAAACTTACAGAATATGGGACTGTTCTGTTATCAAAATACTGATGCGATGCTTGTTTTAACACCCCCCCCCCCCCCCCAGGGCGCCCGACCGCTTAGTCCGATACCACCCGAATACTATAAATACTAGCAACAAATCGGACGACCCACTCTTTTCCTGATTGTTCGACGTTCCTCTCGATTGTGACTGTGGCTATAAAACAAATGAAAAGATACTCTCGCCGGGTGAACACGTGCGTTTGCAATTTAACAACGTTAAAAGATGTGACGACTCCAAATAATTATTTTAAGGCTTGAGCAAACACTAAAAATAAACGGCAGTGTGATGTCATGAAAAGTGTTACGTATCGAGCCGCCACGCATCCGAGTATGACATCAGTTTCTGTTCGCCACTACTCGTATCATCTGTTCGCCCGCTGAATTATTATACTACTGTTCCCACCACTCGTGATTCACATTTTTTTTTATAGATCATGAAACAATTGCTACTTTTTATGTAGAATACTAGTTGACATTATTATCATATTACTGTAACTAGGCTTGCCGGTTGTTTTATGATAACGTTTCATGGGCAGCTTTTAAGAAGCGTTTGGCTGCACACAAGTAAGCCTGTTGTGGTAGGGAAGTCTTTGACTCACTCGACTCAAAATGACGCTGGTCTAGTAATTATGAAGCTAGTCCTGTTTAATATAATGCATTCTGTATTTCTAATATCCTTAGAAAAAAAACTAATATGGGAACGGATACGAATCATTTGGCATTGAATAGAACCCATTGTTATTGGTACCTGTGATTACAAATGATCGCGTGTGTGTGATGATAGAGTAATTGATAATAAGAGATTGAATGCGTCAACAAAACGAGCCGGGTGGAAGGCACGTCGTGTTTCTTAACATGTTTTGATTTCCTACGCCTATCAATGTAACACCGCTTTGTTCAATGCGTCAATCGTTGCGAACCTCCTGCCGATTACGTGTCTGTAATTTTGTGACAGCAAAATGCACTCGGTGGGGCTGTACATATATGTGTATACAATACAGGCATGCGGGCTCGCGAGCCGCGTTCCGAAGGTTAACCGATCCAGTTAAATGGTGTACAAGCATTGCGTGGCGACTCGTTCGTGATAATCGCGTACATAGGTGGAGTGTAGTCCTACCCTGGAGTCTGGAGTCGGGCCAGCCCACTCAGACGCCGAGAACCACTGTGACTCTTTCATGACGCCGCATATTTTTAACGTAACTAACAACGCAGACACACTCTCGAGTGCCAAATGTAAAGTTCACTAACATAGATTTGGCAAGAGCGGCTATTTACGCCAAGTATCTATGCTTCGAGCGAATAATCGCGGAACTAGTAGAATCGTAGATACTGTAGTAACACGCGTGGGTGGACAGATCATCAAATCATACTCTGGGCACCTGCATTGTTGGGCGAAAACGCCTACGTACAAATAAATATTTAACACGAAACCTGATATAAAACTCCGCCTACATTCGGATGATCTAGACAGCCTGGAAATTCTAACTGAAAAGTTGTGGGTACATTGCTGGTGGTCAGTTTGAAGCTAATTCATTACAATATTCAGTATAGGTATCTATAGAGGTAGGTGGGTATCTGTAGGCATAAATGCTATCACGACCTTCTGCTTTAAAGAAATAGGGCTCAAAATCAGCCAAGAATATACTATCACTGAAACCAAAACATGTACTAACCTCGTGTTTTAATCCACTATTATCTGACACTTGATCCTTATGTGTGTTCTACCGCTTGTACAACGGAGAGTGTTCTAAGGAATTGTTCGACTTGATGCCCACGGCTACCTTTCACCATCGCAACTCTCGCTATCGACGGGGAATCCATCCACACACATTGGAACCAGAATTGTTTAGAACTGTGCGTGCTATAAGGAGTTTTCTTCCGCGGACGCTCAGACTGTGGAATGAGCTCCCCGCCGTGGTTTTCTCAATGGAGTACAGCATGGGGTTCTTCAAAAAGGGTGTGAAATGGTTTCTTCAGGGTTGGCAACGCGCGAGTGATACCCCTGGTGTTGCAAGCGTCCATAGGCTATGGTAACTGCTTACCATCAGGCGGGCCGTATGCTTGTTTGCCAACTTATGGTATAAAAAAAAAAAACTTGAGTCAAAGGTCCTAAAAGTTTGTTTCAATTCAATGAAAATTTTAGACTAATTCTGTAAATAACGATAGCAATAACTCAAAAGCCTAACTTTTGAGTTACTGCTGTCGATCTTCAACCATTAAGGTAGCTGCCCTCACTGATCCGTCTAAAATTTCCACCCTGTAAACATGGTACTGGGATGTTTACCAGAATGTCTACGTGTGATTGTCTCAAATGCATTCATCTTCATATACATGTATAAGCAGCTTTAGTATTGAAGATATCTATCTATCTTCATCATCCACATGTGTTCTCCTTCCAAATCACGTGCACATATAATACTGATTTAGAACATACTAATTCAAGCTATTGTTTGTATTAACTTTGTTGCAAGTCGTATATTTTCAGATGCGATGACCTATGCTTTTATCTGGGACGTACAGTTCAGTGCATCATGACTTTTAAAGTGCTGCTTGTTGTATGAGACCACTGTAACCCACGCTTGTAAATTGTTCAGGCGTATAGTTGCCGGCACGTAACTTGCCCAGACTCGTTAGACTATTTTCTGTTTAATCTAGTTAGTTATAAATACGCAAGTTTAAAAATAACGTTCTAAAATAAAAATGAAATTTAAAAACAAAAACGAAAATATTTCGCTGACTTAAAATCGGTGACAGATTAGAGTTATTTCATAATTTTTTGTGTATTTTGAAGTCGATATTTTTTTTAAATTACTAATTATTTCATAATTTTTAGTTATTCTTAAATGAACTAGAATTTGACCAAGGTTTTGAGATGTCTTTCCTTTGAGACCATAACCCCGCCAACACCATAACTGTAGCTCGTTTAAATAAATCAGGCCGTCACATTATTAGTCCATAAACCGATTTCGAAGAAACTTGCACTGTTCCCTATGTTGAAGTAAATGTAAACCAATAATAATGGTTACAATCCGATTAATTTCTTCGGAGATAGGCTTGGACAAACATACATACATACATACATACACCTATGAAATTTTGTATATTTGTTTGGAAGCCCTAATAGATGATCATATGTGAATATATTGCAGATCCAATAATATTACATACGTGTCGAATTGATAATCTCCTTTTTTTTGAAGTCGATTAATAAGTGCAAAGAACAATTGAAAGTCAGCACATATAGCACATCAAAACTGAGAAGTGAAATTCAAAAGCTGGCCAAGTTACGTGCCGCGGCTACTGTACGATATTTGCATCTGAATTCCTACGCCTAAAAGTTTTCAAAGTAAACTTTGGTAGATACTAAAAACAGTATCAGAGTTTTACTCAATTTTTACTACAATATACAAAACAAAACAATGCTCCTATTGTGTAGTGTACGTTAGGTATATTATACAAATAGTATCCGGAGTTTGCAGTTGCGGGTTTCGCTTTCCATCATGTTGCATTGGTTATTTACTCGGACGTATTCGAAATCTGCAATTTAATAACTTTCAACGGCTATTTACTCATGAATTCAAAATAAATACATCATCATAATAAATATGTATGTCTTTGCGTGCGTCTGTGTATAATATCTGTGGCACAGTAATATTATGTGCTTTCTCTTTGTATACGATTACTGGGTGACGTATACGTGTCTGATTTGAACCCGGATAGTTCGGATTGCACTGACCTATTTCTGTTATTATTTGATATAATCCGGCTATTTGCGAGTGGGACTAATATAAAGTAAAAAACAGTAATAAATATAAAGCTTTTTCAAAAATCAAAATCAAAAAGTCATTTATTCAGTTTAGGCCCTGGTAAGGCACTTATGAACGTTAAGTTGTTTACATATAGTTTTAATAATTAAAATTAAAAATAATTGTTGAATTTACCACCCGGGGCTCTACCGCGTAACTTTGGTGGTATTCGTAACGAACACCATTAATAAATTTCATCCAATCAGGGCCCGCGAATGGTCATCGTCGCGTCGTACTGCGTGCGCTTCATTGGATGAAATAATTAATGGTGTTCGTTACGATTACCACCAAAGATACGCATTAGCCCGGCCGGTTCGAAATACACTTAAACTGAGAAGACTCCGGCAAGAAACTCAGCAACTTTTTTTTTTGTGGAAGATTTTTTTAAATTACAGCTAAGCCTTTTTTTTTGTTATGTACGGTAGAGAAGAGATGTACCATAATAAGATACACCGGACCAAGACATTCACTATTCCAAGCCTTGTCGTGCAAGTTGCCACAGTCTTGAACAAAATTTTAATTTCAAATATTCTCTCGTGCCTTTACGACATAAACGCCATGCCTAAGTAGCCCTGATTGTAACTACTGTATGTATAGGTACATAATCCAGCACAGAGCGTAATCCCTCGCATGTTTAGTATGATAATAAAGTAATCGATATGCGAGAATGTGCGTGTATTTAATATTAGTTACATGTAGTACACATATATCAAGCCCTATTGAGCTCTCTATATCGGGCGCACCGGATACCTCTTCCAAGGAAAGTACTTATGGATTGAATGACACATACCCTTAGTGGAAATATATGTTTACCCCACAACGGCTCAATGCAAAATCTAATCTAATATCTTAAAACTATGAATTCTAATAACTGAATCTCAAACGGCTCCAACGGTTTTCATGAAATTTAGTATGCTGGGGGTTTCGGGGGCGATAAATCGATCTAGCTGGGTTTATCCGTGTTTTTAGGCAATGAAAAACTGCTACAATATCATTAGAATACGATGGTAAATTTCGCCACTATCTACAAGCTTATGAAAGCTCAGGTGGGAAATCCGTCGGACCCGAAACCAGAAGACGACCCTGTTCGAGTCCAGATGATTATTTTTTCCCTTTTTTTTACTCTACGATACTTTATATATATATATATATATATATATATATATATATACTGTATATGAAACGATTCGAAACTGTCCCAATCGAATCGAGCTTTTAATTTCAACAATTGTCTTACTCTGAAAATTGGATTTGGTTGGCAAATTATCGAACTTTTTAATTTTTCCTACTGCAATTGTAATCCAATTTTAACTGAAAGCAACGTGACTGTGTTAGGAGTAGACTACGTTAATTTTCGATTTTTTTTAGCAAATATCGTATTTAGGTCACAATGTTGAACTTGCTGGGAAATTATTATCTCAAATATCTCTTTTAAGCTTGAACTTGCTTGTCACCAATTCCTCTCGATTGTGAGGTCAAACGTAAGCAATTTTGTTTTTTTTAGTATCACAAATATTTTTATATATTAACATAATTTTTAATAAGGGATCCATTCAACACGCTGCTCACGTACATGTCTCCATAACAAGAGATTCTGTGTTCTAATCTGCGGTCGCATAATGTTATCCACAATGAGTTGGTCGGAAGTGTCATGAATCGGTCTAATTGGCAATCCTTGATATGTTTTGTTGGCAGACACACAAGTCTCCATACATACTGGGTGCCCCATTTCGGCTATTGAATAAAAACTTATTTTTATTTCATCAACGTAATTATTCAAAGACGAACTGGGGCCTTCCACTACGTATTGCGATTCAACTCGGATTGAATCGAATAGTTTTTGTTTCAAAAAATTACAGAATGTATAAAAAATAGTGACGTATGACTGAAAAACATATCAGTTTCAGAATAAAAGTTGGTGATAGTAGTTTGATGGCATGCTTTAGAATAACTATTCGATTATTCTGGTTTCCTCATTAAGGCCTTTGCTTGCGGCGGCGTCGTGTGACGGCTCGTCCTCTTCACTTCCGTGCGATTAGTATATAAAATTATTATGTAATAAATCTAAGCTTGTTATGAAAAGAATAATTGCTGAGTTTAATGTCGGCTCTTCTCAGCATATGTTCCTTCCGAACCGACTGGTTTAGAGTGAAACTATTCATAATATAGTGCCTGCGAAGGTCTATTTAAAATAAATGTTTTGAAGTTTGAAAAAAAAAACTTTTTAAAATAAATTAAAAAAATAACTTATCTAGTTTTTTGTAAAACCCAAATCATTTTTCGCAAACATTAATCGAAATCCATTTTTTAGTTTGAATTTAAGTTTATAAATAAAACAACTGTAACATTAATTGTCATAATTGTATAGCTTTTTTATTGAAAAAAGGCTTATTGTATTATAGTATAAAAGGCTTACATAACATTTTTAAAGCCTCATGATATATCGTCACATCTCTCTCTTACAAACATTATGGAAAGAGGATAGAACATATTTAAAGCTGTCAAATTAGTCTGCCGTCTTCATTTACGGGTATTTAGACATAACCGCGATAGATGGCGACTTTTATATTGAAAACAAGCATTGGACTAATTTGACAGGACTAAATTTCTTACATCCTTTTCTTATGTTCTTTGTTGGAAAGAGACATAGTGCGACTAATAAGTTTAGTTGTAAACAACAGAATCAACACCAATATCTGTTTATAACCTTGTTATATGTAAAAATGGTAACAAAGTTATTACGTATATATTTATGTTTAACAGAATAACGCCACTTAGGTACAGAATAAATTATTTCCCGCTATGCAGGGGCTGGCTATGCATAAACAATCATATTGTACGGAAACTTGAAATACGTTCCCTGAAGTATGTTTTAAAACAATTAAACAAGTCTTGGAGTGGGGAAACAATTTTCTTGCAGGAATGCCGCCCTGCAGTCTGCTGCATGAATGCTCCAATTACTGCATATTAAAAGTGAATACAAAACAGAAAAATATGGTAATGTCAGATAAAACAAACTTATGTCTAATCTTCGCGTGGCATGAGACGGAGATAGCGTGTTTCGCGAAACAAAAATGAACTAAGCGCTTCTTATCTAAATAACTCGTAAAGTATAGAATATTAAAAAAAAAACGTTAGTAGCCGCCCTGGGTGATATGTTAGTGATATTATTTATCGAATTTTTGTCTTAATTAGATACACCATGAACGAATAAAATCGAAAAATCATTATTATTAGAGGTATCTTTGTGATTTTTTCTATCGAGGAATTTTCATTCCATTATGTTTTTGTTCAGATAGAACCCTCGCGTATATAATGAAAATACCCATATGTGCACCAGTGAAGTGAAATGAAATGAATTATGTGTATCGTGTCTTTTCAAGTTGTCTCAAGAAGTCCGTGAAGTTTTAGTACAATAACCACCATTGTACCAAAACATGACTTTTATGGACGATGACTGACTGAGGACTATGTGAAAGTGATTAATTGAGACTAGAACTTATAATATTACTGGAAATTGGCAAAATACACAAGCAGTGTGAAGCCATTGAAAAAAAAAAGACTTAATAATCAATACAGTTGCTAATTCTACGTATAAACAAGGTATCATGTGAATAGACAAGTTGCAATTTTATGTAGGAAATATAAAAACATTGTATAGATTGGATTTTATAAATTACTGAATGAACACATTCCGCAAGCATTCAATTTCAAACAGACAATTATTTTTATTTTGTTTTATTTCATTGAAAAGGTTGATTGGTTCAGGATTTAAATTAAATTGTTTCATTCAATCTCGACTCGTTGATTTCTATTGTCATAGGTACAGTCAGCGACAAAAGTAGCTGATCACTTTAGTCCCTGTCACATAAAACAATCAGTTTTCATACCATCTGTCCACAGAATGTCAATAGATTATTACAGTAGTACCCAACTGATATTGCTTACCGATGTACCTGCGCATTAGCGCGCGCCGTGCGGAGGGGCGTGACTTGCGAGTGAGACGGAACTAACAGCTGCAGTGTATTATGAACCTTATAGTAGTGATCTAAGGTTGATTGTAAGTTTTAATAATTCTTTCGTTAATCTTCGGGGCCATACTTTCTTTTCTGTGCGAACGAAGATTCACGACGCGCCATATCAGTTGGGTACTACTGTACGAAAGGATACTAAAACAGGTTAAGAATTAACTCAGACATCAAAAGCACAGAGGATTACCTATACTATACAAAAGGCAGAACTACTTTTGAACCATTCCGCGAATATAATATAATGGCTGTCCTACGCAGTTACTCGCGTTACTAGAATAAAATGTATCAATTTCCATTGGCATGTAAAAATAGTAAATAGTCTTCTATACATATATAATTACTTGTCCTGACTGATTCATCAACGCAGAGCGCAAACAACTGGAGCTACAAACAACAGATACCTTTTATAACGTAAGCATCCACTAAGAAGGGGTTTTTGGTAATTCAACCTTTAAGAAGGTGAAAGGGGGGATTTTGTTTGTATAAAAAATCTTATACTTGGATATAAACTTGAAACATAGCAAGATTACTTACCTAAATAATTAAGATTCTCATTATTAGTTTTTTAGAACTTCCCCTTATGGGGGTTTAAGGGATGTTAATGTTTGTAAGGAAGAAACCTAATGCGCGGTCCAATTAACTTAAAACTCGGAATTAATACTATGGACAGAAAATAAAGGAACACGATTTTGGGGTTTCTGGATATTCGACCTAAGGCGCCGATCCCGCAGAGAGAGTTCTAGAGTTCCGCGTTCCGAGTTCTGCATTCCGTGTTGACTATTGCGCACAAAGCAAGCAGTCTAGAGTTCTGCAATATTTGCTACTGATTTCACATCATACACTTTTTCTTCTTTCAAAGGCGCCACATAGCTTACAATCAACGCGGAATGCAGAACTCGAAACTCGGAACTCTAGAACTCTTTTCAGTGGGATCGGCGCCTAAAGGGTAATGCAAGTACATGCTTAAATATGTAAAAGTAAAAAAAATATATCAAGAGATGTTTGATATTGGTTACTATGGTGATTGTTGGGATTAATATAATAAAAAAAGCTTTTAGACCGTGCGGATTGAGCTGCGCGTATTATATATAGATAGATATTCCAGCTAGGCGATGGGCTCATATAATGTACTCGCGTGCATATCAAGGTAATGAAAGGGAGCTATTTATAAGTTAACTACCACCACCCCATGGGATAATATTGTGAAGACGACGCAATTATGTTGTTTGGTTGGATGCATTCATTATTTTATTCAAGAATTCATAGTTTATTATAGTAACATTTGAAACGCATCGCTCTTATTTTTCTATTCAAATAACTATTGAAAATGCTTCGATTTTTGAAAATCTACTCTACCCTCAATATTATTAATAATATTTGATTTCCGAATACAAATTAAAATCACAATCTGAAGGGAAGGTGGAAGTTCTTTGTGTTATGAAGTACGTATTAGTCAATTGCTTTTTGGTGAAGGAAAGCGTTAACATTAGTAGTGAACTCAGTTCTTAGGGTGCGTTTGCACCGAGGCGGAGCAGAGCGGAGCGGAGCTTAGCGGTGCATGAATTATCCAATCACAATCATCGAAATCTGCGCTTCACTTCAGCGGAAACAGTGTGATTCCTGTGAAGTAACAAACATGGATGTTTGTTTATATCCAAAATGCACTTTGATTGGAAATCGTAATATTCCTCAAACCCAATACTGCAGAGCCTCCAGGCGTGATTATTAATATTTTAACCACTTAACGAATACAAATATCTCCACATAACAATAAATGTTAACTTCAAGGTTATTTTTAACGTGTGACGCAAAGAAGGAACTTATACAAGTTAGAATATACCTATAGTAACCGATGTGAACAAACGTCAGTCTCACCGCAAGAGTTAGTTATACAATAGCATTTAGAGCGAAGCTGTTAACGAAATTATCAGAGATAATGGAGATGTTTTAAAAAAGTATTGTAAGCCATCATTTCGTGTACTCTTCCCTCGTTCATGCTTTTAGTCTTAAACGGCTTTGGTTAGGCTTTGTTTATGATATTTATTACTCTTAAGACTGATTTTATGGCTTAGGCTATAGTGAGAGCATAAGGCCTATAATGGTGTGCGATTTTCTCTATGGACAGATACGGCGATTTCTTGGCTTTGATATTTCACGCTCGTGTCGTAGCGACCGGTTTAGAATCGCAATATGTTTGAGCACTAATGCTTTATCCGAACTACAATGACGTTCCATTAGGGCTTAATAAAATAATAACAATAGATGATTCTTGAAAGGTGGGACATATAGGTAAGCACTGAGTACACTCACTTCAACAATGTCGTTCGTTAGATGTGAAAGCGGAGTCGTTTGCAGTCTCTCGTGATTATTATCCATATTCCTGGAGAACAAGTCTACGCATATCAATATTTTATATGTAATCATATTTCCTCGATGGAGTTGTTAGTATTAAGGGGGCCCTTCATGGCCAACGCAACTTCAACGCAAGCATAGCCTAAAAGCTTGTTCTTTCATCCAACGTAATGTTTGACTGCGAAAAAAGAGAGACAGCATCAGAGCCGTCGGTTATCAGTCGTTAAATTCCGCTGATCACTCGTTGCCGCTTCGCTAGGTCGTCAATGTCGTTATTCATGATTTCGCATATCATAAAACTTGTTCCAGGAGTGTACTTCTTGTGAAAAAAATCTTTCAAATTTGTGAAAAAATGTTAGTTATTTAGAATCTCCAATACATTTGCAAGCCAGGGAGCCAATTCTCATTCACTCGAATTAATCACTTGTTCCAAATAAAGTTCGAATTCGTACTTTTTTCGAGTGAAAATCAAGTTAGGCTATTCTGAGAATTTCAATGCCGCCATTTTCTCTTATTTTTCGAGGGCTAGCGCTCGAACTACTTCGACTGGTCGGGACCGTTCGAAACGTATTTCGAATGCGAACTTTCAAACGTCAAACAGTTAGGTTGTCATTTGGAAACGTAATGACAGATAAGCCTAAGGATTTCCGTTACTCACAGAAAATATTTTGTCATATTAATTTATAATTATTATATAAAATTGATTAACTTATGAATTCCGGATATATTAGGATATAATAAGAGTAAAACGTTGTTTTAAATATTTTATTAAAATATTCATTAAAATCTTTTAAATTTTAATTTAAGATATAAAATTATCACGTACGTTAACAAAACGCAATTATCAAGTGAAACGAAACGCATCGTGCAATTTGTATCCATCATAATGGCAACATTTACTCCTTACACTCGAACTTATTGCGAAGGTTAGTTCGATTAGTGCCGAGAATACAGGAATCGAAAAATAGACTCCGCCCCTCGAAATTTTACGGTCGAAATAGAACTCGTAATGCAAGTTCGATTCGAAGGCTAGTTTCGAGGGAAGTGAGAATTGGGCCCCAGGGAGCCAATTCTCATTCACTCGAATTCATCACTCGTTCCAAATAAAGTTCGAACTCGTACTTTTTTCGAGTGAAAATCAAGTTAGGCTATTCTGAGAATTTCGAATCCGCCATTTTCTCTTATTTTTCGAGGGCTAGCGCTCGAACTGCTTCGACTGGTCGGGACCGTTCGAAACGTATTTCGAATGCGAACTATCAAACGTCTAACAGTTAGGTTGTCATTTGGAAACGTAATGACAGATAAGCCTAAGGATTTCCGTTACGCACAGAAAATATTTTGTCATATTCATTTATAATTATTATATAAAATTGATTAACTTATGAATTCCGGATATATCAGGATATAATAAGAGTAAAACGTTGTTTTAAATATTTTATATTCATTAAAATCTTTTAAATTTTAATTTAAGATATAACATTATCACGTACAGTCGCGGTCTAAAAATGTTTACCACCTTGCGGTCTATAATCGCTTGCACATTTCTGTTTCATAAGGTTGACCGGAAATAAAATGACTTTTGATAGGCGTGAATTGTAATTGACATGAAAAATAATTCAAAGAGGTGTTATACCTAGTAAGAATTGAGTTCTCTTGATATAGCACTAAATATAGTTGCCAATAAAAAACTGCCCTTTGCTGCAGGAATAAACTTCCCATTACTTTATTACCTTTGTATTTTTATTGAGATTTTTTAATTACAAACGCTCAACAAATGTCGTAATATAATTTAAAAAAATATTATAGGACTCTCTCTGCGGGATCGGCGCCTTATTAGATGAGTTTACATAATCAAAAAGTCATTGACAGCCTTTTTGCTATGTTCGATACTTAAAAACATTTCACAATTTAAAAATGTAATATGTTTGTTGATATGACTTATTAGGCCTTATTGCGCGCGGTATGAGATGGAATCGAGTTTGAAAAGTGATAAACATTTTCAGTCCCCGACTGTACGTTAACAAAACGCAATTATCAAGTGAAACGAAACGCATCGTGCAATTTGTATCCATCATAATGGCAACATTTACTCCTTACACTCGAACTTATTTCGAAGGTTAGTTCGATTAGTGCCGAGAATACAGGAATCGAAGAATTGACTCCGCCCCTCGAAATTTTACGGTAGAACTCTCGTAATGCAAGTTCGATTCGAAGGCTAGTTCGAGGGAAGTGAGAATTGGGCCCCTGGTATCTAGATGTTTTCTTTACTTTTACAATTTATAGTTACATTAGATATGGCCAAAGTTCAGGTAAAATTTGTGCTAAACGCTGTTTTTCGGAGGCTTTTACTGAATTTGTTTTACACTTTTTTATTTTTGCCTAGATACACGGCTAGATATAGTGCACAAGATACCAATTTGTTTAAATATCTAACGAAAAATGTTTAACATCGCCATCATCAGTACAGAGCTTTTGTATGAAAAGTATTGTGGATTGACTGCTCTTAACGAAACTTTTCAATATTTTAAAAATAATAGGTAAATATAAATAAAATAAAAAACGTGTTTCGATTGCAGTATCTCGGTGCAATACTAAAGAAATGAAAAGGTTGACGCAGCAGTAACGATCGGCAAGAGGAAAGACGGTTACTCAGAAAGGATTATATTGTTTCTCAATTTTAAAAATACTGCTGGTAATGATACAAAGGGAACCTACGACTGTTAGGAAGTCAGTTAAAGACTAGTGCTAACTGAATTTGATACGGTTACTTCAACTAATTACAGGATTCAAGATATAAACGACGAAGGAAATATAAATTGAATAATATCAGTAAAATTGCTATTGTTTAAGCGAAATGATTCCTCTACAATAGAGAGCAAAATTGTAAGGAATCTCGACGCTCAAATTCCTCTTGCACTTGGTTGGGTTTCTATTGAATTTATCAGCGTTATACACCTATACTTGGTGCAACCTGCAATAGAAATCTGAGCTTACGGAATCTTTCGTGAAGCTTTATGAAATATGAACTAAGATGAAAGTACGTTGATAAATAATACTCATCGACCTCAGCTGCAACAGGACTATAAAACTGATTTAAATAAAACTTTTCCAGTTTATTTGAATGCAAATTCTGCAGAAATACTGGCTTAACTGTGTTTTAGGGTGGATTCGACCAAGCTAGCATAAGTTCTATACAGAGATTAAAATCACTAATTACTCTTAGAGTTATTGAACGTTGCGTTATACCAAGTTTTTTTTTTTTTTTAACTATTAAACTAAATTCGTTATACCGTCAAAATGCATGGAAACAAATATTACCTAAAAATACATACTTAGGTTATTAGTTTGTCCCAGATTACAATCTATATATATAAAATTCAAAGTCCTGACTGACTGACTGATTGACTGATATAACAACGCACAGCCTAAACCACTGGTCCTAGAGACATAACATTTAGAGGGTATATTCTTTGTGAAGAGTAGGTATCCACTAAGAAAGGGTTTTCGAAATTCCAGTCCTTAGGGGGTAAAATAGGGGATGAACGTCAGTTTCGAAGTTAGGATCTTAAAATTTTGTGTTTAGGCTGAAGATTGAAAATAATGTATACGTGTCTCAGCGTTTTTAATAATTCCACCCTCGAAGCGGGATGAAGTTGTTTTGTTTTATTGTTACAGAAAAATATGTCATTTGATTCCTGTAGGCCAACGCGGGCGAAGCCGCGAGCAGAAGCTAGTACCTTATAAAATTCAAGTTATATTCAGTAAATTATTTTAATACAATTTATCACTCCTTATTGGGGTATTTTCTTGCCAGTTTTCAACCTCATTAATTTCCTCTACAGCCTTAAACCATCGATAAAATAGTATCTGTTTATTTTAATTAACTTCTCAAAAAATAACAAACGAACAAAACAATTACTAAGCCTCCCACTATCGTAAAATCATAACGTCAAACAAATAAAAAGTCAATAATACAAACAAGGTATTGTTGCCATGGATTCTTCTTAGTTTTAAGTTTAGCAATTAGGAATTATTTTTGCTAGTGTCGAGTAATATTATAAGTTCTAGTCGAAGGAAGGTCGGAACCCTTGGTGAGCGAGTCAGACTCATATTCGCACTTGCCTGTTTGTTTTCATAATTCTGATAATATTTGACTTTATTGCTACAATACAATAATACTTCTTTCATTTCAAGATTGGACTTATATCTAAAACTAATTATACCAAAGATTATGTAGATGTATGCGTTTAGATATGAATATTAGTCTGTCCTTCTTAGACTAATTCCGGTTGAATGACGCTGATTTGACGAAGCGTCTCTTGACGTCATTGTGCACAGTTGGGGATGACCCCGTTAATTGCTACAATCTTGGACAAAAGGTTAACCTGTCGATTGCAGCTCCCATAATATTTATTATAGCATTGATTGTTTACTTTAGAGAAGCTTAATAATTTGAACTCTACATTTAAAGCTTTGGGCTTTGTCTTCGTCTGGCCAAGACTTGGGTGATGGTTTCTTGTCTGTGACAGTGTTAAATATATCGGCAGGTACTAGCGTTATGGTATTTTAAAATGAAAATTAAGTAATTTCGACTTAAAAATACACTAAAAAGTATAAAATAACTCTAATCTGACACTGATTTGAAGTTTTAGTTTTTCTTGAATCACTATAATTTGACCAAGGTTTTGAGATGTTTTTCCTTTGACACCACACCCGTAGCTCGTATCAATAGCCAGGCCGTCACATATATTTGTCCTTATCTTGAAAACTACTGAACCGATTTCGATGAAACTTCCACTGTTCCCTAAGTTGAAGTCAAAATCAAAATGTAATTTATTCAGTTTAGGCCCTAGTAAGGCACTTATGAACGTTAAATTGGTACATACAGTTGAATTTACCACCGGTTCGGAATACACTTAAACTGTGAAGACTCCGGCGAGAAACTCAGGAAGGTTTTTTTTGTGGAAGATCTTAAAGCTAAGTAAATTTAAACCAATAAAAAACGAATCTTCGGAGATATGCGTGGACAAACGTACATACACTTATAAAATTTTGTATACTTGCTTGGAAGCCCTAATAGATTATCATATGTGAATATATTGCAGTTCCAATAATATTACATACATACGTGTCGAATTGATAATCTCCTTTTTTTTTAAGTCGATTAAAAAGTGAACGAAGGTATTCAGATATTGCAAACGGTTTCGATTCTATATTTTGAAATAAGTATCCCTGGAATATTCTCAAGTACAATAATAATTGAAAGATACTTTATTCAAAATTCAAAATTCAAAATCATTTATTCAAATAGACCTTCGCAGGCACTTATGAAAAGTCTGACTCTAATACTCTAATACCGGTTCGGAAGGTTGCATTTGCTCAGAAGAGCCGGCAATAAACTCAGCAATTACTCTTTTCAAAACAAGCTTAGATTAATTACATAATATTTACATTCTAATCGCACTGACAACAATTGCGTGCCCCGGCGCGGCGGCAAAACTACAAAGTAGACTGAATCTATATTTAATAAGTAAAGAAATAAATGGCAAACTTAAGCAGACCAACCCCCACAAGCAGCACCTGTTCACAAGTATGACGCGTGTGGCAGCCATCGCCCTCCTCGCCATATTGGAGGGAAGTGAGCGACCCGTCACACGACGCCGCCGCAAGCAAAGGCCTTAAAGTGAGCATGACTTACTTAAGTCTGCCTTAGAAATAAAAAATAAACTAAAGGGAAACTACTAAACACGCAATTTGTTATCACTGTGACTATTGACAAGTTTATACTTAATATCATTTAGGTATATATTATATATTCTTTCATTATTATGCTAATATAAGCGAATGTTGATAGTACTATATGTTTTCAATGCGCTTAAACAATACGTAAGCAACACTGTTTATGGGGAGCTTTTAAAGAGGTGTAAACAACTTCTTAGTTTCACATATCGGACATGACATCAAAAGAACATTGCTAATAGCCTTTTAAATCCTATTATGCAGTAAATAACCGTTAATGCATTGTAAACTGAAGGTGGGTACTGAATAACATTATGAGAAAATAAGACACATCATTGTTGTTGTTGTTTTGTTATTGTTTTAAATCGTATGTATCACCGTAATTGCTTTGACATGATGCATAATGCAGAGCTTATGTCCAATTTATCACTAATAGGCACACAGCGCGCCCTTTTACAATGGTATAATTTCATTGTGGTGCGTAGTTTTTGCTGAATAAATCTTTCTCTAAGATGATTTGTTGATTTCTCTCGTTATATTCGCCTTGTGGGTGGGTGATAAATTACAATGTCTTATCGTGCGATGCGTTTACCATTTTACGAGACCTGATTTTATCATATTTATAAAACGGTAGATTCGATGTTGTGCATCACAAAAATCCAAATAATCGCTCGCCCTCTTATTTGTAGAATCACCCAAATTATTTGCGATCGGTGGAATATAAACGCTTCTTTCCATCCGTTATCTCGGGGTCCAGTCCTATTCTAATCATATCCTAAGTGTAAAAAATATCATTTCAAGACACGTTTTTAGTTTTAGTATTATTGTTATTTGATGACTGAACTTTTATTTCAAATCGATATATTATTATCGTAGAGAATCCAAATTATCGGGAATCGACGTAAATCAACACTCCTCATCAGAGGAGTTCATCGAAGTGTTCAGTCCATCATTTCAATTAACATAGCTTTGACGAGAAGTCAAATCCTGTCAACCGAATTAAGGTTTACGCCCAAATAACGCAATTACGGATTGACGTTGGATGACCGCAACATCCAGTTTGATTGGGCTCTGTTGAAACTGGGCTCGCAATATCTCTGGAATTCAATTTGCAATGAACTCTGCTCTGCAATCCGTTTATTTACCTGCTTGGCAAATAGTGCTATAAATGCTGCTGACAGATATTTGGAATGATTATTACTATCGTTATTTAAAAGTTTTTGCAGTGGACCGAAACGTCCACTGCAAAAAAAGACGAGGTAGATTCGGCCCGCGGACCGAACGAGGAGCGGACCGAATAAACTAAACACCCAGTTTTTAGGAGATACTTATTGGGAAATTTGTTTCGTGAGGTCCCATTTAAAATTATGGTGATCACGCAGTGCGAGAGCAGGTTTCATGTTGATAATTTCAATTAAACTTATAACTACATATATAGATAATATGAGGAGATAAGAAAGTGAACAAAGTAAATTTCATTATACAGCTAGTCTAATTTTACCACCTGCAAAAACACGTGAAACTATTGAAGAATATATATAATGTTGCAATTTACGGAGTAACTATAACTAAATATAACTATATATAGTGGCTGTTGATAAAAATATACCATCCACTTATGAATAGTAAGTAAACGTCGATTAAGTTTCAATAATTTTCTTCATTATTAACTCGGGTAGTGTAGTGCAATTACTTATTCTGTGCCAAAATTTCGGTTATTCCTTCAAGCTTGTTATAGGAATTCAACCTTTCAGTTTGATGAGCGCTCGATAGGTTAGGATAGGATCTATCTACATTATCGCTGGAAGTTTCCAGAGCGTCAACTTTAGTACCTCGTCATATAAGTGAATTGATCTTCATCAACTCTCTCAACGAGTTTGAATCGAGTTAAGAACTCTTAACAACAGGTAAATCATTATCTAGACGAGGCGTAGCTATTTCAAACGACTCAAAAAATAAACAAAGAAAAGCAGGTTCTCAACTCGTATGTATGTTTATGGATGTTCTTGCATAACTGCTGCAAATGTGAACGAATTTTAATAATAACTTTTTTGTATTCTATAATTTTTTGCTCAGTGATAATATTGCACTAAATACAATAATAATGTTATAAAATATTATTATTAACTTTGTGTATCCGCAATAATTTTATAACGAAAATAATGGAGTACACTCGAGTTTTGATGAAGTTGCATTGTAATAACATTTAGGGGATAAAATGGGTAATGCAGTTTGAATGAAACTTTTTTATGGAAAGGACTTGGAATACGAAACATAGTATCAATATTTTACAGAGTAGATGAATCAATTTGCATTTTGAGGTTTAGGTTAAATGGGTTGAGTTGATGTGCGAATGGAATAAAATACATTATGCCTATCGCGGTGTATCTTCCAAAATACAACCTCAGCGGTTAAAATTGTGTTTTGACTATTATATACTAATACATAATTCTTGAAGAGAGATCATAGGACACTTTATGCCTGGAACGCGTGTCGAACCGCGGGGAGCAGCTAGTAAAGTTAAAGGAAAACAGATTTCTATAATCATCTGTACTAATATAATAAAGCGGACGAGTTTTTGTTTCCTAGTTTTTTTTTGGTTGTTGAAACGGGCTAATTGGAACTACAAGTCGGATTCGAAAACTTATTTCACTGATATAGGAACTACTTTTTATCCATTTCTAAAATAAAGACGCTATTCAATTAAGTGGAAGTTAATCTTTTCTCTGATAATTTTAATTCTTAACTTTAAGGTAATCTTATGTTTGTCATTAAAATTTTTGGTCCTTCAGAAACTACGTGCGTGTCCCAACAAAAGTGATTTATTAGGTCTAATTATTATTACTAGTGGTTCAAGAAGTGGTCGAAATTCCAAAAAAAATACTTGATTTAGGAAATTATTGTGCTTTCGTCTCTTCTTCCCGAAAATCAGCGCTGTAGTGATCTGCAGCACATGCTGAGCTGGGGCCATTTAGACCCACGATATCACACGCAAATTATTGCATTATATTTATTATTCTTTTAGTTTGTTGTGTTGTTTTTTCTTATATTTTTTATATTACTAAGTTGTGTCTTTTTTATTCTTATTGTTGTGTGTGAATCTGTGTGTCTAATAATTACCATTTTTTTATCTTTATCTTTTCTTCTCCATATAAAGTTTAACTATACCAAATCTCTCTTTACATCTTGTGCGCAATAAATGTTGTACAAACATTTCCCGTCACGTATTTATATTATAGACCAGCTGTCCCCCGCGGTTTTACCCGCGTTCCCAGGATACAAAGTATTTTATTCTCCATACCATAGGTTATCTGCATGCCAACTTTCATGATGATCCGTTGAGTAGTTGAGGCGTGAAGGCGTAAAAAACAAACAAACTCACTTTCGCATTTATAATATTAGCACAGATTACTATACAGATAAACAGCTCCTAAGAACGCGAAATGGTAGGTACTTCACTACATGCGCAGCGATGTGTGCGTGAGCGCTCACCGACGAGTTCACGAACGAGAGCCGAGAAGTCGCTTCGGGTGTTTCCGGCGAACCCGAGGGTCTGAGAGTCGGGGGCGACTCGCGACCGAGCGGCACGCCTCGATACCTACATCGCTAGCAGTACGTCGTCGCTCGCTGCTCGTTACCGCGATACTTTGTTTTTAATAATTTTAAGAACAACTTACAAACAAAATGGTTATTTATTGCAGTGCGTTTATAAATAATTCCAGGAGGAATATAAATATATCCAATAATTTATCCAAATGAAGTAATTTTCTTACTAGGTAGGTACCTATGTAGGTACGAGTAATATTTTTAATGGTGGGCGAAATTGGACTCATGTCATCTAGACACGTAGTAGCGTGTCAAGCCAAGTTCAAGATATCTTTTACTTTATGCATATATTACAATTAGGGCATGAATATCGGAATCTCGGAATCTCGTAATATCGGAATCTCGGACCTTTTTTTCCGATATTACAATATCGGAATTGAGTGATCCAATATCGTAATATCGGAATCAGATATTTTTATCTATGCTATACGCTTGCAATACCAGGAGTATCATTCGCGCCTTGCCGACCCTAAAGAAATCTCTTCACACCCTTTTTGAAGTACCCCATGCTGTAGTCCATTGGGAAAACCACAGCGGGGAGCTCATTGCACAATCTGAGCGTCCGCGGAAGGAAGCTCCTTTGAGCCCGCACAGTTCGAAACAATTCTGGTTTCAATGGGTGAGGATGGACTCCCCGTCGATGGCGAGAGTTGCGATGGTGGAAGGTGGCCGTGGGCATCAAGTCGAACAATTTTTTAGAACACTCTCCGTTGTACAAGCGGTAGAACACACATAAGGAGGCAAAGTCTCTCCTCAGACTGAGGGGTTCTAAGTCGCTTGTGAGCTCGGGAACAATTTTGATGGCACGTCGCTGAACCGAGTCTAAAGGCCCAAGCTGGTATCCAGGTCCCGCCCATAGATGACAGCAGTACTCCATATGAGGCCGGACTTGCGACTTGTAAAGTAGCAGCCGTTGCCCGATGTGAAGTACTGCCTCGCTCTGTTGAGCACTCCGAGCATTTTGGATGCCAGCTTAACCTTGTCTTCCAAGTGACTTCGGAACAAAACGTCGCTAGAAATGTCGACACCAAGGATCCCGATGCTTTTACTGATGTTCAAGAAAGTGTTCTGGAATTGTGGAGCCACAGACCATTCTTAGCGGTGAACGCGCAGCCTTGAGTCGTGGTGGGGTTTAAATGGACTAGGTTTAGTCGAGCCCAATCGGAGACACAAGTTAGTGTACTCTTGATTTCAGACACCAGCCGTTCGCGGCTTTCCTCCACCTCGGAACGAGGGATATTTGCACGGCCCGTGTAATGAGCGTCCCCTGTACTATCGTCCGCATAGCAATGAATGCCGTTAATAGACAGCATATCATTGATATACAGAAGGAACAGTGTTGGGAACAGCACAGAGCCTTGCGGGACGCCGGAATTAACGCCCATGCTATCGGAGCAGCTACCGTTGACGACGGCTTTTATGCATCTGCTAGACAAAAAGCTGACGACCCATTTTCATAATCCCTCGGGAAGCCCGTATGCTGGCAACTTCGTGAGAAGACCCCTGTGCCAGACCCGATCGAATACCTTCACCACATCTAGGCACACTGCCAATGCCTCACCTTGACTCTCGATGATAACACTTCTCTTCTTAACCAAACTAAAGAAGATATGGAGGACCTCTCGGCTCATTAAGAAACCACTAGTCTCCAATTGGGACTGCAATCAACAGAGACAACATGAAAATTTTAATATTACACCGGTCGTAACTTAATAGATTGGACGTACTGAGAAAAATCTACATCTACCTCGGCTTTACCAATTCCAACACAGGATACAGTGGAGATGAGATCAGACAGAAGACGATATGCAATCACAAGATCAGCAGTAGGAAGATTTGGAAAGACAGAAGTATAACTAGGAAAACAAAGATTCGACTTATGAGATGCCTGGTCTTTCCGATCTTTCTCTAAAGAGAAACAAGATAGCCGGAAAATTTACGCACTGGAGATGTGTTGCAGAAGACGCTTCCTGAAAATGCCGTTGACAGCCTTTCGCACCAATAACGCGATCCTGAAGGAGATTTGAATAACAGATAGGCTTTCGTCGACTGTGCAGCTTCAAATTCTCAAGTTATTTGGTTACATATGCAGAAACGAACACTTGATGAAGAGACTTGTTGTTCAGTGGGAGGGTGTACTCGCAACGCTACGATCCGCAAAAAATGGAAAAGCATTGCGATAGCTGTAACCCTTGACTGAGCAGAAGATGTTTTCAATCCGAATTTATAACCAACTAGTTGACCCCCTAGGTTTCACCCACGTTCCCGGGATTAAAAGTAGCCTATAATACTCGGGGATAACGTAGCTTCCTATAAGTGAAAAAAAAAGAAGTATCAGACCGTTAGTTCCAAAGATTAGCCAGTTTAACCAAACAAAAAAACTCTTCCACTTTATAATATTAGTATAGATAGATAATTAGTGCAGTTTATAAGGAATATGTGCAATTTATAATAAAAATGTCTAATTAGGATATTGAGATCCAATATCGGAAATCAATATCGGAATTGAAAAATCTTCCGATATTACATGCCCTAATTACAATACTTATATGTATTTAAACTGTTATAATTTAGGTACATTATATAATAATGTAGACACTGTTATTTTAGGTTTTCAAGTGTGTGATAATGACATTATTTTCATTGTTTACAATGGTTGTAATAATGATTAGGTACAGTTGGACGTTATATTAAACATTAATAATAACATTCATATTTGCAATAAAGGAATTTCACTCTAATTCAATAATGTATCCAATGTTAAAAAAAATCTAATACAAATTTGCCCTCATTACTTTCGAGTAAGAGTTCATATTAGTGTGATCAAAACGCTATTATTTGTGTCATCTTGGTATTATAACGTCTAATTGTAGTAGGTTTGGAGTTTGGGTAGTGGAATTCTTCAATGGGAAATTGGGAACTAGCAAATCCCACGAGTTTAGGCGAGCGTGTCGTAAGCCTAGGCTCGTTGTAAGTCTAAACTTGACGCCGCGATGACAACGTGCAAAGCGGTTTGGCTCGGCTTGCCTAGCGTAGACGCACCTCAATAAATTATACTTATAATTTATAATTATTTAAAAAATTACCCAGCTTTCTAATTAAATTTATTTCCTAGTGTGACAGCCCTACAAGAATAGGCTAATATAATAGACGTTTGTAGGGAGCTGTTGCTCTGTATAATACTCTGTGATATTAGTTAGGATATTTTATTAAACTATGTCTTTGTATAAAATGGCAGCATCCTTATTCCTGTTGAGCGAACTGTGCAAAAGGCCACGTTTGCCGTGAATCCATGTCAAAGGGATGCATATATGACTCATGGAATTCATGTAGGGGCTTTCCTCATATTCATTCGTATTTAGTTCTCATCCATACTGCGTACCTACATTCTTGTCGCTTTGAACTGACAATAGATGCATAGAGCTTTGAAAACGACTCCAAATAGTTTTGGAATCGTTAAAGTTAGGAATGTAGAAATGTATGAGAGAGGTAGAGCATAGCGTTTATTCGCTCAAAGAGCAGCTCGACTGGGTAAGTACCTCCACCTTACAGAATACCGCAGCCAAATAACTTTATATTGTATAAAGTTGTTCCTGCGCGTGAGTAAGGTCGCCAGAGCTCATAGGGGAGGGGGGAAAGGTCGGTAACGCGTGAGCTATGCTTCTTGTGTTGCAAGCGTCCATATGACTACGGTAACCGCTTACCATCAGGCGGGCCGTGTGTTTATTTACCGACTTAGTAGTAAAAAAAACTTAGCTTAATACCGCCACGTGTGTAATGCCCAACTTTGCACACATGTATCATAATGTACTATTAATCACCATATTCGTCGCGTATAACTGTAACGCGTATCATTTTTGAGGACACTATTACGCTTGTGCCTGCACTCGCGCTTATCAAAAAAGGTTTTTTTTTAAGCTTGCGTTTGGCCACCGACCCGCCCATAAGGGGCGATGACGAAGCCTAAGATGGAACACGCTTACCCTGAAGAAACCTATTCACTCTGGCATTGAAAGTACCTAGATTGTAGGCGTCAGGAAACACAGACGCCTGAAGCAAGTTTCACTCCCTTGCTGTCCGCATTATAAATGAGGATGCAAAACGCTGTGTCCGTATTTTCGATATGTCAACAACGTACGGGCGAAAATTTTCCCGGCGTCTTGTGGTTCGGTGTAAAAATGAGGATGGTGGAATAAGGTTGAACAATTCCTGCGCACACTCTCAAAATATATCCTGTAGAAAACCGATAAAAAAGCATCCTTTCTTCGATGGTCGAGGCTCGTGAGTTTCGCCTTAATTAAAGACTCATCTCCGATTAGTCTCCTGGCTGGGCGATCTATTGGTATCGGCAAAGAATTTAAAACGTCCAGAAGGATAGTCGTCTCTATGGGAACACGAAATAAACAAGCCATAATTGACAGTATTTAAAAGTAATAAGTTTAGGTAATTAAAAGTGACGAAATCGCAATACTTACACATGGAAGGTTAGTTTTTTAGTTTTTCCTTGGTTTTTATAAGTGTTGTGACAGTATTTTAATACGCAAGTTGACATTTTTTATTTAATCAGTACAGCGAGTATGACGCGATGACAGGAGTGCGCAGTACGAACTGAGAGCGATTTGCTCAGGAGCCCCTCAAGCGGAGTGATATTAAATGTCATGCTTTAGTAAGGCAGACTATCCATCTGGGTAGAGGCACGATGCCGTATGAAAATCTTTGGGTATCGGTTAACATCTACAGGATTCGTGTGACGTCCACAATTTTCGTGTTACACGTAACATGCGTTTAATTAAATACGCTTTATCGTTGAGGAACTTATTACCTTCAAAGACCATCGTCAAATCATATTTAAAAAAAAACGTGTATTCAGATTTTCCGTTGTTTCCAGACAAGATCTATTGAAATATGCGTATTTACAGACGAATTGAACAAATCATCTCTTTTTAACGGTTCTTTAGAAAAAAATAAAGAAGTTTAATAAAAAAAGTTTATAAAGCCCGAAAACAAGTCTTTCTTACGCTTTGCCAAGTTGGCCTTTAAATAGACCAATATGGTTGTAAAATTTTGATTAAGCTCTTAGTACTTGAAAAAATTGTTGGCAAATTACACCAGAAGAATTATTCTACAATGTGTATATGCGATGATTAACTAGGTCAAGGCTATTCAGTGCTTTACGTTACTATTGTACTAAATAGAAAATTTTATTTGGTTTGAAAACTCTTTTCTTTCCTGCCTCAGCAAAGCTACCTTCTGTATAAAAATATTATTTTGCGTACGTAACATTCAAAAGAAACAATAAATATTACTTAAGTATAGGCGTTGTTGTACTTACTTAGAACTTTATAGTTTACGCTAATATGTGCAAATTTTTCAAATATTTCTGTTTTTTTTTGTATTGGAAACCTAATTAGCATTGCATTGCATCCCTCCACAATCCTTAAAAATCCCAGAAGGCTTGTAGTTTTGTAAACAAAAATCAATAAAAACAAATCTTTTTTTTTTTTTATTTTGGGACACGTTGTATCTAATAACAAGAGATAATTATGGTGGAAAACAATACCTTGCTTAATTGAATTTCAAATTAATTTACGGAGTGCACATCTCGCTTTTCCCGCTGTTCATATTGTCTTTGCATATTCACTCCTAATGCCCTCTATGCGTCGTAGTAGTACTTGTGATGATCTAAATGTTTACAATTTTACAGGGTTCATTATTTTACATGGTTCACAATTTTACCTGTCGCCCTCTAGTTTCCAATTTTTCATTTGTATCAACCGCTAGAAAGGGCGATCTGTGCGATACAAAATATTGATATCGCGCCATCTTTCGAAACCACGTGGAACTTCTGTTTAAAGGAGTCGCGAGTGATCTGATCTAGATGTCGCTACTAGTCATCCGATTCGGCAAATGAACAGAATGGAAATGTTCAGAGGAAAGCTACGGAAAAGCGTCGCGTTGAATATATTCATGTAATTTGACTGCTAAAATTTATATTCTACTACCACAGCCCGCTTTGCAAATTTAAGTTCTGATATTTTATAAAATTCTTAGGCATTATACAGTAAAATAAAAACGAGGACTTAAAAATAGACACAATTTTGTGACGAAATGAGCGAAGAGAAATTTATGGTTTGAAAATATTATAATGTTGTGATATTTTATGGTAACAGAAATTCAAGCTTGGTTGTTCGTCATGCAATACCGCATTAAAATTCTGGTCGTTTGTGGGGTACAGCGCCTAGCACTTTCAATTCTATTTTAGCGCTAATACAGACGGACCCAGACTGAACTGTCGCTACTCTGCGTCCAATTTTATTATCTAATAAGGTTTAAAATCTTGTTTCGCATTAAAACGTGGTTTATCTACATTTATAATAGGCCGAGATCCCAGGGACGCCAGACCTATCTTATTTTCTGATGGACAAAATGATCTACAGAATCCATAATGGATTGAAGTCAGATGATAATCAATACAAAAAATAACTATCTATTGTTACCTATTATTTTTAAAATAAATAACTATCATATTAGTTTAAATACCTAAGATTGCTGTTGTAACTCTAACGTCTATACATTATTTTCTGGATGAACAATGCTAATTATCTTCCTTTTTAACCGACTTAAAAAAAGGAAGAGGTTCTCAATTCGGTTTATTTTCCTCATAACTCCGTCATTTATTAACCGATTTGGAAAATTCTTTTTTTATTTGAAAGGGGCCACGGTCCATCAGATCAGGATTTGATTACTTCTTAGTGTACTTTGAATTCGGTTTAATTTTTTTGTAAAACAGTCCGTCAATTCATTATAATAATGCCCTCGCGCTCATACTCCAGCGCCATTTTTATTGTGTTTAGGGGATGTCTGGCTCCTAAGATTGGTCTGTCTGCTTGCAAAATGTATTGAAATAGTTCCCTGAGTATCATGTTTAAAACACTGCTCCAACAATTTAAAAAAAGTACGTAATGTACATAACATACCTTTCATATTCATACGTTTGAAGTACGTACTAACACTACTCAATTCTATACATTTTACGCGTCAGAAAATATGGCAGGTCTGGCGGCACTGGGATCCACCTATAACTGCTACCGAGTTTTGCATTCTGGGTCTAATACATCTACTTATACATACAAGTTATAGGTACTTGTATTATATTACTAACTGTCCCCCGCGATTTACCGGGTATTCAAATATACAGGTAAGTACTTGTGTGAAGTCTGTCAATCCACACTGGACCCTTTTCATTCACATAAGAGGAGACCTTGCTCATGCTCCTGTAGTGGGGATGGATGTAGGATATGATATGATGATTATTGATGATATTAGATGTCTGGTGTCTCTTGCAAGCTTTAGGTACTTGGTTTAAGAGTCATAAGTTCACCGCGAAGGAAATATATATGATAAAAACTTGAAATCGACCGTGGAATATCCTTTACCTGTAGCTATTGACTTATGCACTATGTCATGTCAGTCTTATGCTATGTGATGTGTCGTTGCTTCACATTTATAATATCTATAGACAAGCTTTCTTCTGTATTTAAAAGCTGTGCTCTTGTCGGTGCAGCTTCTTCCATTCTGCTCTATCATTAGCCACATTTTGCACCTCCTTATACGACACGACGTCTATTTTTGCCTTCACTTGATGTATGTAACTTATTCTTGGTCTTCCTCTTCCTCGCTTTCCCTCTATCTTTCCTTCTACTATGTTTTTGATGAATTCGTCGTGTCGTATAAGATGGCCAAACATCTTTCCCCTCCTATTCTCTATCGCAGTGGTTTCCAATCTTATTGATTTCGCGACCCCCTTACAGGTTGAAAAATTCTGGCGACCCCCTTGTCAGACAGACAAAGGATTTATAAATTAAAAGAATACGCTTATGATTTTCTTTATTTTGATACTTATTAGTCTGCAAGAAGCCGCGAGAGGTTTGCAACTAAGTAAGAGGTAAGTTGGACGCCCGCTTGCGCGAAGTCTACCTTGCCTTATTCCTTCTGCCGGCGACTCCCCGACTAAGTTTTCGTGGCCCCCCTAGGGGTCGCGAGCCACAGATTGAAAAACACTGCTCTATTGTCTTCTTAATGTTCCTTTTCTCTTTTACTCGACTATAGAAGGTATATGAGGTGAAACATAGGAAACCTATTTTCACTACGCTAGACAGACCCACCAAGCATAGACAATCCTTATGAACTCTGCTAGAGAGAAAGAGACGCATCCACAATTTTGACGTGAGCCAAAATTCTTTTCGAGTATAGCCCTTAGCGTCCCGAACTTAGCGTACTTTGGTGTGATTTCACATTTAAATTGAAATAATTACATACGTGCAAATAAATCTAGCAAAGTGTATGTTATAGACATTGTGACTCTTTCCTTGAGCAACTGTGACGTGCATAGAAAGGAATTAACCCACACATTTGAAAGAAAGAAAGAAAGAATTAACATTATTTTATATCCACCACAATACAACATTTCACAGGTAAATACGTGATTTTTCATTAGAATGTTCTATGAGGTTTTGTCGCGTTTTGATCTGTCATATATTTATCTGGTACATACGAGATCTTTGGGCGAAACTCACATAAGTACTTAGAAAATCTTACGCGAGAAATGCATGATGTATTAAGGTAGATTTACCGTAGTCATAAACTTTAACATAGGGTAACGGGATACGACGGCGAAGCAAAGCAAAATCAGCGAGCTGAGAACAGGTGCAGTTTCCACAATCGTAGTTCTGAGGAACTTAAATTTTCCAGACAAGGGTGCTCTCGTCTTACGAATTCTTTGGTGTGCGCTTTAGGAATACTTGCCGAGGCACTTGATGAGAATCTTATTAGCGTCTTTAAACTGTTGGCCTCTTCAGTCGCTAGGATTTCACGGGTAGTTAAGAAGTGTAAAAAATATATGCATGGGAAAATACTTAATAAAATTGGACCAAACTCCTTACCAAATAAACAACCTTCTTTCAGAGTGGCTGTATAATGTCAAAAGATAAGTAACAAAGAGCAGTTTGGTTGCTTGGTTGCACACACACACATTTCCAAGTCGCAGGTGCATCAAGAAACGCCACTTTTGAGTTTACCACAGTGTACCTTTGACTGCACTTAATTAATAAATTTTCCAACTATTAGCTAGATATTCCCAAAACAAGTAATATTTCTTAGTATACCTACGCTTAATTGAGAGACTATTTCAATAACATAGAGTAGAATACCAAACAATCCAATTCCGCAACTAGTCAGTGATGTTGCACTGATTTTGAACAGTAAGGACAATGCATCGTGTGTTCTTCACTTGGCCAATTAGAGCGCATGTGTCCATGACTTAGCTAATCAGAACGCATTTTCGGTGGTGGGAAATTGGCGGTTCATGTTTCAAGCAAAAAGAGCGTCATTGCGTTTTTTTGGATTAATTGATCGAGGCTCAATAATAATGTTGTAAAGCGTGACGTTGTACAAATACTGACGGTTTTGCAGTGAATTTGTACGTAACAAGAGCACAGCAATATTGCATTTCTGCTTATTCAAATATCGGTTAATCCAACTAGCTCGACTACGTAAACTCATCGCAATAAAATAAAGCGTGACTTCGCTCGGTTCCTTGAAGGCAACTGTGTAATACCATTTTCTTTATTGAATAAAATGCAGGTCAATCGGATTTGGATTTGTTGAGGCACGTCTATAAAGATAGAAATATCAGGAGTTAGAGACAGATCATAAATAGAATTGGAAATAGGCTACATATCTTCGGTCGCAATCTATTGATGCTTGGGGTAGGAAAGGAATTAAGAAAGGAAGTATTAAACTATCTATATATAGCAATAGGTGTATAGGTATGGGTATTAGCATCGACTGCTGTGGCGAACATCGTGAATATAATCATCTTTAATGAGTTCCAGTTTCCGGTGAAGTAAAATATCGGGAGGAAACCGTAGCACGGTGGATGGGAAACTTCGGAGTACCTGGCTGGCTGACTACTTACTAGTTCCGCAGTCGCACCTGAGAGCCAGTTTCCTTAAAGTTTTTGCTTACCAACTATGGTCAAAACTTCACTTTCCTACCATGAAGCTAAAAAGCTCTAATAAGGCTATCGCTAGAGTAAAGCGTCGAATGGCCTGATCTTCAAACAGATGGCCTTACGACCTTATTAGATGTATATTTAAGCTACTAGATGCATTCAACTTTAGCATATAAACTTACACTAATTTCAAGTAAGCTAGACTTAAAATAACTACTAGCGTGCTGTCTGGACTAGGTTGGTTAGGCCTATGTTCATTTTGTTTTGTGGAAATCCTATTGGAAAAGCTCGTCACGGCCAAGCCACATATATTTTGACTAAGGTGTATTGATGTTAGGGCTTGTAGAGTTAGGGCGTCTAGTTATAAGCTTGGCTCTACATGAGATCTGATAACTTTTTGACAGTGCAAGCCATATGGTCTCGTCTTGGCAACATTTTACAGGAAAATGTTTTTGGTGGGATATACATTTTCCGGGGCGAAATAAAAAATTGGCACTCAACTGTAAAACATTATGCTCCTATATAATTTCAATAATAACCGACGACCTCGTTTGCAAGATGAGCAGTTTCTAGAGCAACGCATATAAAAGACTAATTAACACTGCATTTTCCGTCTGCTAATAAGTCTAGCTTGCTATTCCTTTGTGTTTCAGGAATTTTCCAAATCTCTTATGATAAGTATCTTGTAGTTGTGTTGAGCTTAAGTTTTCGTTAAAGAAACTTTGTAGTATAGACTTCAAGTTGAAAATCTGTCGCTAAGCATCTAACGGTGTGTTTCGACATCTTGAGTTCCCTTTTAATGTGCTTGTCACCTTCGGCAACATCATCACTGAACGTGGTAAGACTGTGGACAAACAAGCCTTACCACATTAAAAAAAAACCTTTACTCATGCTTTAGAACTACGTACAGTAGTACCCAACTAATATGGCTTACCGATGTACCTGCGCAGAAGATACATTTTCAAAGCGCGGGAAACGCTATTGTTCGGCAGCTGCCGCCATGTTAGCGCGCGCCGTGCAGAGGGGCGTTACTTGCGTATGAGACGGAACTAACAGCTGCAATGTATTATGAACCTTATAGTAGTGATCTAAGGTTGATTGTAAGTTTTAAGCACTTTTTCGTTAATCTTCGGGTCATATTTTCTTTTCTGTGCGAACGAAGATTCACGACGTGCCATATCGGTTGGGTACTACTGTAATTTTGTTTTGAACAACGACTTCCCACTGGCACGATTAAAGGTGATCACTATACCAGCACCGCTACACCGCAACAAAGGTCCGACACCGCCTCAAATAAATCCAACCACTAACCGACAGAGCGCCGCTGAGGGCGGTTTCTACAAGCATTCTGCTTGCAGGCGTTACGTTGACGCAGGGCAGCGGGCCGCTCGCTTGAAGCGCGTGGTCTGCAGGACTAGAACCCTGCAGCGGCAAGCGCGAGCCGTCACTATTTTATCGTGTATCACTATAATAGCACCGCATCGACACAGCAAATAGCATCCAAGTGAGGACTTAGATTAGATTCAAGTCGCAAACTAAAGTGGAGTGCGTGGTGTTGTACCTGCTTGTTGGGTACGGAAGGCTTTCGGTATCTAGTCAGACCTACTCGTAGGTCCTAATTCTAAAACGTCCATTAATACTCTTGTCAAGTTTTGAGTCGTGATTAAAACAATTGAATTTAGAACCTGCACCAATTTTTTTAAGTTTATTTCCTATTAACACGATCTATTCTTGAGACTTGATCTGAGTTTTGATCTCGTTCTATAATACAGGCCTATCAAGGCCTGTATTATAGAACGATTATAGAACAGATCACTGTTTAAAGCAAGTTTAGTAAAACCAATCATCCGGGAACTTTATAACGTCATATAACAAAGAGAAGATCCTTTTTAAAAACCTGTGTTTGCTTGTTTTGTAAAAAAGGGGGATACAGTTTGGTAGCTGATTTAGGCACGCGCGTAAAATTGCCATGCGTTAATTACAGGTCAGTAACGTGCACTCTGCTTGTGACGTTGTTTAATTACTAGCACATTCATATTGCATTTGGTAACGTTCAACGTTAAAACAAAGCAAATGGATTTTAGTTAAAATGTCTCAGTTAAACCATATTACTGTCAGTGACTTCTAACATAGACGACAGATCAACCCATCTTAATTAAGAACATACAAATTAATGTTCTTACTACTTAACCATGATTTAATACATTTCTGAGAAACCATCGTCTACGCATTAGTTGTAATTTCAAAGGTATGTTAACATAGCGTAAGAATATTAGAAGAGTGAAGCCTTAACAACATTACCTTGTCCAAAGCGAGAGTAGTTTGCATATAGATGCATTCTAGATCGTTCACTAGTTGATTTACTATCAGAAAAAATGACGATATGAATTCCTCGTCATTTGTTCTAGGTAAAAGTATCCATCAAAAAATAAACATGCTTTACCTCTGTGAACCTGAAAGCATATAATCGGTGGTATTTTATCCAATAAAGATCAATACATGTGCGCCAGTGAAGTGAAATGAAATGAATTATGTGTATCGTGGCTTTTCAAGTTGTCCCAAGAAGTCCGTGAAAAGTGTTAGTACAATGACCACCATTGTACTATAACATGACTATTATGGACGGTGACTGACTAAGGACTATGTGAAAGTGATTCATTGTGACTATAACTTATAATATTACTTGAAATTGGCAAAATACACAAGCCGTGTGACGCCATTAAAGAAAAAATAAATAAATAAAGAGAATTGTATTTATTTTGATGTACACACAACACATACACAAATAACATACAGGTAAATAAAAACTACAATGAAGAAAAATTTATGTTATGTGCCATCAAAAATGGTCAGTGACCACTAAACACTGTTAGCCTATATCCGGGTAACAGCACTGATTTTCAGTCACTGCCATATGTGATATCACGCACAACCGGACAGAAAACTCAAAAGATTTACAATAATACAAAGAAACACAAAAAAAATATGACTTTATCAAAGAAAAAAAAATAAACACTGTAGGAAAATAATAATAATAAAAATATCCAAGATAAACCAAACCACAAAATACTTATTAAATTAAACAAAGAAAAAAAAATTATAATATTTGAGCACTGTAGGTAAAAAATAAAAATTAATAATAAATTACCTAATTAATAAATATTGGAACCACCTATACCTGAAGTAGTGATGGTACGATCCGTAGAGAAATAAATAAATAAAAAATTAACAAAATTATCTTTTCTGCAGATTTAAAAGGTGGGTCTTTACATATTTGCTGAATGTCTTGAAATTGTTCAAGTCACGAATTGGCGGCGGTATGTCATTCCAGCTTCGAGAAACTGCGAATTTGAAGCTTTCACGTAAAGCACGACTTATGTCGTGGCGTAGTTATTCGATTCACGCAACTTCTTATAGAATTTCTCCCATTCCTCCAAGAGAGCTTATCATATAAATAACTTGGTTCCTCATTTTTAATGATCCCAAACATAAGGAGGTAACTTAGCATTAAGTATACAGTATTTGTGGTATCATTCGATTTTCTTAAGGCGATGATAGCTCAGTGGTAGTGACGTCGGATACCGAGTCGAAGGTCCCGGGTTCGAATCCTACAATGAGCTTGAGCTTTCGGTGAAGGAAAACATCGTGAGGAAACCATAGCACGGTGGTAGGCTACTTTGTAGTACCCGCCTGGTTGGCTACCACCCTCAAGTTGAAAATCTGTCGCCAAGCACCTATAGGTGTGTTCCGACAGCTGCACTTGAGAGCCAGTTCCTTCTAGGCTTTGTGTGCTTACCACCTTCGGCCGCATCATCACTTACCATGGTGAGATTGCAGTCAAACACAGGCCTTTAAACAGTAAAAAAAAAAAAAAAACATTAGAATTGTCAAAATTCGATTTACTAAATTAGTTGTAGCAAAACGCTTGTTCGATATTTGATGTTGCACGTATAGCCAATATGTCGCAGCACACTTAACTCGCGCTGGATAAAGTTCACCCCTGTTGGTTCACCCCAAACGTTACGCTGCATGTATGCTAATTCATCGCGGCTATAATTTGTTTCTCATTTGAGGCATTTCTAATGTTTGATGTTTCTGAAATAGTAGGTCCCTAAACTTTATGCCTTTTTCGGTTTTGTGACAGAGGAGAGACTGGCTGGCGACTAAATGTCACCACTCACCATATCAATGCGGCTACGCCTCGGCAAAATCTTGCCATCCAAGTGACACGTTTAAACCATTAAGAGTGCGTATAAAGCAAAATAACAATCTTAGAATTGAAATTTACCAAAGTAAATAGTATTTAAATGAAAAAATATTTTTATATAGGTATTTTCATTATATACGCGAGGGTTCTATCTGAGCAAAAACATAATGGAATGAAATTTCCTCGATAGAAAAAAATCACAAAGCTACCTCTAATAATAATGAATTTTCGGTTTTATTCGTTCATGGTGTATCTAATTAAGATAAAAATTTGATAAATAATATCACTAACATAAGACCTAGGGCTGCTACTAACGATTTTTAAAAATATTCTATACTTTACGAGTTATTTAGATAAAAAAAATTTGTGCCGCGAAACACGCTATCTCCATCTCATCTCCACGCGAAGATTAGACATAAGTTTGTTTCATCTGACATTGCCATATTTTTCTGGCTTGGTACGCACTCTTAATAGTATGTTAACCAAGGGCTGTAAGGCACAAATGGCAGGCGAACGAAGTCAAAGTGTGGCTGTATAGGTTAAGACCATTGCTTAGTATAGTTGCATACAGTATAGTACTTAGTTCTTTTACTTTGCCTCCCTAGGGACGTTAATCACTTACATCGCGCTTCTTAGATACTTTTACGTCTACTATCAAAGTACGAGAGATGAAAAGTAAATTGATAATGACAAGATGAAACAGTTGATGCTTGCCGTGAGCCGTCAACGTTTTAAATATAAATATCAGTAAATATCACAGGCAAAGTCAATTATCAATAAAAACATCGATCTAATTAATTTATATAAATCACGCCGTTGGCGGTAATCATGAAAAGACATAAGAATAAGGGGAAAGATAGTTGAGGTTATAGTACATTATGATACATGTGTGCAAAGTTGGTAATTACAGACGAGGCGGTATTAAACGCGTTGGCCGCAGGCGAACGTAATTAGAGAGCCGAGAGTATAATGATCAAAGCACACGCGTGTCAAACGACGTATTTCAACACACTTGTGAGGAAAAATACAGATTTGTATTTTTTTATGTAGATTTTTTGATAATAATCAATGAGAACGTATTTCTGTTTTACCCGTTTCAATTAAGAATGCTTCGTCTACGCACATATCAATTTCATTGAGGTACAAACTTAACATAATTGGGATTATACCTATCATAAAACTGTGCGGTAATGAAAAGTAAAAAGCACTAGTGCGTAATAAGCTGCATTAAGATACTAAAAACGGTGCAATAAATGTCACTTTACGAGCAAGTGTGTTGAAAAAACTGCTACTGTGAATATAGTGACAACTACGTTCTAGTTTCCAGCCCAACCAACGCCATGCTACAGGAGCAGATAATTGCATAATTGCAGATACCGGCACGTTAAATTTCAACCCTGATAGTTCCGAAAATGTAAAATCTATTCGGCGTACAGGGCCGCATACGATAGCTTCGGGAAAATAATGATTGATTTTCACACGTTAACTACTAATTTTGTAATTGATATTGAAAATGTATTATACAGGGTGTTGTTTTGGTCGGCGACAAGCGACCCAGGAGCGGTAGTACAAAATATATATTCCCCAAAAATGGACTTAATTCCATTAAATACTGTAAATATGTTGAGAAATACCTTATTCAATTTGAAATAAAATTACCGCAAAGTATGGTTACTAGGCACGTGCACAGACTAGAGCTAGGCACAAGCCGCCATCGCCCCACCCCTTTACTCCCTCTTACTCCCGTTGAGTATTATGTCTACATTTTAGCTTATTACATGATTTTCAATTTTGTTTTTATTATTTTTATTATTAAAAAAAAAAAAAGTATTTTTTTTAGCACCAGTGTCATGTGTATTATCGACCCTGAGTCGCTCGTCGCTGACCAAAACAACGACCTGTATGGTATTTACGGCTGCTGTTCTAAAGTATTGTGAAGACTTTTGGTGTGTTAAATGTATGAGGAAAACTATCATAAGAATAATCGAGTGACTATAACAATATACAAAACATTTCCAGAGTAGAAATGAGTTGATCATAAATTGAAATCATAATTCAGAGGATGATTAACAGATTACAAATTAAATACAATTGACGCTGGACACCTAATCTAGGGTTAAATCTTTACTCCAATGAAAACTGCACAGCAATTAATTTTATGATACACACCGGAGAATAAACTTAACTAAGGCTAATCTTACAAAATATTAACATCATAAATGGAATACTCATATAGAAAATTTACCAAGGTATGTTGTAAGCAAAGAATTTAAAACGTCCAGAAGGATAGTCGCCTCTATGGGAACACGAAATAAACAAGCCATAATTGACAGTATTTAAAAGTAATAAGTTTAGGTAATTAAAAGTGACGAAATCGTAATACTTACACATGGAAGGTTAGTTTTTTAGTTTTTCCTTGGTTTTTATAAGTGTTGTGACAGTATTTTAATACGCAAGTTGACATTTTTTATTTAATCAGTACAGCAAGTATGACGCGATGAAAGCCGTGCGCAATACGAACTGAGAGCGATTTGCTCAGGAGCCCCTCAAGCGGAGTGATATTAAATGCCATGCTTTAGTAAGGCGGACTATCCATCTGGGTAGAGGCACGATGCCGTATGAAAATCTTTGGTTGTAAGTTATGGTTCGAGGAAAATTCTCTCTCTCTGTACGTATATTACTTTCCACCCGTCGACTCCCTCATTAACTACGAAGTGCGCAACTACAGTCTGACCTTCACCATCTAATCATTAAAATAAATTAAAAAATACAAATTAGATTCTTAAACCCTACACACAATAAAAACATTTTCTTTTATGAGTTTACGCAATCCGAAGCCAAGCCAGGTTCAAGGGGTACATCCCTTCGAAATTCATGATACCCCAAATTATTAGGAGAACGTTGTAAATACGAGAAACACTTTGCACTATTGATAAACCTAACACAAAAAAATATTAAACGGCACTACCTCAGAAAATATTTTTTTTATCATGAAGTCATTAAGTACAGGCACATAAATGTAATTTTTCCAGTAACACCTTTGTACACCACCATTGTATGGTTTTTCATGTGTGACAGTACCCAAAAATAAATGCCAGAACCCTAAAAACGAGAATTTTCTACGAGTTTCTACACTGTTTGCCAAGATTAAATGTTATTAAAAAAAACTCAAAACGTTTATTTTCTAATTTCATCTTTGCTACTGACCGTTTTATTTCATTAATTGTAACTGTTTGACGTCTGCTATCCTTGGATAATGGTTTTATACAGTGCACCTGTACGTTTCAGTAATGTGGCCTTCCAAAATAGTGTCTCGTTAAGTTAGTTTGCTAGGTTGCCCTTTACCGTTAGTAATATTATTTATTCTGTACCCTTACGTCTAGCTAGATATTTCCGCAGCGGTGTAACTCGATTTCCTGTGAATTAAAGCACCTACGCTTTTCGCATCACCTTTTATGTACATGAATCTATTCATTTTCTAACCGCCAGGCATTATTATGTGTCATAATTTAAAACTAGTATTTTCTGTGTATCTATATCGCAATTAGTCTCCATATATATATATATCGCTTAATACTGGTTTAAACATTGATTTCCTTCGGATGTTGACAGTGTACCAGTTGTAGCTTATAATTAACAATACCGCAGAAGTCCGCAGAACCACAAGTGTTACGGGGTAAGGTTGGGCAATTTCTGAAAATTTGAAATGGGAAATTGTATGCATAGTAACATTGTACCATATTTGGTTTCTCCTTGTTTTATTCATTATAAGTTGCCAACTTTGTAAGCTGGTTACTTTAGAAAAAAAAAGCAATGTTTATGTAAGCCACGTTATCAATAGACTGTTTACTTACAATTCATTGTTTGATCAATAAAAAAACTAGCAAGTTTTCAGCGTAGTTACAATAGCTCTTTGCATTCAATTCATCTCACTCAGAATTTTCCATAAATGTTTTTTATTTGCTTACGTCACTAGACTGCGGAGTACCTTTTACGAGTTCCTGTTCAGAATATAATGTTACTGGCGTATGTGATTGATATGAAACAAATCGATGACAACGCGAGCGTAGCGCATTAAATGCACTTTTCATGTCACGCTCCGTCGAATGAAACAAAAGTTACACGAACTAATCACTATCGGTTTGATGAACGACCACAATGCACATCGGCAAACTCAACAGGGCCTTATATCTAATGAGCTGGACGTGACAATGTCTTACAGTTTTATACCCTCGATTCACTTATAGATATTGACCTCATTTTATAAATATATCAACTGCTAAGGCCTAGTTTTATCATTTCTTAGCACCATTTTCCACACAATGGACTGGCTAACAAATTAGTGTATTTCACATGCATTATTAAGCATGTAGGATTCTTCACATGATTTCACTTGAAGCCCCGTAGGCTTGGGATTAAACCATGCGTGATCGAAGACGGACGAGGACGTATTTGGGCAACCTAACCTAAACCTAAAAGTTAGACGTCATTATGTATGTATCCAATCAGCCCTTTTCAAACCACCGTTCAACATATAACAGGTGGAGATTTCGAGATGGCATATTTTCGAAACGTATGTTGGGTTAGTCATGCTGAACAACTTTTACTACGGGAACAACCGCCCGTACTTTTCGGTACTTTGCAGGTGTTCGTCACCCCTTTCGCAGTAGTGTAAATGAAATATAGAAATACTAAATAAACATGTTCTATATATATAGCTTCGGTTTTAATGCGTCTAGTGTAGGAATGCAACGAATACGAGTAAGAATTAATATTTGTCGAATACGAAAATTCTTTATTTTACCCTAATAATTAAAATCGACGACAGACAGGTTTTTCAGCGACAGTCTGTTCCTGTCCGGTTTGTACCTTGCCTACCGTTGGAAATAGTCGACAATAAGCTGGGTTATACTAATATAGCAAGGATGCAACATGGGAAATCCTCGGATACCAAAAAGAAACAACGACGTGTCAACGCGTAGCGATCCTAAATGAAAATAATATATCAACACGTGTTTTTTGTAATAATATTCGGCGTATACAAATATTCATCATAAACCAATAATCGGCGAATACTAATACTGGTAATTCGTTGCATCGCATCCTTAGCCTAGTGATTTGATAAACGGCTTGTTAACATCGGACTTAACTTGCCGTCTATCAGTTGTTTCTAGTGACAAGGCAATATCATCATCACTAATTGTCCGTATGTAGTACCAATTTATCTGACTACTCGATCTATTATTGCTAGTGTATATTTATTATACTAACACTTATCTTTATGTCTATATATAAAATAAAATATTAATTGATTGACATATGCATTCACTACTCTGCTAAAACCGCAGGATCTAGCAGTTCGATATTTTGCACGCAGATTCCCCATATGACGATATTTTCAAAAATCTACCACATTTCACCACCAGAAGCTCTGTTAAAAATAAGCTACATGGTACGAGTACACCCTGGACGGTATTTTATTTGTTTCATTGTATAACTTCTATATTTGCTGCGAGATAGGTTTTAGATACAATCTCACTGGCCTGCTTTAACATAATTTGGCCCTCTGTAAGGCTGGACTTCCGATTGACAATACACCCTGTACTCTAAAGTCGGTATAGTATTACATGTGAAATACCACAGTGACAGAATAAAAGGCACATGAAAGTGAAGCCAAAAAAGCAAATACAAATTCAAAATTAGATACCTGGCATTCGTTTTCCAGTTTGTATTTGCTTGGTTTAACCACAGTTTGTTAATAAAGAAGTGTTTTTTGTTAAATAAAATTTGTTAAACAAAGCAAATACACATTCAAAAGCGAATACCAGGTATGTGTTTTTCAATTTGTATTTGCTTTTTTGGCTTCACTCCCGTGTTTCGCGCGCTCCATCTGCTTATTCTGTAATCTGTGTGAAATACATTCGTATACAGTCATTATATTTTCTTTCATATCAAAAAGGAAAATATATTGGTATTATTTTGGCTAATCATCTTATTATTCTATAGTACCAATCTAAAATAACGAGGGTGCAGATTCGAAACATTAATAACAGGTTTCCTCATGAAATTCTAAGGAAAACTGTGTATCTGAGAAATCAATGGCCGGCAATCCGCAGTGAGCCAGCAGTAGACTTAATCCCCTCTTTGTTAGGGGCTTGTGCCCCTGCAGGTAAACTGTTGATAACATAAATACATCTTGTCGTTGCAACAGCGAGGGGCTCGCTGACTATAGAAGTACGATATTTATGCTATACCCAACTACATCGATCGTTATGACGTATTATCAGTATATTCCCTCTCGACGTACGAATAATATCCTGGGACATCCGCTTAGAAGGGATTTGCCAAAATTCTACACCTGAAGGGGCGTAACGGGGTTTCAAAATTTGTATGGAGAAATCATAAAAGATAGTTTTTCTTTTTTGTACGCCTAAGTGGCAAACAAGCATACGGCCCGCCTGATGTTAAGCGGTTACCGTAGCCTATGGACGCTTGCAACACCAGGGGTATCACTAGCGCGTTGCCCACCCTGCAGAAATCTCTTCACACCCTTTTTGAAGAACCCCATGCTGTACTCCATCGGGATACAGCATGGGGTTCTTCAAAAAGGGTATTGGAATAGATGTATCAATTCGAAAATTCGCTGGAATACTCCTGTCAATAAAACATAAACACGTGATTCGTGTTTTTTCAAAGTCTCTGTATATATAAAAGGAAACCGTGACTAAATGATCTATCACACATAGCGCGAGCGAAGGCGCGGGCAAAAGCTAGTTTATTTCGGCACATGCTTCAAATTTGACTGATGTCACTCGATTTCGCTTTTGATCGATTGTTAGCAACTGCGGCACCCATCTCGCCGATAGCGTACACGTTCTATCGAGATGTCGAGATGCTATCTCTCTGATTTTAACTCGCAGGTCTTCTAACAAAATATCGTGGACCTTGTTAACCATTTCTTCTGTAGTCTAGTCACCTCGATTGGGCGACGCTTCGGCCACACTTAAACTCGTTGAACCAATATCTGATGGTGGTCATCGAAGGTGTAAGATGTACTGCATGCAACTTTACGTAGATTTCCTGATCGAAAAACAAGAAACGAATTACTGACCGATATTGTTTTTTTCCATGTTTGCAATAATCACAAAATGCTTCCCTTCCAATAGCCCCCAAAACAAATTTTCTGGGATTAAGTGGAAATGCTTTTTTTTTATACCACTAAGGTGGCAAACAAGCATACGGCCTGCCTGATGGTAAGCAGTTACCGTAGCCTATGGACGCTTGCAACACCAGGGGCATCACTCGCGCGTTGCCGACCCTGAAGAAATCTCTTCACGCCCTTTTTGAAGAACCCCATGCTGTACTCCATTGGGAAAACCACGGCGGGGAGCTCATTCCACAATCTGAGCGTCCGCGGAAGAAAGCTCCTTTGAGCCCGCACAGTTCGAAACAATTCTGGTTTCAATATGTGAGGATGGACTCCCCGTCGATGGCGAGAGTTGCGATGGTAGAAGGTAGCAGTGGGCAACAAGTCGAACAATTCTTTAGAACACTCTCCGTTGTACAAGCGGTAGAACACACATAAGGAGGCAAAGTCTCTCCTTAGACTAAGGGGCTCTAAACCGCTTGTGAGCTCGGGATCGTCAACAATTCTGATGGCACGTCGTTGAACCGAGTCTAAAGGCGCAAGCTGGTATCCAGGTGCTCCCGCCCATAGGTGACAGCAGTACTCCATATGAGGCCGGACTTGTGACTTATAAAGTTGTAGCCTTTGCCCCGATGTGAAGTACTGCCTCGCTCTGTTGAGCACTCCGAGCTTTTTGGATGCCAGCTTAACCTTGTCTTCCAAGTGACTTCGGAACAAAACGTCGCTAGAAATGTCGACGCCAAGGATACCGATGCTTTGACTGATGTTCAAGGAGGTGTTCTGGAATTGTGGAGCCACAGACTATGGGGTTTTCTTAGCGGTGAACGCGCAGGCTTGAGTCTTGATAGGGTTGAAATGGACTAGGTTTAGTCGACCCCAATCGGAGACACTAGTTAATGTACTCTCGATTTCAGACATCAGCCGTTCGCGGCTTTCCTCCACCTCGGAACGAGGGATATTTGCACGGCCCGTGTAATAAGCGTCCCCTGTACTGTCGTCCGCATAGCAATGAATGCCGTCAATAGACAGCATATCATTGATATGCAGTAGGAACAATGTTGGGGACAGCACAGAGCCTTGCGGGACGCCAGCATTTATGTCCATGCTATCAGAGCAGCTACCGTCAACGACGGCCCTTATGCATCTGCTGGACAGAAAGCTGGCAATCCATTTGCATAATCCCTCGGGAAGCCCGTATGATGGTAACTTCGTTAAAAGACCCCTGTGCCAGACCCGATCGAACGCCTTCGCCACATCTAGGCTCACTGCCAATGCCTCACCTTGACTCTCGATGGCGAGCGACCAACGGTGCGTGAGATACACAAGGAGGTCACCAGCTGAGCGACTGTGGCGGAAGCCATATTGTCGGTCGCTCAACAACTCGTGATCCTCCAGGTATCTCAAAAGCTGCGTGTTGATCACGCGCTCCATGACTTTGGAGAGAAGGGAGGTGATGGCGATAGGCCTGTAATTCGTCGGGTCTGATCTGTCGCCCTTTTTGGGCACTGGGTGCACGTGGTGCACCCAGTGCCCAAAAAGAATGCTGGTGGCGTTTGTTCCATACAAACGTAATCCTCAGTTTCCTCTCTGGATAATGACACTAGAGCAATGATTATTTTACCATGCAATCTATAGGTACCACTGTATGTCCCTCAGTTGTGTTTTTCTCCATAAATTAATTTATAAGAATTAAGAGCCTTCTAAAATCACAAAAACTTACCATTTTTAAAGCCCTTATCAGACGTCCAGCGACAAAATTGACGAATATAAAGAAACAAAGGAAAACCGACACACATAGCCAAAGCCCTTCTTATGATTCCTGAAATTATTTTTTTATTTCTATCCAGTTTCGGAAGAGAAAACCGGGGATTACAAAATACCGATTTCGTCTAATTTAAACAGGTATAATCGGTCCAAGCTGTAGTTGTCTCTATCGCCCGCGGTATAGCTCGGGCACAGCGCGACAGCAATAGATATGTTAAAAACCTATTTTTCAAATTTCTTGCAGCCATCCATTCCTCTTAATTAAATGTTGAAAGACGTTGTTTAAAAGATGTCGTCAAAAGAGGTAGCAGTTACTTTGTGTTCCTCGAATTCTTAATTACATAATGTTAATTAAAAGTTTAATAAAGAACTATTTAATAAGAGAATATTGTGTTTAATTTTATTATTCACTCCTGCCATTGTGCTCCGACTGATGCAGAAGAAATCTCTTCAACTTTTTGATCCAATTATCTATAAAAGTTATTCTAAGAAACTGCAGAACGCCAAGTTGGACCTCGTTGCATCTAACAAATTGCTTCACTTTTTTTGTCTTATAAGCCGTATTAATAATCTTTATAGTTTATTTCGATTTAATTGAGTGTCTAGATTGGCTAGATTTTTTGTATTATATGCAGTTTTTTATTCTAGTGAAGTATATAAAAATCAAAACCAGTTTTAATCTTGTATCTGGGGGCACGGGAGTGCCTCCCACCAAGACGAGCGAAGTGCAAGGGCACTACCTACCTTTTCTCGAAGCGCTTCGTCGTTTTTTTGAAACCTCATAACGTTTTGGATTATATCAGATAAATAAAATTCTCGAGATATGAAACGGCCAAGCCACATATTTTGACTACGGTGTGTAGAGTTTGCAAAGTTAGGGCTTGTAGAGTTAGGGCGTGTAGAGTTATAAGCTTGGCTCTACATGAGATCTGATAACTGACAGTGCGAGCCATGTGGTCTCGTCTTGGCAACATTTTACATAAAAATGTTTTTGGTGGGATGTAGGTATTACTGTTTTTTTTTGTTATATGTTCGCTAAAAACTTTTTGCTGTATCTTGTATATGGATAGAGCAGACCACAAAATTGAGTTTGATTTGTAGCATTTTTTTATATTTGTTACCCCTTTGATGGACTGACTAACGGCGTAGGCAGATCATACGTGGGCCATACACCCGTGGGCTATCTTACAAATATCTACAACATAACATTGTACGAGCTTCCGGTAAGCCCTTTGTGCTTCATTGGACCTTTACCTCTGTTTCGGTCCCATCGTTACAAAGCTTATAAATCTCTATACAAACTGTATGGAGCTGCAATGGCGACTAATTCTCATTAGCTTTATGCGTCTGATGTCTGTGTGTATACCGGTATTGAATAGATTCTTGTCTCGTGCAATAGGTGCAACGTGTGTATACGTTTTTCAGTCCATTAAATTACTTTCTTTTTAAAGTGAGATTTGAAAATGTTGTTGGCATACCGAAAATAAGGACATAGCGTTTTGCATTCTCACGTTATAACGAGATTGGAACTTGCTTACGGCTTCTGTATTTCCTTACTATTACAATCTTGGTCATTTCAAGGCCAGAGTGAATAGGTTTCTTCTGGATATGCGCTCCATCTTAAGCTTCCTAATCGTCCTTTATGGGTGAGTCAGTGATCAAAATAAAAAAAAACTTATATTAATGACGGCTAGCTGTTTAGCTACGGCTCACATTACCGTTTTAAAGAATGTATTTCATAATTCTATAAAATCATATATTTTATACAGGGTTTTGTTTTGGTCGGCGACAAGCGACCCAGGAGCGGTAGTACAAAATATATATTCCCCAAAAATGGACTTAATTCCATTAAATACTGTAAATATGTTGAGAAATACCTTATTCAATTTGAAATAAAATTACTGCAAATTATGGTTACTAGGCACGTGCACAGACTAGAGCTAGGCACAAGCCGACATCGCCCCACCCCTTTAGGTACTCCCTCGTACTCCCGTTGAGTATTATGTCTACACTTTAGCTTATTACATGATTTTTAAAATTTTAATTTTTTTATTTTTATTATTCAAAAAAAATAAATTTTTTTTATATTTTTTTTAGCGCCAGTATCATTTTTATTATCGACCCTGAGTCGCTCGTCGCTGACCAAAACAACGACCTGTATATGTAGTAGTGAAATTGAAAAAGTCACATAATTGCGACTGCAAATATCGTTTGTCTGCTCTTTTGTAAGGACTATTGGTATATTTTCATATCCCCTTTGCAAAATTATATTATGGTATAAACATTTATTATTCTGTGTTGTAGGTAAGAGCATTTGGAAAGAGTTTCGTACCGCTCTTTAACAGTTCTTGTAGAACATTAAACATGATGATTCTGAAAGTTCTATAAAAGAATTATGTTCTGTAGTTAGCTTGAATAGCATATGACAGCTTGTTCACAAATTCACATAATACCTTCACAAGCTCTGGCTTGTTTTCAACTTTTCACGTGAGTGATCCCTAAAGCGGTACGTTGTTAAACTTTGTTACGGAACACCAATAATAATACTAACTGGATTCCAAATACAGACTACTTGCGTACTGAGCACCATCGTAGTTTATTCAATATATTTGCATTAACTTGGAATAGGTACATGAATTTAAACTAAATACAAAGTACACATATTTTTTACATATACAGGTCGTTGTTTTGGTCAGCGACGAGCGACTCAGGGTCGATAATACAAATGATACTGGTGCTAAAAAAATATAAATAAAATACTTTATTTTTTTTAATAATAAGAAAAAAAAAATGAAAATCATGTAATAAGCTAAATTGTAGACATAATACTCAACGGGAGTACGAGGGAGTAAAGGGGTGGGGCGATGGCGGCTTGCGCCTAGCTATAGTCTGTGCACGTGCCTAGTGAGTGACCATACTTTGTGGTAATTTTATTTCAAATTGAATAAGGTATTTCTCAACATATTTACAGTATTTAATGGAATTACGTCCATTTTTGGGGAATATATATTTTGTACTACCGCTCCTGGGTCGCTTGTCGCCGACCAAAACAACACCCTGTATATTTCATATTTTTGCAGTTTCGTGTTAACATTGACAGATTTTTTTAGGCGACATCTGACCAATGCATTAAATTAAGATAGGATACGCGGGTTAATGTCCGAGTTCATATTTCAGTCGGTACCCACCCAGTGGTGAAAGACAATAAAGTGGTTTTGGTATTATTTAAAGTTAGGCTCCTATTTTGAATAGTAAAATATGTACTAAAAACAAAACAATCGTCTACAAAATGGCATATTTGTAAATTTTTAACGAGTAAACTTTCCCATAAGGTTTTTAGAATGTAATTTTTTTATCGAAATAATCTATATTGGCCATAGCAAAAAACCTGCGATCCATGTGCTGCAAGAACGAGGCTAGTCAGTAGGATCCTCAATATATTATTTGGACGCACAGGGCATTCAATAATCTGATATAATAACTAACCCACACACTGAAAACATGATAATCATTATATTTGGGTACTGGAAACTCCATAAGTAATTTGTTGATACATATGTCGATATTTTAGATAGTTAAGAAAAACGTAAAGCTTTATTTGGTATTAAATAAAAATGTTAAAGCACAGTAGAACATTGACCTTAAAATTAACCGAGCAAATCTTTATGACGTCATAAACTTGACGAGCAAATACAAGGCAGTCGCCGTGACTGCTCCCAGCCCTGTGTTAAGGGTTTCATTTGGTATGTGCTGCAAAAGTGCCTATTACACTAACAAGAACTCTGTTATCTTTAGTTTTCTGAATCGTGAAGAAGTAGACTGCTACACCATATTTAGTTATAGCCTCGTTGCGTCCGAAAGTGAGGTTAATGTCGCGACACTTTGTGCCCTTATTTGATTTATTAATTACCCCCCATTATAGATGGCCCCCGCGATTTCACCTGCGTTATCAGAACATAATGCGTACTGAAATATCTAAACTATCAAATTAATCGGCTCGTTTTATTTTTAATTTCCATTTTATCGTTTCCTCAACCTCGGGAGGTGAAATTCAGTGAAAATCGATATCGGCTCACTCCTCGAAATGCAACTTTTAATAAGAAAGAGGCTTGGCTACAAACTGCCTATTTTGGTGGAACCTTATTTCTGTAATTATTCATATTTCCAACCTTATCGACTAGAAGAATTTAATGTACCATTTCCATCTCGATCTTACACACATTTTGATTTTCAAATATGGATATCCAGTCACATTTCGTAACGATCAAAAGAACAACGATATGGTGATTAGGTAGTTAACAAAAATATAAACGTAACGCATTTATCTACACCTACTTACCAAGTTTACTAGAATTCCAACCAAGTATTCACAATTTCGTAACGCTGGGCGCTTTGGTAGCATTTGAATCACGACTAAATCGATATCTTGTGGAACTTAGGGACGATATGTACCCTGTTCAAAGCTTTGCAAAGTTTACAGCTATTGTTATACCGACACACCTTTGTATAAGTGCTGCTGGAATGGCGTATACACTGGTTGCTTCTCCTATCTATTTCAAAAGCACCAATCTTGTAAGACATACATACCGTATACATTTTCGCAGCAAATCATCTTATAGTGATTTTATAAATGCACTTGAATAGTATTTCATAAAATCTTCGTGAAAAAAGGTGGTTCAAACGATAGAGTCGGCTTTCAATGGACTGCGCGACCTGTGGGGTTGAAGGGGGAGAGTGCCACCCGCTTTCCCGGATTCGCATTAGGTATTTCAAATAATCGCTCAAAACATGTTGTTTGCTCGTAAATTCCAGCAGCTGCAAGCCCGTTTCCTGCGATAAAGCAGATGGAATTGGAAGTCAATTCCCACGCTACGTCTTCTATAGAACGTTTTGTTATGGTTAAGAATTGCCACATTTGATAGAAATAAAAAGCCCTGGAAATAATCTGTGCTTATTTTATTTGTCGCGATCACACATAGAGGGGGCTCTAGAGTATTTTCTTTTTTCTTTTTTGGCTGTATTTTCGTTGAGAATAGCTCAGAGATAAAATATAGGTATGTATATCTTGCCGGTAAATTCTTTGGTCCATTTTTTACCCCCTCTCCGTTTATACTACGAAGTCGGTAAACAAGCGTACAGCCCGCCTCTTGGTAAGCGGTTACCATAGCCATATAGACGCCTGCAACACACGGGGCATCACTCACGCGTTACCGAACCTTCACCCCCCTCCCCAATTAGCTCTGACAACCTTACTCACGCGCAGGAACACAACATAAAGTTATTTTTGGCTGCGGTATTCCGCAAGGTGGAGGTACTTCCACAGTATCGACCCTAACGGGGGCAAGAAGAGATGATTATATGTTTCAAAGGGAGGATTGTGCTGCGTGCCTCGATCAACTCAAAAGTTGGTTTACATTGGTTCCTTTTGTAGCCTAATAAAGGATTTTTGTAAATTCCATCCCGAAGGGGGTATAAGTAAGGGGCGCGGATCAAACCGCGGGGCTGAAAGCTAGTTTAATAAATTCGGAAAGTCCGGTAAGTCCTATGCATGCATGTAGGTACTGGGATGGGGTTTTAACACAAAATACCAATAGTGTTATTTTGTGTTGCAAACACGTGAATTCTTTATTTTTAAACTACACTTGAATTTTTAACCAACTTCTAAAAATTCCCCAAAAAATGGGTCAAAATTTGATCTAGCTAGTTCTTGTCTGTGGGAAAACGTGGTTTTGATCCCCGATCCGTTTCACATCTTTTTACACCGAGGAGAGCTCGTTCAACCAGGTACTACACTTTCCCCATCGGCTGGCTGCCTTTGCTGCCGATCCTCTTCAAATAACGAACGATCCTAGTAGACTTGCAGTGTTTTTCTTTGTATGCCTAGGCTAATGCTATGGCGGAAAAAAACCGCCCGCTTAACAACTTCATTTCATTTTTTCTTTAAAGGTTCAGTATCTATAGAGAAACATTTACTTTGCAAACATTCCCTTAGATGTCTTTTCAATCACGAGCTTGATCATGGTACATATAATTTTGTACTGCATAACATAAAGGATTAATATACGTCTCCCTGCATGCGGAATTTTATCAATAGGTGCGAAATTCGGTGTAATCGGGCTTTGCGTTCGGACACACAGGCTTTCAGCCATACGTGATGAAACAAAAGGCCCGATTACACATAGATATGGAACACATATCCATTGTGTAAAGCAAGAGGGGAATTCGTCCGAATGTTTGGAATTTGACATAATGCAGCTTTATAAGTAGAATTTTAATGAATTTCAATTTTAAGAGAGTTAGAGCAGCGTTATTTCGCTCAAAGAGCAGTTTTACCGGGTAAGTACCGTCACCTTACGGAATAGTGCAGCCGCAAATAACTTTGTTGAGTTCCTGCGCGTGAGTAAGGACGCCAAAGCTCATCGGGGAGGGTTGCTAATGCGTGAGTGATGCCCCGTATGTTGCAAGCGTTCATATCGCTACGGTTACCGCTTACCACTAGGCGGTACGCTTGTTTAAACCGACTTCGTAGTTTTTTTTTTATTTAACTCAACGTAGATTTCAGAAGCGATAAAAATAGTGACTTTATACGGCGATTAAAGTGTACGGATTTTACAATGATTTTGAACTTTCACATTGTGAGAAACCGTTGGAACTGTGTACTACTCGTATGACTAGCTACCATCGCATCGTCAAGTTAAAAATCTAGAAATCCTTCTAGTATCTCTAATGCCAATTGGCGGTAACCACTTATTATCGGGGACCGCCTGTCCGGTTGCTTGTCTGGCTTCTGGCATTTTAAAAGGAATTATTAATGTGGGGATAGATAACAAGTTAGGTTTTACTTATATGTTTCCTGCTAACTATCGGTGCGAGGCGAACGAGTAACATGATCTGCCGATATGGAGAGCAAGCTTATGTATACCGCAAATACCGAGCTTCGATGTTAATGCCTCCGGCCTATATATCGCAAATTGATACGGTGCAGCATACTCGAGTGATATGTGGGAGACTTTTGATGATTTACTTAAAAGTTTGTGGTTGTTTCAGCTATCGCCAGTGGCCGTAGTTTTCCAATTGCACGGGTCACAGCTTATCTTAAACAGTCGAAGCATAAATAAATTAATATCCTGGGACATTCCTCACACACGGTCATCTGATCCCAAACTAAGCAGAGCTTGTACTATGGAAACCAGATAACTGATACAATACATATACTACTTTTTGTTTGTAAATACATACTTAATATACATAGCATGGTACAATGGTTTAATTGTATACTGATACAATTAAGCTATTAAAACCTCCACAGAGTACCATACCCACTGGGGTATGGTACTCTGTGGAGGTTTTAATAGCTTACGTGTGCATGAGCACAGTTGGTAATTCTGATCTATTGCAATCAACCCGTTATCGTATTCAACGCCGGACTAATTTGCATTCATCTAGAATGAACGGAATCAGTGGATGTTGTCCGCGATCGCTTGCAGGGTTCAGGCGATTGTGAAATATGTATACCTAATACGAATTTCTTATGTAAATCTAGCTTACTGTCGTCAGGAAGACAGTGCTGATATAATCGTTTTATTGATAGGCGAAGTTGTTAGAGAACTAACTTTGTTTAGCGAATATTGTCTATCATATCCAAAGTGGCCAGGAGAGTTCAGTTCTAATTTACTTAGTACTGTACTGACCTCCACGGACCACTTCGCTTCTACTTGTACAGACTGTAGTACACCTACATATATTTAACACGCATGATTTAGTTAGTATACGTAATAATTTTAATATTAGGTGTAAACATATTTTTCTTAATTACACTAAGTAACATATGACATGTGTATACTCAACATGTTCTAAGCAGTCTTTAATATTGTCTGTGTAAACCTTTAGAGCGACATACAGAATTCCTTTTTGCATCCAATGGAAAATCATATGCGAACAGCTTAAAAGAAACAGAAGCTTTGATAAAAGGTGAAACCCTTTTACTTCGCCTTTGCTGGCTTAAAACAGTACAAGATAATCACATACCTTTGTGAACTAATGGAATATTTAATAAAATATAAAAATAAAATTCGTCTCGACTGTGGATCACAGCAGGACCGAAAAGTTTTAAGTACGAGGAAGTACTTAGTTAAATTAATATATGCATGTCTTATAGCAGTGCGACTGCTGTCGAACTCCATGTTAAAGCTGCTTCATTTACCAATAGACGGTAAGTAATTAGTTTGTGAAGTCAAAGGAGCTATATCCTTCGTCAACGGTATTAGTTTTGAAAAAGCAATGCAGGTAATGTGCTCCTTAGGCGCCGATCCCACAGAGAGAGTTCTAGAGTTCTGCGTTCCGCTCCCACTGTAATTTATGCGGCGCCTTTGAAACTAAAAAAGTATTTGATGTGTGATCGGTAGCGAATATTGCAGAACTTTAGAAATCTAGACTGCTTGCTGGTGCGCAATATTGAACGCGGAACACAGAACTCTAGAACTCTCTCTGTGGGATCGGCGCCATAGGTCATTTGATCCTTAGTGTTTCTATAGAGATGAACATGTTACCCAATCATACTATTTGTGTATTTATATAATAAGTTTGCCTAAATGACTACAAAAGGAATCAAAGTATACCAACTTTTGAGTTAGAAGAAACACACAGTAAATTCCTCCTTCTAAAACATAACCCATTTCGACCCGTTAAGGATCAATTTTCGTGAAACTAAAATTATGTTTCTTTGCAAATATTAATATCGAGTTTCAAGTTAATCAGACCGCGTGTTAGTTATTGTCAATACAACATTTAAAACGCAATAAAGCCCCTCTTGAGGGGGTTTTGAATTCAATATTTGAAAGTTTTATATTATTTCAACACACCAAATTGATGAATTTAACGGTTTTGAATGTACCAAAGATATGATAACCACCAATAACACACTGAACTATCGCTTTTAATTCAATTCTTTTGAGCATATCAATAATTTGTTGTGGTTATGAAAACATGTGACAGCACAACTGTTAAGAGTGTGTCAGGTTAAGCGGTTCAACATCATTGGGAAAGAGTAGATATCTACCAATTTACTATCAATCTTAAGTAAATAAAAGAGTCATCGAGAAATTTATCAATCAGGTGTTAAGTTGGCTAAACTGTTTATAGTTTTTACTATTTTGATTAAATAAATATAAAATATATATTCTATTTACTTAGAAGATCTACATTACTGAATGTAGAAACAGGTTGAAGTTGCAATTTAGGGTAGGAATTAATTAATAAATCACAAGACTACACTTCAATGTATTTCATTTATTCACCTTTAGATTTCTGATCTGAACTTCAATATTTACACTGATTTTACTCCTTTATATTTCTAATATAATTATCAACAAGTTAATCAGTTCAGATAATAGACAATAAGAATCAGATTACGTAATTCATACGTTAGGATGATAATACTAAATTAATTATATAGCATATTTCCCAATCAGGTATACCTAACTATATCCGAGTACTAAAGGGTTTATTTAGGTCAGGATAATAAATAATCATTTAGGCCAGACTTTAGAATGTATTTATTCAAATATTATATCAATGGCCAAAACTATGAATTTACTCTCAAATCTACCACCGGTTCGGATGGCCGACCATATTGAGAAGATACCGGTAAGAAACTCAATATTAAGGTCTTATGTACGGCCACTACACATTCAGAGTTATTCTCTGTATACAACAAATACACAAAACACACATTATAATAAAATGATCAATCTTTACAGTTGAGAATATCAAATATACTTATCTTTATATCGACGGACGTCGAACAGTAATTTCACATTATCACGATTTAACTACATTATTACCACTATAAGTAATCACTTCCAAATACAAACGACGACTGGCCAATCCCAGACCTTCCCGCCCATTTTATAATACTTTATTCAACAACTAAAAGTCTCAACCATTTTATCAACAAATGTCACTACTCTTAATAATAACTTCAGTAAACCGTTATCAATAAAAATTATAGTACTAGTTGTTAATTATTTAAATAACTATTATCGAATATAGGTATGATTATAATTATGATTCGTCAAAGCAATTAAATTGTTCAATAGAAATATTAATCATCAGGAGTCAATTCACATCTCTTTACTTTACAGTAAAAATGTTTATCAACAATTAATTATCTTAGGAGTCACTTGATGACTCTGCAATTATTTTAATCCAATTGATATCAGAATTATTATTTAAAAATAACATCAAGCTTAATATCAATTAATAATCATCCGGAAGTAACATTTAGTTCAGTAGTGTTGCCACTGCAAATAATGAATTTATTAAGTAGGCATTTAACTATCAGATTTAACTAAATATCTAACACGGCCAGACTGACATGTACTTCGTCCTCGAAGTACTAACATCACATTTATTATTGACACCCGTTATATTCCTAGCGTCCAGGCACAACCACAAGGAAACCCACAGGTCTAGCCATAGGCTTAAATACAACCAGCAGTACAACAAGGCCACGGTATAATTACAGATACAACTACTGGTATAGCAACGAGTATAGTCGAAGGTACTGCCATCGGCACAATCATAGAAACAAAATATCTAAACATACAAATTATCTAAACATATGATAAAACTGTAGAACCAGTATGTTTGTACATAAAAATATATTTACCAAAAAAACTGATCAGAAAACAAATAAGGTTATGAAAATTGCCGTCGTTCTTACGTCAGTCCCTTAGAACAAAAGCTTGAAAACTACTGAACAAATTTTCATAGTCACTTATTCATTGTGGGAAAACCAACAGCTATACAATAACAAACTTAAAATATCAATAGTTATCAGGAAGCCAATAACAGGTCTTCGCGGATATATGCCAGTATAAGAACCATATCTGTAGCCATTTATGTAACACGTTTAACACTATATGGAAATTATCAATAACATTCTTAACATATAAATACAACATTAGATTATTTAATGGCAAATAATACAGAAATACAATTCACAACACACTTTTCCGAATAACAATCCGTATTATTCGAAAAAGTATTCGCCTCGCCGATATACCGCTTGTGCAGAAAAGGTCAAAATCGTGTTGCCCAATAAAAGTATCAAAGTTGTCGGTATCGTGTCCTTAATTAGAATTGACAAGTGTATGGACATTAAGTATTGGAAAGTTCTGATACGATCTAGAGGGAGTGTTCAAATCCATTTCCACGATCAATTCAGAGCAATCTACTGATTTTGATTCTATTTTCAGTAAATAAGAAATATACAAAATTTCACGCCGCTTGACAAAGCAAGTTTTTTTTACAAATGTTTAAATAGTACTGAAAATAGATGCTTGACAAACCTCATTTGAATCTACAAGATAATTAAATTTAAATTATCACTTCATCGAAATCGGTTGACCAATGAAATTTAATTAATTCTGCGTGAGCGAACCCCAGGCCAAAAACAGTACATCATAATTACTTAGTTCCAGCCATGGGCACAACCACAGACAACAACAGATATAGCCACAGGTCATACATCGGTGCCATAGCTACAGTCACCACTATAGAAACTTATACATTTAAAAATATGATTAATTAAATTTAAATAGTCGCCTTGCCACAAGCATAGTCGCACAACCAAAAGCTCAGCATAGCTTAAGGAACACCCATTCTTAAAAATAAAGACAGTTTATATTCTATGTTCGATCCCATACCATTTCCATTCAATATCATCTCATTTTAGTAAAGAATATTTCCATTTCCAAAAAGTTAATAAAAATAGTTAACATTTGTTCATTGCCACCGTTCTTGTAATTCATATTTATACAAAACAAAGTAACAACGGCCTGTTGCTTTGTCGACAATATATTCTAGCCCCACACCTGCTGCACATGAGAGACTTAGAATAAAGCAAGAGACTTCAGCAGTTCACTTATAATCATATATATTTTTTTTAATTGCATTGCTACAGACTTGCAATTCACATTTTACAAGACAAAGTAACAACGGCCTATCGCTTTGTAGCTTCTAGCCCCCCACCTGCTGCGCATGAGTCAAGACTAGAAAAAGCAGGAGACTTCAGCAGTTTATGCCACACTCTTCAGTACCAAAACAATCTATCAACACTCTTCAGTGCCAAAACACAATCTATCAACACTTCAGTGGCAAACAATCTATCAAATTATTTTTCAATGAACTAATAGAACAGGATTAATATTCGGAAAAAATAATCTTTGGCATCATTATTAAATAATACTTTCATTACAGGAAAACTTAAATCCATGGCAATATTGAATTATCCCAAAAATTTCAAGTAATGTACCATTATAATAAGGTATTTATGAAAGGTCATAAAAATTTAAATCTGCTGTTGAAATAATCTCTCAAGATTAAATTTAAATTAATTAAAAGAGATTCTGTTGTAACAACACATCCATAATTTTTGAGAAATACATTATAGAATACTCCTACGATATAGTGCATTTAGTTTTTATTTTATGTACTTATTTATCAAATTCTACGCCAAAATGAATTATTACCGTTCGGCCACACTGACAATTCTATGCAAAGAGTACATTATATAATCCGAGGCGCTATGTTTAATATTTTTAGCTTACGAAAAACATTGTGTACAACAAACCTTCCGCATGTCAAACTTTTTTTTTATATTTCAAACAAATTATTTTATGTGAATCAAATATTTAGTTTCAATCTACTACACCAACATCAAACAGGAACTACTCTCAATGATTAAAAATTCCGAAAAAAATTAAATTATGGAATTGGCACATGTACAAGTCAAAGCCATTTCCAACTCGCTAAAAATGATTTTTTTATGAAGAAATTTTATGGGTATCAATTACTTAGATACGTTTTGCCAGTGAGAATAATATTTAAAATTTTCCCGTACAGTGTTTCACCAATTCCAAATTTCACAAAATAATATGTTTATCTATTTGCTATTCATAATTTATGCTCAATTATTATGTAATATTTTTTACAAAAATATAATTTCATAAAGAATTTGCTAGTAACGGGACTCATAAACCCTTCGGATACATGATCCTCAAATTCAGTCAACTCAAACCAGGTAATCAAGGCAATTCAAATATACAGCCATGTTAATTATTTCCAGAATTAAAAATAATAAAATATAACACTTAAGATTCCGAATCCTTTTTGGCTCAAACCAGGTAATCAAGGCAATTCAAATGTACAGCTATGTTAAATTTATAACAACTCACCAAAATTTACAAAAATAATTAAAATATATTTAAAAAAATACACTAGTAAAAAAGGACTAGTCTTCAATTTTTAAACAAGAAATTTGCTCAATTATTTACCAATTTTGAAATACCTATATCCCCATTATAACACCATTAATTATTTGATTCGAACAGTTCTAAACTAGATATTTGTTTTTTTTTTTAGTTTTATGCGGCTCCCTGTTATAAACTGTAATATTTCTGGTGAAATCTAAAGTTATCCTACAAAATGTTATTATTTATATGTGCTTTTGTTATTCAATCCATATTTATACAATAAAGCAGTAGTTTGTTTACAATCCCTGGAAATACCAGTCTTGATTTAAAAACTGATAGGAAGCCACTTTAGGTATACAGAGTACTATAGGCCACTTTTTATCCCGGGAACGTGGATGAAACTACGGGGAACAGCTATTTTTTAAGATTTCTACACCGTATGTGTGTTGGCAGAATTCGTCAGCCTCTTCATTTTCTTTACATTATTGATATGAAATTTATTTGAACGTTTTATTAGCTTTCCCGCAGCGGCAACCAAAAATCTAAGTTCCTCAAAATTTACTGTTAAATATGTAAAGGTTTTTAACTGGATGGACAAAAATATATCTATGCCTATGTCGGTATAATTACTAATAAGTATTTGAAATATTCATCTTACAATTTAACTACACTGAACCTTGTTCCGCACATACTAATCAATTAAGATTTCACGTAACACACTTTAAGTTGTTTTGTGAATCTTGTCAACTTTTGGGACATCGGTTTACAGAGATAAAAGATCTTAGCATAAAAATATAAAGCCTTTGCAAGGCCCTACCAGACTAAATAATCAGCTTCATCGTCGATGGATCTTCTTTCAAACAGGATGTATAAGGCTTCTAGGGGAATCCAACGGCTTGTCGTCGTACAAATAATCAGCTTCATGATTTGCGGCTCTTATCGACAATCTTAACTGGTCCAGTGTTCAATGTACTTCAAGATCCAAAACTCGACAGTCTAAAAAAACAAGTCAAAATGTTAGTTTATAAGGGCACAGATTAAGCGTATCCCACTTCTGATGTCAGGTTAAGCGGTTCAACATCATTGGGAAAGAGTAGATATCTACCAATTTACTATCAATCTTAAGTAAATAAAAGAGTCATCGAGAAATTTATCAATCAGGTGTTAAGTTGGCTAAACTGTTTATAGTTTTTACTATTTTGATTAAATAAATATAAAATATATATTCTATTTACTTAGAAGATCTACATTACTGAATGTAGAAACAGGTTGAAGTTGCAATTTAGGGTAGGAATTAATTAATAAATCACAAGACTACACTTCAATGTATTTCATTTATTCACCTTTAGATTTCTGATCTGAACTTCAATATTTACACTGATTTTACTCCTTTATATTTCTAATATAATTATCAACAAGTTAATCAGTTCAGATAATAGACAATAAGAATCAGATTACGTAATTCATACGTTAGGATGATAATACTAAATTAATTATATAGCATATTTCCCAATCAGGTATACCTAACTATATCCGAGTACTAAAGGGTTTATTTAGGTCAGGATAATAAATAATCATTTAGGCCAGACTTTAGAATGTATTTATTCAAATATTATATCAATGGCCAAAACTATGAATTTACTCTCAAATCTACCACCGGTTCGGATGGCCGACCATATTGAGAAGATACCGGTAAGAAACTCAATATTAAGGTCTTATGTACGGCCACTACACATTCAGAGTTATTCTCTGTATACAACAAATACACAAAACACACATTATAATAAAATGATCAATCTTTACAGTTGAGAATATCAAATATACTTATCTTTATATCGACGGACGTCGAACAGTAATTTCACATTATCACGATTTAACTACATTATTACCACTATAAGTAATCACTTCCAAATACAAACGACGACTGGCCAATCCCAGACCTTCCCGCCCATTTTATAATACTTTATTCAACAACTAAAAGTCTCAACCATTTTATCAACAAATGTCACTACTCTTAATAATAACTTCAGTAAACCGTTATCAATAAAAATTATAGTACTAGTTGTTAATTATTTAAATAACTATTATCGAATATAGGTATGATTATAATTATGATTCGTCAAAGCAATTAAATTGTTCAATAGAAATATTAATCATCAGGAGTCAATTCACATCTCTTTACTTTACAGTAAAAATGTTTATCAACAATTAATTATCTTAGGAGTCACTTGATGACTCTGCAATTATTTTAATCCAATTGATATCAGAATTATTATTTAAAAATAACATCAAGCTTAATATCAATTAATAATCATCCGGAAGTAACATTTAGTTCAGTAGTGTTGCCACTGCAAATAATGAATTTATTAAGTAGGCATTTAACTATCAGATTTAACTAAATATCTAACAAGTGCGTACCAAGCCAGAACAATATGGCAATGTCAGATGAAACAAACTTATGTCTAATCTTCGCGTGGAGATGAGGTGGAGATAGCGTCTTTCGCGGAACAAAAATGAACTTTGCGCTTCTTATCTAAATAACTCGTAAAGTATAGAATATTTTAAAAAATTGTTAGTAGCAGCCCTCGGTCATATGTTAGTGATATTATTTATCGAATTTTTGTCTTAATTAGATATACCATGAACGAATAAAACCGAAAATTCATTATTATTAGAGGTAGCTTTGTGATTTTTTTCTATCGAGGAAATTTCATTCCATTATGTTTTTGCTCAGATAGAACCCTCACGTATATAATGAAAATACCCATATAAAAATATTTTTTCATTTAAATACTATTTACTTGGGTAAATTTCAATTCTAAGATTGTTATTTTGCTTTATACGCACCCTTAAATAGAACGCCAAATTATTATTTTTTGCTATAAAAACTTGATATCTGAACTGTTAGACCGGCCGCATACTAACGTCAGAATTTTCTGATAGTATGTGGGGTCTAGAACAAAATGTATGTGCAAAGTGCCTTCCGGCAGGCGTCAGAAAATATGCGGCCCGCCTAAAACTGAACTTCACATTTTTTATTGAGATTTTTATACAATAATACCATCCAATTTTCCGACTTTTCAGTGGGATTTTCCAATAACTAATAATAATAACAATAACAAAAAAACAAAACAGCCAAGTAAATCGGTCGAGTCGTTCTGAAGTTGCTCTTACAGGGTCTTTAGTTCTTTCGGCCCACTCACGCGTGGCAATTGATTTTTATTTATATAGATAATGTTAAAATATAACTCAAAATTGTGTTCCAACAGACTCATTCGAATTCAGGAGTGGGCGATTACGTAGGATAAAATACTAGTACTGCACTGAAAAAAATAAACTACAAGTGACTGCAAAATTTTATTTAACAGTAACACAAAATTTGACGACCATTAACCTAACCAGAGTGACTTGCGAACTAAACTTACCAGTAACAAAACTAGTTTTTGTTCGTTACTAAATTTTTTGATTAAATGTAACTAAAGTTAGTTTCCCGACAACAAAACGTCAACTTACATGACTAGTTTTGTAGATCGCCACCAATTTATGATTGTGATCTCGAGACAGGATGAGTGGGGTTTCAAATATTAATTGCAGATCAAACTAAATAACTTAATTTCACATATTATGCCCCTTTGCATTGACTTATTAATGAGACGGTGATATCTAAGTATTGGTTTTTGCAAATAGGCATTAGTATCCGGTAATTTTAGAATTTCCAACCAATCTGCACGACTTATTTGACGGGCCAGTTGGCGCAGTTGGTTAAGGTTCACCTTACGCGCCGCAGGTCGTGGGTTCGATTCCCACACAGGACATGCATTTGTGTGCATGAACATGTCTGTATGTCCTGAGTCTGGGTGTAATTATGTATATTAAGTATGTATTTACAAACAAAAAGTAGTATATGTATTATATCAGTTATCTGGTTTCCATAGTACAAGCTCTGCTTAGTTTGGGATCAGATGACCGTGTGTGAGGAATGTCCCAGGATATTTATTTATTTATTTATTAAGACAACAGAATACAACCAAAAATAACAACAGAATTATATGCATTATAGAAACTAGGTTACATTCCAAAAGTATGTGCCCTTACATGGTAAATAACAATATAATAAAATTGAGCAGATGATTAAAAATAATAAGTTTTTGTTAAAAATTTCATTTTTAATACAAGCTTATTGTTGACTATACATCTTGTTGACTGTACTGATCATGCCGGCTTTTCACTATGGGATATAATATAATATATACGTGCGCTAAAATATTATATCTCAAGATGTAAAAGGTGTATATTACGCGCAACCAAGGCGCCACCCAAAAGCATACAAAAAAATCATTCAAATCGGTCCAGCCGTCATACAAACTTTCATCCCCTATTTTACCCCCTTAGAGGTGGAATTTCGAAAAACCCTTTCTTAGTAGATACTAACTCTACACAAAGAATATACCCTCTAAATTTTATGTCTCTAGGACCAGTGGTTTAGGCTGTGCGTTGATATATCAGTCAATCAGTCAGTCAGTCAGGACTTTGAATTTTATATAGACCCGCTAGTTTCAGAGATACTAGCTAAAAAATATATGTATCTTTAGGATTACTTAGTATTTTAAAATTCTGTGTGGTTCGGCAATATTTGACATGATATTGAAAGCCAATACGCATTGTCGCATTGTATTCAATCAAATCAATTAGCAGGCCAAAGCACCAATGCATTGTATTGGCCTATTGATTTCTATCTTCGTCAGCTTTGAGTGATTTGAGTAATTGTTGTATACAGAAATTCACGTTCAAGTCAGCAAGTGCAGGTGTCCTCTCAAAGGCATTTCTATTAATTAATCCTGTATCTACAAACTAAACTTGCCCATTTTTCCCAACGTTCACCAATGGGGCTTGAATATGGATAGAGTATTTTTTTTGTACTTCATCACAGACGAAATGTAATATTTCAACCCGACATGTTACAAGTCAGATATAAGTATTTAGTTATTTTGAGGACTTTAACAAAGCTAAAATTCCTAAAGTCTCAACTTCCGCTCTCACAGTTTTACTATAGCTGAGTTATAGTAATACTGTGGCTCTGTGTTGTAGGGTCACATACAGTGCCATACATTATTTTAATCTTCCCGATAATTTATATTCTAAATTACTTAGAAACTGACTAAAAACATCGAAATCAATATGCAAAGTAGGTTTGTTAGAAATGTGGTGGAGGTCGTGAGCTGTGCGTGCCTTTGATCGATGGTTGCGTGCGGTGCGTCTTACGGCGTCGGCGGGCCACGCGGCGCGGTGCGGCGGCGGCGGTGGCTTCGTGCGACCCTCATCCAGCACCGGCATCGGGGCGGCGTGACGTGGTTCTCTTTGTTCCATGCCACCCGTCGACGACGCCATCGCCACCGCTGCCTCCGCCAGTCGCACCGATTCGCGCCGCCGCGCCTACCTCTTATTGCGCATGCCCAACGCGATTCTCATGCGCCCCCACTACGTCATGATTTAAAATGAGATGCGGTGTAAAGTAAGCGTACATTCTGTCGGGACGTCGCCGTCGTCACAGTTGGGATATCGGGTGATGCGGTCGCATCTCTAGATAGTAGCGCGAGCCTGCAGCTGTCGGTGGTGTATTCGGTCGGTTCTCTGCTCGCCGTTAGTTGAGCACTGGAAAGGGAGCGCGCGGCAGTACCCGTATCGATCTGAACATTTCGTGTGGTCGTTGGAGCTCATCGTTGTCTCGGGATATTCGACCAGTGGTCGCCGTCGGCGCCGGCCTTGCTGCACTGTTTACGCGCCGCGTATACTTATTTCTTCCGCGCGATCATGTTCGCCGATTCTAATTGATAACAACACACGCGGACCTTATTCGTGAGCGCACCTAGGAGCCGCACTACATACGTTCTACATATTTGATCGATTTTGGGAAGCGAACTTTGGTAAGTTTCACAGTTATTAGATTTAGAAATGTGGTAACTCTCTTAAATTTTCAATGCTATTTTTGCGAATGTTAATTGTATTGTCTTTTTGTGAGGAATGTCCCAGGATATTTATTTATTATTATTTCGTTCATTTTAGCGCCGTTTTATGAATCCTGAATTTATGTAATTTTCTATTATTTTCCTGCATATTTTGATATATACCTACGTGTTGTATAAAGTGTGCTCAAATATTTCAATTGAGTGTTGGAGCCGGCCATCTGGTTTATATTCTAAAGTTAGATTGTAAAATCGTAAACCACAAGGAATCGACGGTATACTTATAGGTAGGCAAGACGATTCAATACACCGTGATGCTGAAAAATTTCACCTCGGCGCGTCAAGATCATAAAATACTTAGTACATGTACAATTTTTTATATCGAAGATTAAGTATAAGAAGTATTTTGTCTGAAATGTACCTATAGGTATATAAGAAAGGGCTTTCACACGTGATGTATTCTTATTCATACTGCGCATGTCTTCTGCTCTGTTTTATGTGTATAGATGTGGAATAAGATCCCCGAAATCGGTAACTGTTGATTCGCCAAAGCTCTGAAAAAGAAAATGTCACGCTGTAGTCAAAACGTTTATATTGTTGCTTGTTATATATAAGGTAAATATTGTATTCACAAGAGCACATTGCTAAGCCAACACTGCAGATTTAAAGCCAATTGTAGTCATGCCAATTTTGGACAAAAGGGGATAAGAGCCCAGTTTTAAATGTCCGCAGTAAGGACACTGAATAATTATTATTTAAAACGAGTAACATGCCTAATTTGCCACACATAAATGGGATATTAAGAAGTAATTTGCATTCATTATATTATTTACAGTGTCCATTTGTTCACTTATGATTGGCACGTTCTTTGCGTGACCATTCAATAATCGACTTGTGTGCCCGTCACTAATTACAAATATGTACACCCATGAATATAAAATTAACATTTATAAATATGTCGTGGGATGATGGCAAAGAATAGAACCGGTAGATAGCTTAAATAATGTCTTACATTAAATCAAAATCAAAATCCAAAAGTCATTTATTCAGTTTAGGCCCTAGTAAGGCACTTATGAACGTTACATTGGTACATACAGTTGAATTTACCACCGGTTCGGAATACACTTAAACTGAGAAGACTCCGGCAAGAAACTCTTTACTTTACTTTTTACTCTCCTATATGTGGGTGTGCTTTTATCACAGACCCATTAAATATTTGCCTCATTATAAAAATATTAATAGAGAAAAAAAAAAAAACGAAAGTTTTCTGTTTAAATATATATTTAAATTTGGGAATCTAAGATAAAATATAAACGACAAGTTTGAGTATAACTCGCGCACCGACGGTTTATATTTTATATATATATTTGGTTTCATTAAAAAAAAATTAAAAGCCGGACCGCATTATGAAATTTGTGAAGTAATTTTGATGATTGATGAACAGTGCTAGTTACAAACATAATTTCTATTTTTCCTGATATATTTACATGAATGTTTAACAACTGTGAAAATTGGTTGTCCTAAATAAATATATAAAAAAAAAATTATATGTTGCTTTTAAAATTTTGGAGATATGGGGGGGGGGGATATTTTTTACGCAACATTAAACTAAACAAGCCCTTGTAACTAGGTAGTTACGTTACATTGAAATATTGAAAACTCATTTCGGCCCCATATGCAAAGAAAATAAATATGTTTGTTTATTCATTGATTCATTTGCCATCAAATTGGGTGAGCAATATTTAAAATTATTCCATATTTCAAATCGATACCATTAGTAGGTAGTAGGCCGGTAATTTGGCGCTGTGACGGACGGACTGACTCGCATACTGATGGTTCCTTTTTGACCTTTTTGGTATCGGTCCCTAAAAACGTTTTTGCTATATTCCGACGATCTTCACGTCGTAGGATAATCAGTTTTCAACGCCAAGTTGTAAATCTCATTGAAACCCACGGTGCGGCGAAAATCATAGCATTATGGATATTATTTATGCGCATTTTTGGTTAATATGTGCCTGAGCCTGCTATCTGGAAGCTCACCAGAAAGCTCATCCGAAAGCTTCGGAAGTAAGACCCTACCCTATCTGAGAAAATTTACCTGAACTGAATTGTTTGTTAAAATAACAATTTTGAAAAATGTATAAAAAAAAATAACATTGCTGAGTTTCTTGCCTGTTCTCTTCAGTTGAAGACTGACTTCCAAACCTGTGGTAGCTTCAGTAACTTTGACCTTCATAAGTGCCTTACTAGGACCTGAAGTGAATAAATAGCTTTGACTTTGACTTTAATTTAATAACATGATAGAACATGAATATGCATATGTTAATATAGGTATTTCATGGATTTTTCTCATGTCTTAGCAATTTAACATCCATAAAATATATAATATAAACATGCATCAAATAAGTCCGTTTTGATAAAAAAAAATCGAGCTTTTACGTTGGTGGCAGGGTCACCTGGTGTTACATAAAATATACATAACTCACAAAAAATTCACACGATGACAAAAATATTTGATGTTTTATTTTGTAAAACCACTACATCAAACCCAGGCGTTGAACGAGGTTAAATGTTTATTTGCAGTGCTGGGAAAGGTAGTAGATACATAGTTTATTTTGAAACTAAAATAAAATATAAAAAATACAGATTAAAATATTTCTATTTTCGCTTCACTGTTCGTTCGTAAGCAGCCAAAACCAATTAGTGGTAGATAACATAAAACGCTCCATTTTTTTATTTGTACTAATTGGTACTTTAAGCATTAGAATAACTGATGATAAGCAAGACTGTTTAGGGCTATAGCTACTTGTACTACAAAATGTCTTCTTAATTACCACCATGATCGACCAACTGTGGTTTGAGTAGGTCCTAAAACACCCAAAATCTCAAAACTATGATCATGCATTTTGTGTGGTAATCAATTAGTTATTTCCTCACCATTAAAACTATCGTACGCACTTAGAGACAACATTTTTCAAAAATTCAATTTCTTTATATCTAGCTTTATTAGTTTAGCACTACGGTAATGAGTCAGTCAGTCACATGATTTAGACCTTTCTTTTTGTTCCAAAATCCAAAATCCTATTCCCCTACAACCCTTTACTGTAAGACAAAGCTACCCTCGAAAATTCACGGTTGCAGCTCTGCGTCAGTCAGGGCTTGGTACAGATAAATTCAGCCCAATGCGTACAAAGTGGAAGTATACCATGAATTCACCATCCAAACTTTTTGATACCTTTTGACCCATTTTGATAAATCGAAGTAAGAATTCATTGTGACAATAAACAACAACAAGTTTCAAATAAATCAGTAAAAAAAATGTTTTAGTTCGTACAAACCTTGCCATTACCTGAGCGGGTAAAGTTACAATGCATTACAGAAACGATCATGAAAAATTTAAGACACGCGGGGAAAAGCCTGACTTTGAATTTGATGTTATAATATGATGAGTACACAACACAAACCAAGGTGTCCCGCGCGCCTATATTATAAAGACGATATTATATTTAAAAAGAAGTATGCTACTATATTGTAACGGTATCTGTTTCTTTGATTCGATAATAAAATCAGCTCCTACCGAAGCTGGCCAATAAAAATACATCCCGGCTCTATCAGTAAATGGAATTATATAAAACGCTTAACTTTATTTACGCTTTAAAATTTCTGCAAATAGCCCGTAGAAATTCCGTCGATTTCCTTTTATTTCCGCCATGTCCGATGCTCTTTACTTTATTTCTACCGTGCAGCAACAGATAAAAGAAAACATTATTTATCGCTAAAATCTCTACTGATCAATATTGAGAAAATGTATCTTCAAATATAAAAAAAAATACATAAAATATGAAAAAAAAAACGATATAAATAAAATACTCCACATAAATATGTATATGAAGGAGCATCATTTGAGAAGCTCGACGCATTTATCTGTAATTATTTTTTGTTGTGTTCGAAATATCATCATCATCATCATCATCAGCCTATAATGTCCCACTGTTGAGCCCAGGTCTCCTTTCGCAAATGAGGGTGAAAGGGAATGGGCAATACTCCACCACGCATAATGTTCGAAATATGAATGAAATATCAATAATATTGTTCTAAATTTTATAATCACCTGCTGCATAATATGATTTGAATATTTATCATCAACTAAATAATTAGTATGAAAACTTCATAGGTTGCCGATGACGATCGAATATCGAACTGGGCACTACGATTAGAACACTAATAAAGAAGAAAAACGGCGCGATTGTCTTGTAAGGCTCTATTCACATGTACCACAACTACACAAAAACCGAAACCACATCACAACCATACAGCGTGGGCGGGCGCTAACTTGTCTGAAAATGAATAGTCGAACTCACACGGACCACATTTTGCCGTCACTGTCGACCGCGTGTGTAATACCGACCACACCGCAGCGACGTCGCAACCACCAGCGACACCGGGAACTAGCGGTACAAACATTTTAAGATTTTGTAGCTACCACAACACAACTGCAAAAAGCCGCAGCACAGGTGACCACAGCTTAACTACATTTTGTAGCGCGCTGTGGTGTAGTTGCGGTACGTGTGAATAGACGCTTAAGAATGTAAAACAAAAGACGGTGTTTCGTTGTCTCGCAAAAGATATGAAAAGTAGAGTATTCAATTCACTTTTAGGATAAAGCCTGTCTTCGTCTTAAGCGGCTTGAACCCCTCGCTTCACTCAAATGCTCGCGTTAAAATGCCTCGCTACGTTCGGGGGTTAAGAGTCCCTCGTTACGCTCAGAGTTCAATATGCTACCAGTAACGTAAGACACTGTGACTCGCCTAAGTTATTTCCTTGGTGCATAATTTAGTATTAGACCACCGGAACATGTGAAAATCTATGCAAATATTGACCGTCGAAACGAGACTAAACACAACTATTTTATTTATGTGGAATATTTTACATTTGCGGGGGCTTATAAAATATTTTATGTAGGTAAGTGCTGCTGGTAGCATTGATATATTGTTTAGAAATAATATTTCGATGGCTGGTAGTGTAAACTTAACATAGGAATATATTTAAAAAAAAAATACAATTCAATTTATATAATCTCGTAGTTTTTTTATTATGTAACATTCACAGTAGCTGTCCAAATAAAGTAAGTGACTGTGTGGCTTGGCTGTCATATGATTCGGAATCGGAACACCGAAATGCCGTGTTACGAATCACCTCATGTTTCAGGTGGTTAGGACCGCTGTCAAAGGAAACTAATAGTCCAAGACTAACATTGTTATCTACATTTCTCTATAATATGTTCTCTATTTTATTACTTTTATTGCTACTTCTCAAACCTTTTTAATCAATTGAAGTTTATTATATCCTGAGTATTATAGCTTTTCAAATATTGAGTGCAGACTTTCTAGAAATGAAACCTGTTCACGAGTTCCACTCGCATTCAACCATTTCTTATTTGAACGTTTTATTTTTAAAAGAAAGTGTACATAAGTGTACCATTTTATCTGCAAACATCGAGCTTTGCTTTTCTCTTAGACAGCTACCGTTTTAGTTATTGAGACAGCTATTGAACCATCTGCTTTTATTCATACAATAATGGAGCTGAATTATCGCTTTCAAACATTTCTTGGTTGGTTTATAGATTTCGATTATAAAAAAACTTTTCTATAATTTCATGTCCTCAATTATAATAAACACTGCAATCTAAATTACAAATATTTGTCTCACTAATAAAAAGAAAATTGGTCATGTAAATGTTTTATACTTCATATTACAAATTTGATACTTTTGACAGTGGTGCCGATTCTGTTGTACATCAAACTAAACTAAACTAAATTAAAATTGACCTTATTTTAATTAAGTTTTTTTTAAAAGCTAGTGGTGCCGATTCTGTTGTAAATCGAACTAAACTAATTTTAGTCACATCTCATCTCTTTCTTACGAACATTATTGAAAAAGGATAGAACATATTTTAAGTTGTCAAATTAATCTTTGCCGTCTTATTTTGCGTGTATTTAGGCGTAACCGCGATAGATGGCGACTAAAATTATATTGGAAACAAGTATTGGACTAATTTGACAGGACTAAATTTCTTACATCCTTTTCTTATGTTCTTTGTTAGAAAGAGACATAGTGAGATTAAAATTAGTTTAGTTGTGAACAACAGAATCAGGGCCATTCTGTTGTCACATCGAACTAAATTTAAATTTAGAAATGACAGGATTAATTTTGATTTTGACAGGTCCTAAATTGAATTGATGAGTGCTACCAGCAAATAAAAATAATGAACGAATGATATAAATTTTAATGGAAAAATAATTAAAAATAAACATTTAGTTCATAAATATCATTAAAAAATATATAATAATGGCAAGAAAAGCGTATATATTTGTGTTCTTTTCCAATAACGCGTAATAAAGTATGTTGAATATCTTGATTACCTGTGGAATATAGGCTTAATAAATATATTTTTACCCTGGCGAGTTTAGTACCTAGTGTAGTAGTTTTTTAATCCTTAAAAGGATAGGCAAGGGTATTCAACCATACAGCCTTTTCATATGATGTTATTTCTTTGAATATTCTGTTTTGTCGATTTCGAACATATGGTGGTCGAGTTTTAGTAGTTTCTTCTTCTTAGTTTTAAGTTTGGCAATCAAATCCAAATTAAGACTTATTTCTGCCAGTGTCGAGTTATATTATAATTTCCAGTCACAAGAATTATCACTTTCACAGTCCTCAGTCAGTCACCGTCCATAAAAGTCATGTTTTACTACAATGCACAGTATGTTTTTTGACCCAAAAAGCGGACATCAGCTTTTTATTTGCTTAATGGATAGAGGAGCTCATTTTGAAGCTAAGAGTAGAAGTCCCGTATGCCAATTTTGTTCCAAATTGATGATATATATTTCTAAATATTTTTCTATGGTTCCCAAAAAAACCATAGAAATCACTGTAACTTTAGACATGTTCCGTTTTTGTAGTATCTCTCATGGTATGCCCTTTATACGTCAAACCACGCCTTTTTCTAAGAAACCGCTCAAATTCTATCATCGATTAGTAGTGAGTTACGTCGAATAATACATATTTTCGTTTCTTTTCTTTATTGAGCTTATTTCAAGGTAGTTGGATTCAATTTCTAGACTAAGCTATTGCTTTAGCATCAAGGAATATCTCTGTAAAAAATCGTATCCAAATCTCATAAGATTCAGGAGTTACAGGATTTTAAAATTAGGGCATTAGGGCTGACTCCGAACAAAGAAAATTTTTGAATATAAAATAATAATTATTTCTCTTATAAATATAGGTTTATAGATTCGTAAAAACTTTATTAAGACCATTATTTTAATATTACTCGATGTCATATACAGAAATTAAACATATAATTATTTTAACTTTACGTTAAAGGATCACACCCTCCAATATATATAGTATATGCTATATTAGTATTTATTCAGTTTAGGCCCTAGGAGACTTATGAAGATCAAAGTACTGAAGTGGTAACTTGTCCTTGTCTCTCGCACTGAGATCCAGGTTTGAGGCGTTTAAGGAAATGTCATGACTTTATCTTCACATTTTAAATATGTTATGTACATACGTAAAAACATAGAAATGTTTAAAATAATAGAAGAAACCGACCATGTGAGAGACGGAATCGAATACGGAGGGTTCCGTACAATGATAATAATATTAACTAACTCAAATTGACTATGAATCGAATAGTAGGCGGAACAAGAATAACACCAAAAGAAGACTTTTCTTGTATAGGGGCCCCCTTTAATTTTATTATTTATTGTTAAAGCGGCAATAGAAATACATATTCAGTGAAAATGAAAGTGTCAGACAGATGGACAGCCGAGTCTTATGAATAGGGTCCCGTTTGACACCCTTTGGGTACGGAACCCTAAAAATGGAGGTCCACAATATCAATACAAGACAAAAAGAGAAATTAGTTGTTCCGCATTTTTGATTAGCAAAAGTTAAATTTAAGTTTCAATTTCAATTTGAAAATTGAATTGAAAGTAACCAAGGTGACTTTTAAATTCAAAGCTCACATAAAGAAAATCTTGAATGCAAAGATTTATTACAAAGTAGCCCATGATATTGGAGATAAAAATGTCTGGACTAAACTGCTGACAAAAGTGGCAAAAGGGAGTAAATTCCGCCAAGTTGAAGTAGATTTGAAAAACAAAAGTGTAAAATATGCCACAACACATGTCAGAAGTGTTGCAGGTAAATCTATGTACTTACCAAAATTATAGTTCGATTTCTTAATTTCACTATTTGTATGAAGGTAGTAATTAAATAATTCAAAATTCAAAATCATTTATTCAAATAGACCTTCGCAGGCACTTATGAAAAGTCTGACTCTAATACTCTAATACCGGTTCGGAAGGTTGCATTTGCTGAGAAGAGCCGGCAATAAACTCAGCAATTACTCTTTTCAAAACAAGCTTAGATTCATTACATAATATTTACATTCTAATCGCACTGACAACAATTGCGTGTCCCGGCGCGGCGGCAAAACTACAAAGTAGACTGAATCTATATATAATTATATAATATTAAATATTTCTATATAATATTATTTTGACACATATAATTTTTGATTATATCATAAAAGATACGATACGTCAATATCTTCGACATTCTTAAAGCGAAGTGACAACCCTAAAACCATAAATATCAGAAAAATCTTTAGAAGTGAATAGTTCCTAGATCTTGAGAGATTTGGGTGTGATTTTTTTTTTAGTTATTGGTTTGGTTCTAAATATTGTTTATATTAAAAATCGAATCCAACTTAGTCAAGATAGAGGAATGAAAAATCAAAAACGAAAAACACTAAAACCTAAATTTCTCTGTATTTATAACTCATTAGCCACCTTTTTTTTATTAGTTAAATACTAGGCGTATAGCTTTACTAAATAGCATTAAGCAAAAGAACTGAAATCACGTTAAATATTAGTTATGACGAAATTTTGAAAAGTCCAGAAAATTCAAAAATGTCGTTTTATTCGTGTTTGGTATAAAATTGGCACACGGGAGTTTTACTCTGGACTTCGAAACAAGCTACTCTATATAATACGCACATAAAACGAGGATGTCCGTTTTTTAGGTCAAAAAACATATTGTGCAATGGTGGTAAACTTGAAAAGTCACGATACACATAATTTATTTCACTTCACTGGTGCACATGGATGATCTTTATTGGGTGAAATACCACCGAAAATACACAATTAAACTCAAAATACACGCATTCATGAAAATAAAAATGAAAACGCAATGTCACTCTGCAAGCTCCTGCCAAAAAGTCCTTTTAGTTGTTAGCTTTGCGACGAATCAGCGATAGCCGCAACCACTTATAAATGCAAAGCAAGTTTTATTAAGTCCATTTTTTATGATTCGCTTGTGAATTTGAAATTGTGATGTCATTGAAATACCCATTTTACAAACTACTTATAGTCCTACAAACTTTTTTTTTTACTGTTTTATAGGCTGTGTTTGACCGCAATCTCACCATGGTAAGTGATGATGCGGCCGAAGGTGGTAAGCACACAAAGCCTAGAAGGAACTGGCTCTCAAGTGCAGCTATCGGAACACACCGAAAGGTGCTTGGCGACAGATTTTCAGCTTGAGGGTTGTAGGAAGCCAGGCGGGTACTACAAAGTACCCTACCACCATGCTATGGTTTCCTCACGATGTTCTCCATCATCGAAAGCTCAAGCTCATTATAGGATTCGAACCCGGGATCTTCGTCTCAGTATCCGACGTCACTACCACTGAGCTATCAACACTTTAAATTTATCTGACCCGGTGGTCATTAGAGGAACTAACGACGCCATTTCGAAATGTCAATCGCCATTGGTCAAAGTGAATATAAACACTAGTTTCATTGGTTATTTGCTCCACCAATAGCGATAACAGCGACTCTCTCACCGGGCCAGATAAGCTTATGGCCCTATAACAGCGACATTCTCACCGGGCCAGATAAGTTTGTGGCACTATAGTGGTATATCATTGGAGGTACAAAAAAATAAAATTAAAACTTCGATGTTCTTGTTTTGTAGTCCAGTGACGTATGTAACATATCCCTATCTTGCTTCGTCCTTAATCTTATATGCAAATATTTAGAATTATGAATAATCCAGATCAAAATATCCACTTTCCAACACCATTTCTATAGGACTAAATTTAATCCACATCTAATTAGATGACGACCAATTTTAGTTTGACATTTCTAATTTTAGACATAATTTGACGTAAAACGTAACCAACAGAATAGAAAAATTACACACCTAACTAAATTGAGTAACTAAAACGATATTAGTGCTGTCAAACTAAATTTTAGTTTAATCGTACGCCAACTGAATAGGAAACGTCGATTTGACAGGACTTAACTAAATTTAAGTTAGGAATAGTTTAGTTTGTGCCAACAGAATCGGCACCATTCATGCTCAAAAAGATGTCAGCTAATATTAAACGTGAGCGGTACAGATAATACGCGGCGCGGACGGGAAACAGAATGGACACGACAAACGGACGTTTAAAAAATGAAGCGCTTCGCAACGGGGTGCGGACCCAGACGTGCCATGATGTGGGCTAATAATAAAGTAGCACTGTCTAGTCTAGAACAATAAGAACTAGGTTTAAGAGAAAACTATAGATGGATTTAAAGTAATATGTGTAGGAAATCATCGTCAGTTCAGTAATAGGTACTTAATGACTTTTTAAACTTTTGCCCTCGTTGGGTCTCACGTCTCTTTTGATGTTCAAATTCGATCATGAAATAAATATTTAGTTATTTATGGTTATTTTACTGAACTAATAGACTTCACCAGCAATATATACCATGTGAGAGTCCTATGTATGTCTTACTGTATACAGCCTCTAATGCTAATGTATCGAAGTCGTGGAATAACGAGATAACGTGGTTGCGATGCCGTCTGTGTCTAATGAATGATGAACGTACGTAACAAGCAAAGTTACTAACTGAATGCATTTGTATAAATGGATACGTCTAGCAAGTATCTACGGCAGCAGCAGTATCCAATTTATCACTAGGCGTGAGTGAACAAAAACACAAGCTATTTTCATTGTATGTGTATAATATCGGCTTAAGATGAAAGGATGGCTGCAAGAAATTTGAAAGATAGGTATTTAACAAATCTATTGCTGTCGCGCTGTGGCCCGGAAATCAATGTGTGAGTGAACAGACTGTGCATGGTGCAAGTGTGCGTGCCGTAGCTCGCACCGCTCCCACCGACCGCCCGCCCCTCGATCTTACTTTACTTGTAATATTATATTTCTGTGATTCGGCCGGCGACTGGCAAGTTGATATACCTTTCAGCGCTTGCAGTTCTGTTGTTCCAAGTGACATTAGGGATTTTGAAATTAGAACAAATACCTAACCATACGTTATTTTATTTGTATTTTGAGTCGATATAAAAAAATAGATTATATATTCGACATTTATGTCGTAATATTATTGGAACTGCATTATATTCACGTAATGATAATCTATTAGGGCTTCCAAACAAATATCTATACAACATTTTATAGATTTATATTTGTCCACAGTCCACGCATTTCTTCGAAACTATTTATCGAATTGTGAACATTATTTTTTTAATGCCTTATATTTACTTCAACTTAGGGAACAGTGCGAAAGTAAAAAATAACTCTAATCTGACACTGTCTTGATGTCAGCTATAATATTTTTAATTGAATATATACGACGTGCTCTTTCGTGACTTTAAGATATTTTCAGTTTACAGTTATTTCATATTTTTTTGTGTATTATGAAGTAGTTTTTTTACTAGTGAAAGAGCTTATTTATACGTATAAAACAAGCCCTTGAAATAATATTATAGAATCATAATAAAACGTAGCTCGTATCAAGCCAGGCCTTCACGCGTATTACTCCATATCTTGAAAAAAACTGAACCGATTTTGATGAAACTTCTTCACAAAATATTAAAAATAACTCTAATCTGACACTGTGTTAAAGTCAGCGAAATATTTTTACTGGAATACGTCGTGCTCTTTCGCTGACTTCAAATCAGCGTTAGACTAGAGTTATTTCATTCTTTTTAGTGTATTTGGAAGTAGATAAAAAAAAAAAAAAAACTTTTTTTTTTGTGTATTTTGAAGTCGATTTAGTTTTTTAAATTACTTTTTTATTTCAATTACCAACTTTTTTATTTCGTATTATTTAGAATTTGACCAAGCTCAAGCCAAGCCGCCGCACGTATTACTTATTCCATATCTTGAAAACAACAGAACCGATTTTAATAAAACTCTCACTGAGTTGAAGTAAATGTAAACCAATAAAAAAAATGTCACAATCCGATTAATAGTTTCAGAGAAATGCGTGGACAAACATACACCTATGAAATTTTGTATATTAGTTTGGAAGCCTGAAATTTTGTGAGGAAGTTTCATCAAAATCAGTTCAATAGTTTTTAAGATATGGAATAATAAGTGTGTCGGGCTGGCTTATTGATACGAGATATGGGCGTTGGTTGTGTCAAAGGGAAAATATCTGAAAACTTTGGTCAAATGTAAGAAAAAAAAATCACAAGTCGATTTTAAATAAATATACCAGCCAAGTGAGAGTCAGACTCACACACAGAGGGATCCGTACAATATTAAATAACTTATCGTTGCTATGACAAAAAAAAAGAAGTTTCTTGTATGAGCGGCCCGTTTAATTTTTCTTTTTCATTTTTATTATTTTTTGTTATAGCGGTCATAGAAATACATATTCTCTGAAAATTTCAGCTGTCTAACTATTACCGTTGAGATACAGCCCACTGACAGACAGACGCACGGACGGACAGCGGAGTCTTGTTTGGCACCCTTCGGGTACGAAACTAAAAAGTATAGTCACAATCCGATTAATAGTTTCCGAGAAATGCGTGGATAAATATACATACTTACAACCATACATACACCTATAAAATGTTGTATATTTGTTTGGAAGTGCTAATAGATTATCATTTGAATATATAATATTGTTTGGCAGTCCAATAATACATACATAAGTGTCGAATTGATAATCTCCTTTTTTTAAGTCAATTAAAAATAGATATTTTGTCCTGTTATTTTGAAAAAGGTTACTAAATATTAGATATTATGATAACCTTTGAACGATCACATTTCTTGTTCTTTAATCCTTCATCACTCAAAAGTATAAAAAAGAACAATCTTGGTTACGGCACACTATACCTAACATGTAGGTTACCAAAGACGTAATACTATATCGATATCGATGAACAACACTAGAGCAGGTATCGATAATATATTATCGACTACTACGCGACACTTCTTTGACTGTATATGTATTTGTCCAAGCCTCTCCTCCCTCAACCCTGCCCGAATACAGGCGATAGAGACAACTGCAGCTTGGATCGATTATACCTATTTAAAATTGACGAAATCGCTATTTCGTAATCCCCAGTTTCCTCCTCCAATACTGAATCGATTTTAATTATTTTTCAAGAATAGTAATAAGAAGGGCTTTGGCTATGTCGGTCGGTTTTCCTTTTATTATTTATATTCGTCATATTTGTTTTCTGGACGTCTGATAAGGGCAGTTAAAAATGATGAGTTTTTGTGATTTTAGAAGATTTTTAGTTTTTATAATAATTAATTTATGGAGAAAAACGAAACCGAGGGACATACAGTGGCACCTACAGATTGCATGGTAAAATAATCATTGCTCTAGTATCATTATCCAGAGAGGAAACTGAGGATTACGTTTGTATGGAAAAAACACCACCAGTGTGTCCTCTTAACGGACGGATTGCCGCCGGAAAAATATTAATGGTGACAGACAGGTGCATACATGCCTTTCAATATCATTTTTCACAGTATACTGTCTGAATTCTCGATACAATAACTTTGTTTTGTTTATATTTTAGCATACTTTCGGTATTTACGTTCCGATCGTGTTTAAACTTTATTCTATTATACGATTTGAATGGAGTTTTTGTCTCCTTTCGAATGACAGCGTTTATGAACTCTGAGGGAAAATTTTGTTCGCTTTCGCTGTTGCATAAATGTTTGTTATATTTGTAAATGTTTTTGTGTCTGCTAATCTCTAGTTTTCAGTTTGTGCAAATTGATGTCGCATTTAAAAAATAAATAAATAAAAATTCTATATCTCCAAAACTTCATTCAAGTATCAAAAATATATAGTGTTAATCGAAGTTTAACCTTTGGTATGTTTTAGGTTAGGATTTAAATTCTATTGTTTCAAACTCTACTTGAAACGTGGCTTTGATTGTATCTATAAAACGGACCTTAGTCTTGACATAAGGTACAAGGACATTTATTACGTATAATATTTACTTAGTCCGTTGTGTAACTACAGCGAGAGTGAAAAATGTATTTAATTACATATTTGAAATGGAAATTCTACTTACTATGTAATCTAAAGTATGTTTAGTTTGTTGCGGGGAGAAATTGTGAGAAACATCGGCAAAACGAAATGGGGTCAAGTTCGCTACCTTCAATGACTCCAAGCAGTCTTTATTATCTTGCCGCAAAGTGTATAGAGTTATCAAATATTTCTGCGTTATTATAGCTTTTATAAATAATTAAAATACATCAATAAATGCAAGCATATTTTTTATTTACTACGAAGTACAATCTATATAGATATAGAAAATTTCCTCAAGTGTGCGGCTGCTTCCGATTAACGACAAGGTTCCCAGAAGGCTGGCAGTGTTTCCTCTTTGGATAGCCAAGCAGATGCGATGGCGGAAAAACCTAAATATGGCGGAAAATACATTAATTAATTAATTTACACAAAAAGTATATAAATTATATTCATAATTTTCAATAAATTAGTTACTGAAAATTATGAATATAATTTTCGTAATCATCTTCAATATAGGAAAGATTTTGAATAGTTTCATTACGTATTTACTACGTTGAAATACAACGCTAAAATTACTGTTTAATACAAACGAGAATATTTTAAACTAATTCAAGTACATAATATTCCCAATTCGTTGAAAATTTGTAAATGTCATAAAATGCAATTTTAAATAAGCATTTTACGTATTGGAAAGTTATTAAATATTTACACGAGTCAATCCGCTAATTGGATGACCAATAAAGAGTATTTCTGTGTGCGATTTTCTGACTGTGTCATATCACGGTGATCTGAAATCGCATTGAAAAGTTGCAAAAAACCAATATTCCTGTACTAAAAAACCAGTTGAAATATTTTCTCGTTTCCAGAGTTTGTCCCATCGTAAATTGGTGTACCACATTGACAATTCCCTGAGCATCAGGTGGACCGTACCTTTTGACTCAAATAATAAAACAACTAAAATGTGTGGTGGAAGTATTGATCTTTTTTACACCGACAAAAATATAAAATACACAGCACTTGTGTTTTGTAAAAATGTATAGGTATTTGCCGTTGCGGTGACTGTCGTGGTCCGGTACGGACCAGTCATGTTGTGATTACTTGGTGTGCTCGTTAGTTAGTTAGTTTTGCTGATTCGATTTCTTATATCTATAATTATATACCCGAGGCGCCAGTGTAATTAATGTGGCTGGTGTAGACTGCATTTCATTCGAGCCGAAGCAAGCTGCAGTAACTTTGGTAACTATTTAAGCACCGTGAGTTTGGAGAAAATTTACCTGTGTACCGGTGGATCATTAATGGCAGCTACTATTGGAGCTCCGCCAAATTAATTATCAAAATTTTTCCAAAGTATGTAAAGTCTGGTGTCTACTACAAACAATTATGGATGGTCTTGTTAGAAAATTTTCTCGATAGCGGCCCCTTACTGACCCTACTCAAATTTCCACTCCTTGATGTCCACTAATTAATGTACGCGTAGGTCGTGTATATTTTTATCACGCCTTATATCAAAAGTATATAAACGCTTTTGCTGTTCTTTAAATTCGTTGCACACACACTTAACAAAAGCCGCTTGCACACCATGTCAGGTAATTACAAACAGTTCTATCATCGGATGGACATATGGTTGAAAATATAGTGGCTTACCGTCCAACCAACAAGTGGTTATACGTGCTTCTTAAATTATTAAGTGCTCCGAGTTCGAATCACGGATGGAATCCTAGGCTTCGCACTGATGGAATCGTAGGCTTTGCACTGATGTAATTTATTTAGACTTTGGCTAGTGTAAAAAATCTTGTACCCTTGATATGTTTCTTGGCTCGAGAAACCTATGTTAGAGTGAAAAAACTTATTGGGCAAGCATGCTTCACCAATATTTCTTCGTCACAAATGATATGTGAATTTATCGCTGTCATTCCTAGCAAAGGTTAATGCTGCGACGCGCGACGGGTCAATGGTAACTTTCCATACCGTAGAAACGATAAGTTGGATCTAAACCAAATTCTGCAAATTAAATGTGTTAAGACATCTCAATGTTTATTAATTGTTTCATATGACACGGCACAGTTTCTATGTCTGGTTCCCACTGGAATCCACTACCGTGGTGTCCTTACTCCACAGTGCTGCGAAATTAAGCTGAGTAAAATAAATGTTTTCTATGCTATAAACTTATAATAAATCTTTTAAATCTTGAAAATACATCAAAATGCATTATCCCGTTTCGTTTACAAAATTTTGCTTCGATTCGACTTGTCGATTGTAAACGAAAGCGTAACTACGTTCGTGGAAACATCGCCACCTCATACATTTTATAGTATAAGTACATACCTACTCAGGTGTTCATTTCATGATATAAAGTGTAACTCTATGTAACATATCTCTGAAAGCGTCCTTAGGGTGCTGGTACCCAGCCGATGGGACCGAGCGGAACTTTATTGTTATCGCCTGTTCAGTGAGAACTTTTAAATGGAATGTATAGAATTATATATTCAGCAAAGCTTGCTGGAGATATTGCTTGGTGTAAGATATGCAACAAAATATTTTAGCCTAAATTTTTTTCTGCCCTCTGCAAATTTTTATGTTATGAGGTAGACAAAACGATGAAAAATAAAAATGATTTTGACAATTTATGATATACCAGCCATAGCCCACGGGACCAGTTCATGTGCAAGAGTTTATGTCGCTGATTAGTTTCAATATAAACCGACTTCAAAGTTCAATAAAAAGTAATTAGATCCAGACCAAAATTCAAACAAAAAAATAATTTTCCAAATCGGTTTATAAATGAAAGATTTCTGAGGTAACAAACATAAAAAACGTACAACCGAATTGAGAATGTCCTTTTTTAGAAGTCGGTTAAAAAATGGTCATTGCTCAGGCGAGCATTGTAAAGGTCCCTTCAGTCGGCTTAAGGATAGCCATAGCCGAAAAACTTCATGTCTAACGATGAAAATCAGTTTAGTACCTACTTCATGGTTCTCTAGAATCTAGAGTCCAGATAACTAACGGTAAGAAAGACGTTGCGCAAAAACAAATTCAAAACTTTGTATTAATAGGTAGGTACTTGTACGAAAGCACAGTATTGAGTGCACAACTTGCTACGAGCGGCTTGTAATCATATGCTGAATCATTGATATATACCGTTCACGTTTCACTTCCAAGGTAAAGAATGAGGTTGATTTGCCCTTACCATTGAAAACGATGTCAACGTAAGGGTAGCAATGTCATGGTACTGTAGGAAACGCTTGACATCCCACCTAAGGAACCTTTAGACACGTCACAGAAGCGAAGGCTCTTTTAACACCTTTATAGCACCTTTTAGCAGCTTTATCTATATCCAATTTTGTAGTTCAGACGAGTTGATAGTTTTGTAGATCGTTGACTACTTCAAAACTTAGCTTTTATCAGACTACTCGGCGGATTAGATTTGAAGAGCGGGCCATTTCAATATAGAAATGAAATACAAGTATGTTGTAGCTACTCATATTTTTCTCATATAGCAATTTTCACTGTAACTTAAAGGCTTGAATGTCTCGGCGACAAAGCTCCCTTTTTCCTCCTTGAATAGCCTTCAACAAGTTATTCTCGATTATTGAGACTCGGTTGCCATTTCCATCGATAAGATCAGTCTCAAACCGTTCGTCGTTCGATTCGGTAGACTAGTCACCCAATCGATTGTCACCAGAAATCGAATGCACACCCGAGCAGTGTTGAATAATCGATTATCGTCTTTTGATGTCTAACTCAGATAAATATGTCGCAGTCGCATTTTTAATCGTTGGCTGACCGACTTCTCGCTGTTCGAACGACCTGCGGTTGTAGACAATTTAATCTCGATTAGTAAAGAGTTTTCTTTAGTAGGAAAAACTGTAGTTTTTGATTGTACAATTCTGCCGCATAAATGAACAAGATTTAAAACGTAGGTAGATAAATATAATCTATATTTCAGTCAATAAATCGTCCTTAAAACCAATATGTCTGCCGAACATTCAACATTCCAACACCTCTATACCATCATTACACGTTTCTGGTCAATGAGTTAAAATTTAATTAATAAGGTACGTACTTAATTGAGCGTGAATTCACTGAAAATGCATGCTTAAATATGAAATTGCGGTATTTGAGGTAATTCTACAAACTGGCTATTTATAATAATTATTATAAATAGGACATGTCGGAAATGCTTTATGTTTATCAAAGCCCGTACCACAAGCTGTCAGTAATATCGCCAATGTTACTGGAATTCGGTAGGTAAATTGAAATTTGGTTGGTAGTAAAATGTTAGATTGATTATTGTGTTTCGATAGTAACAACTAAACTGTTTATGATCATGCCTGATTAACATAAAATCATTATTATTAAAGTTCATGGAGTTCTCATTTAGTTTTAGATACCCAACTGATTAGGTGCGTCGTGAATCTTCGTTCACACAGAAAAGAAAGTATGGCCCGAAGATTAATGAAAGAATGCTTAAAACTTACAATCAACCTTGGATCACTAATATAAGGTTCATAATACACTGCAGCTGTTAGTTCCGTCTCACTTGCAAGTCACGCCCCTCCGCACGGCGCGCGCTAACATGGCGGCAGCTGCCGACCAATAGCATTTCCCGCGCTTTGAAAATGTATCTTCTGCGCAGGTACATCGGTAAGCCATTTCAGTTGGGTACGACTGTACCTACATAAGTATAAGTATTTGCTTAGTTTGAAATCAGATAGCCCTGTAAAGAAACGGTCCAGAATATGTATAATTTTTACACTATTTAATTAACATGCGGCAAAACAAAAGTAGCTGATTTAAAATTGGAGTTATAAGAAAGGAACTATGATTATAAGGTTACAAAATACGAATTGAACCTATCGTGTTTCTATTCTGGTTCTAGTCAAATAGCTTCGTGTTGCCAAATGACAGTTCATTGACAGGTATACACGCCCTGATATGTAGCCAAGCAGCGCATTCTCAGGTAAACTAAAGCAGTTATTGAGTTGCTTTGAAAAACTTGTTGATGTTACAGAATACTTGCTAGTTTTGTAATTGCGGACGATCACAGTTGCGATGGAGAGAGTCGATTATATTCTGTGGACGAGCTCATTTATAACTTTGGCATGCCTTTATACAAGTACACTCTTTTAAAGAAACAATGACTAGGGTATTGAATGTCTTACGCTTGCTCGAAAAATATGCGCTTTGCATTCAATAAGCCGGTATTAAAAACTGTTGCCAAAACACTCGTATACCGACGATTCTGCGACTCCAAGCGTGTATGGAAAGAGATGTGTACACAATTCTAAATATTTTTATTCAAATAGGTTTTCACAGGCACTTGTGAATCGTCTTTTATATCTTGATTGTACAAAATTCAAAATTCAAAATCATTTATTCAAATAGACCTTCGCAGGCACTTATGAAAAGTCTGACTCTAATACCGGTTCGGAAGGTTGCATTTGCTGAGAAGAGCCGGCAATCAACTCAGCAATTACTCTTTGCAAAACAAGCTTAGATTCATTACATAATATTTACATTCTAATCGCACTGACAACAATTGCGTGCCCCGGCGCGGCGGCAAAACTACAAAGTAGACTGAATCTATATTTAATAAGTAAATAAATTAATGGCAAACTTAAGCAGACCAACCCCCACAACCTGTTCACAAGTATGACGCGTGTGGCAGCCATCGCCCTCCTCGCCATATTGGATTGTCTCTGTATGATTCGAGTCGTAGGGTAACATTTTTGCAGATGTGAACCGGAGCGGCGTTATACTCGCGAAAAGCTACCAATACGTTATAAATCAAGGAATTGGTTACGTGACTGCTACACCTACCGCAATTACGTTTGGTATGCTGGTAACTTAGTAGCGACAATCACGGCAACATTTTCGTACCACTTTTATTAGGTAAGTCCTTGTTATTCCAATTTTTTACATAAGGAGGTATTGCCTTGGCAAATTCAAGGCGAACCTTGCCGGTATAGAGCTGTTTAACACGCCTCCTGACCTGTTAAGTCAACAGGTAAAATTCAATTTAAATGACCTTTGTTTCTTCTAATAAAGGTCGCAGTTACCATAAGCAAAATAATTTCATGAATACGTAATGCAATTTATGACCAAGAAACCTATTTAAATTATATAGTATTATACGGTGTAGGCCATAAAAATGCTCGGATTATAGAGCGTGATGGCTGCTCTGTGCTGCTGTTAGTACTTACATATATAGCTATGCTAGGAAACGTTTACAGTAATACCGCTGAACCTTATTACTGCTTTGACCTCCATTAAATGCACTTGGATCGGTTTAATGGTATATAAGTCTTTTAATAAATTCAATAACCATTTCACTCTTGACTTATTTTAATCCCCCGAAACAAAAAGAGGGTAGTTATAAGTTTTAAAGGGCATCGTAAGTTCAACAGATGAACCGATTTGAATGCCGGAAATTTTAAAACAGTTTTGATGAAAACATATATTTGTGTTAATAGACGGGCCAGTTGGCGCAGTTGGTTAAGATTTACCTTACACGCCGCAGGTCGTGGGTTCGATTCCGACACAGGACATGCATTTGTGTGCATAAACATGTCTGTATGTCCTGACTCTGGGTGTAATTATGTATAGGTATTAAGTATGTATTTACAAACAAAAAGTAGTATATGTATTATATCAGTTATCTGGTTTCCATAGTACAAGCTTTGGGATCAGATGACCGTGTGTGAGGAATGTCCCAGGATATTTAAGTATTTTGTAAATCTTCTCTGGCGTAGTCGACTTGTTTGAAAAATATCTTTACATAGAATAGCTCAGCAATTTTCCGTAGCCTGCTTCTTATTACGCTCTTAAACTGTAACTGTCAAGTGTTGGAAGACCTCCACCTTCACTCAAAGGCTTTCTTTGTTTTGCAGTTATGAATTGTAAAACATATTATGTATTTGTCAACTGTGTATTCTAGTTGTCTGGTTGGACCAATGCTCTATTAGTTTGAAAAAACAAGCTTTTATTATGAGGGCAGGTACCGAAACGAACCAATGAAATAACTTTGTTAATATTATAGTACACTGAAATGCTGAATAAATTACGAACGATGTTTACTTTTTCCGGTAACGAATGAATAATTTTATTTCAATATTTACATACCGTTGAACAGCCGTTGTACCTATTGTTTACCATTTGTAAGCTGTGATTATGAGTATTTTGCCTATTTGTAAAATGTTTATAATACAGAACATTTCTAAATTAATGCTGTATGTAATAATTAATCATCGTAAGTAATTTTACTCCCAAATCTGTCTCGTTACAATTGAAACTAACAGTGTTCTCGGAATACGAAAATTTATATTACATACAAAAACATAACTTCTCTTTTATATTTCTAATATGACATATTACCTAGAAACCACCTCTATTCTTAATTTCTGTTTATTCGATACTTATCTTCACAACTATTGAGTCGTATATCGAACGATTTCAGTTTATTCGAGCTACCCATTCAATTTCCGTAGGTACTATCAATAACGTATATTCCCGACTATTTATTTCGAGCAATTTTTACGTATTCCGTCGCTCGAATCCGTCCACGCATTTCAAATATTTACGTGTTTTTCTTCAAAGAGAATCCTGTATTTGTCTAGCCGCTAGTCTTGCCTGTCGGATGAAGTGGCTTTACTTGTGAGGAATGGAACAGTCCGGATAATAATTCGTGGCCTTATAAATTATTCTAGTATCACGCCACATCTTCCAGCCTTTGCATTTTTTCTTCGTCTCTTTTGGCACGCGTAACTGAGATTTATGTGTCACATTTGTATGATTTTGACTTTGCTTCTTGGTTGGTAACATTTTGAATTTTATTAATAACGTCATAAGAATCAATTATAAAATAAATAAAAAAAATCAAAATTTCTTATTAGTAATCATATCAACCTTTTTAGGGTTTCGTATCAAAGAAAAAACGAAACCCTTATATTATCACTTTTGTTGTCCGTCTGCCAAGACCCTTTTTCTCAGGAACGCGTGGAGGTAACAAGCTGAAATTAATATCAAATATTCAGGTCTGCAATCCCTTGGAGCAGTGAAAAAATCAAACTTCTATGTCAAAGCAATCAAAAGATACGGCCGTTTATGCCGCATATTTTGACGCTCGCAAGGGAATAAAACCCTAAAAGGTACTTCCCGTTATCCTAGAATAATGAGGCAAGAAGCAAAGCCCTGTAGTAAAAGTAAATTAATAAATCCGAAAATAGTAGCCACATCACAAAAAAATTACATCGCACAACGAAAAAGGCGAAAAATCTTCGAGACTTGATCCTCGTGACGAACGAACTATTTACATAACTAACTATACCATTTGTACGAAAAACGGAACCCTCGGTGCGCGAGTCCGAATTGCACTTGGGCGGCTTTTATAAATGGAGTAGAAACCTCTACGCTGATTTGGAACACTCTTTAGAGCTCACAAGATTGCTGTAAAAGTTACATACTTAGGCCTGTTTTTAGAACGTGTATTAGAAGTCAAATCAATTCTCAAGAATAGATAGTGTGATAGAAAATGAACATTACATCTAAGATCCAGGTTCCACATTCAATTTTAATCTTGACTCAAATTTAAAATTGCCGTTCCAAAATACTGTACTGTACGCGTAGTATTAATATCGCGTCAATTCAAATAATAAAGACAAAAAGAATCTTCAAAGACGCCGATCCCACAGAGAGAGTTCTAGAGTTCCGAGTTCTGCATTCCGTGTTGACTATTGTGCACACAGCAAGCAGTCTAGAGTTCTGCAATATTCGCTACTGATACTGCAATAGTTGCTTACAGTAAACACGGAATGCAGAACTCGGAACGCGGAACTCTAGAACTCTTCTTTGTGGGAGAATCCTCCTCACCATCTGACTCTACATATTTATCAGTGGCAATAAATATCACTAATTAGTATATGCAAAAGAAATTAGCATCCACAGTTTAATACTTCCAATTCAGTTTAAGCGATCCCGAAGTCTTAACGTCAAATAAGTTAAACTCAACGATGGAAAACGATCACTGAGCGACAAACAATCTAACTAAACTACAAGTTACGATTTCTCGGTTTTATCCCGCCGCAAAGTTCTTGCAGCGGATTTTTCAATAAAACCAACTAAGAGTATCTATTTCAAGTTTAAAATTAGTTCCTAGTTGTTTTATAAATATGAAGCAGCTTATCTTTATTCTGTGTTCTTATTTGATATTCTGCTTCTATTAGATTGAACCTTGGACTCGCACAAATTCGTGTCACTAATTCGAACTTTTTCTCAGACTGTTGTATTTTTTTCACGCATTACCTACTTAATCCAATTAGGCTACGTTCGCACGGGAGTTTAAAAAGCGTTGCTTTCGACGCTTTTTACTACAACGTGTGAATGCTTCCGACGTAAAAAAGCGTCAGCGTGCGAAGACGTATAGGAGAAGTCGTGACGTTAAAAATTACGCGCGTAAAAAGCGTTCGTGCGAACGTAGGCTTATATTACAAAAAGTTTAAAGCACAACTCTTAACTAGCTTCAAATTATCTGCATATATACATTTGCATAATAAATTGGAACTATAATTACCTAATGACACACGTTACCTTTGAAGAAGGTATTCGTAATAAGAATTTTAAATGTCCGCAAACGATGGGATTACTGTTATTTGTTGTGTTGTTTACGTATGCGTCACGCCCGGTAATTTGCCATTTATGAAGTGGCGCGAAGGTTTGATACCCTGACTCCTTTTTTTTTTTTTTTTTTTTTTTTTTTTCGTGGGGAAATCCTCATAGGATACCCGACCGCCCCGGGGGAAGCGGCCAGGTTATGCCGGACTTGTACCGGCTAAAACCCCACGGTGGTCGCCATCTGCGCTGTAGAGGGGGGCGGGCTCTCGTGTTGAACGCGTACCTGCTCACCCCTCCACGCGCGGCGCTAAGATAGCTCGTCCCGGGGGAAGTGTGATACCTCCCCCAGCACCCTCGCTGTGCTATCGCACGATGAGTCGTGACCACATCGACCCATCGTCCTCCTTGGGGTCGCTTCTGGGCGCACAGAGCCCCCGCCCTGATTGCCCACGACCCCAAAAGCCCCGTTTAGTCGCCTTTTACGACAGGCAGGGGGACACCGTAGCTGTTATTCTAAGCCCCAGCTACAGGGCAGGAGGGCCGCCTCGAGGCACGTCTGCGCCTCGGCGGCGCCGTCTCCGAGCGGGATCGGCCCTCTCCCGATCCCGCTCAGCAGCCTCCTTCTGGACCATTACGGTCTCACAGAAGGAGGCTACGGCCCTCCACGCTGTATCCCCGCTCAGCATCGCCGACACGACTGCTGGCAGGGAGAGATTCCGCCCGATCAGGCCGACCAGGATTCGCCGCTCAGGTTCCCACGCAGGGCACACTGCAAGCGTGTGCGATGCGGAATCCTGGTCGCTCCCACCGCAGTGGAAGCAGACCGCCGTCGCCTCACGTCCGATCTTACACAGATAATCACCGAAGCATCCGTGCCCGGTGAGTATCTGTGTGAGTCTGTAGGTGAGTCGTCCACCTTGTCGCTGCATCCAGGCCTCAAAGACCGGCAGGACTGCACTGACGACGCGTTTGCGCGCATAACGCTCCTCCCGGAGCCTCGCGCGCCACGTCGCAAACGCGATAATTCGTTCCTGCCGTTTGATCGCCTCTTCTGGGTCGCCTCCACCGCTCTGACGGACGATGCGAATCCGGTCATAGACCCTCGCATCCATGTCCGCCAGAATATCAAGTGGCGGAAAGCGAGCCAGAATTGTCGCCGCCTCAAAGGATACTGTGCGGTATCCTCGTACGATCCGTAGCGCCATCCTTCGCTGGACACTGTAGATTTTCGTCCTACAGCGTCGGATGGCAAGCCTCTTTGCCCATACGGGCGCCCCGTACAGGGCTACGGATCGTATGACCCCCGCATAGAGGCGGCGTACTTCCTCCCTCGGTCCCCCGAGATTGGGCAGCAGTCTGTGCATGGCACCCGCTACCCTCTCAATCCGGGGGACGAGGCGATCAAAATGCTCTTCGAAACCCCAGCGACTGTCTAAGGTGAGGCCCAGGTACTTCATGTACCGCCCCACCCTGACTTCCGACCCACCTACTTGGACGTGCGAGTCAGGTGGTTCCCTGCTCCTAGGCAGTTTGTGGAACCATAGCGCCTCGGTCTTGTGAGGCGCTATCTCCAGGCCCAACTCGCGAATTTTGGCGACGACGACTTCTACCCCAAGCTCGGCGAGCTCCTTGGTCCTCTCGAAGGTATCCCCACTGGCGACCACCAACGTGTCATCTGCATAGCAAACAACATTTATGCCAGTGGGGAGGTCGACACGCAGAACCGCATCATACGCAAGGTTCCACAGCAACGGGCCCAACACCGACCCCTGTGGAACCCCACATGTAATCTCCCTCCGGATTCTCGTACCATATTGGTCCCTGTACAGGATGTACCTGTCGCGCAAGTAGTCACCGACCACGCCTTGCAGGTAGGAGGGCACCTGATGATGTACTAGTTAGGGAATGAAAACCGGTTTCACCGAAAATCGAAAAACCGGTTATTCGATACGGTTTTGACCAACAAAAAAACCGGTTTTGCATGACACCGAAACCGGTTTTTCGATTTTTTTCGGTTTTTCTTTCATTGTTTGGAAAACCTAAAAAAGGAAGATTTGCCGCCGTTTTGTAAACTCTGTGCAATGCAGTGAGTATTTTTGTGATGAACTGAAGTGTGTTGATGCGTAGTGTGTTGAGCTGGTAAGAAAATAAATTAAAATAATGATTGTTTTTATGATAGATATAAAATATGTAAAACTTTTTTTTACAATACTTAGGCAGCAAACAAGCGTACGGCCGGCTGATGATAACCAGTTATCCTAGCCTATGGACGCTTGCAACATAACGGTTATCACTCGCACGTTGCCAACCCTCAACCTTTTTGAAGCGGGGAGCTCATTCCACAGCCTGAGCATCCACGATAGGAAGCTTCTTTGAAATACACAGTATGAGAATATTTTGGTTCCAATGTGTGAGGATGGACTCCCCATCGGTGACTACGATGGAACAAAGTAACTGGGCATCGGGTCAATCAATTCTTCAGAACACTGTCTGTTGGAAAAGCGGTTGAACACACATAAGAAGGCAGTCTCTCCTCAGACTAAGGGGCTTTAAAACACTTGTGAGCTCGGGATCATCGACAATTCTAACGGCATGTCGCTGAACTGAGTCTAAATACCCAAGCTGGTATCCAGTTGCCCACAGAAGACAGCATTACTCCATTTGGGCCAGACTTGCGACTTATATAGTTGCAGTCTTTGTCTCGATAAGAAGTACTGCTTCGCTCTATTAATCAAACCGTGTTTTTTGGATACCTTGTAGATGACTTTGGAACAGAACGTCGCTACAAATATTGACGTGAAGGATCCCAATGCTTTTCGTGATGTTGAGGGACATGATCTATAAATGAGGAGCCACAGCAAATGGAAATTTCTCAACGGTGAATGCGCAGGCTTGCGTGTGATTTAGTGGGGTTGAAATAGACTAGGTTTAGTAACCCCAATCGGAGTCACTAGTTTGTGTACTCTCGATTTAAGACAAGTCCTTCGCGCCTTTTCTCCAATATAGAACGAGAGATATTTGCACGGTCCGTGTAATGAGCGTTCCCTGTAATTTCATCTGCATAGCAATAAATGTTGGTAATAGAGAGTATATTATTAATATGCTGGAGGAACAGTGTTGGGGATAATTCAGAGCCTTGCGGGACGCCAGCATTAATGTCATGCTATCGGATAAACTACTGTCAACGAAGGCTCTTATGTATCTGCCAGACAGCAAGCTGACTGATTGGTGTTATTTTTTACTGTTTGCACAGCAAAAACTGGGTAATGTTTTTTTTATCTAAGGAAAACAATCGTATAATAATAACCACGTTTAAGTGTACACGTAAGTTGTAGTAGTTCATTTAAAATAAAATCAAAAGCAACGAACCGTGTAGTCTATATAAACGAGTATCTGATCTACAAAGTTAAATAAACGATTATTTCCATCAATTTTATGAAAAAGAGATGGATTGATTGTGTGAAAGATGATATTGGTAAGAAACGAGTGAATGTTGGTATAACGGATAGAAGAAGCGTACATATTGCACCGATCCCAAATTATAGGGAACAGGACAGGCAGATGGTGATGATAAGAATAAGAATAATTTATTTGCTAGAGACATGGTGAACATAAAGGTGTTATAAAATATAAGTACGCACAAGACATGTTTCGTCGTTGTAACGACAGATACATTTCCAGCTTTTTAATATTAGATTTGTGATGATGTCTTTGATGTTGCTTTTTTAACTTTAACTGATAATAATTCCTCAGTTTGCGATTTTTAAATCTCAGGCACGGTTATTATCTATAATTCGAGCTATAGAAATAACGTGAAAAAAATATGAGTGAACATTAAAAAAACCGGTTTAAAACCGGTTAACCGGTTTTTTACTCTCATAACCGAAAAAAAAACCGGTTTTCATTTTGCCACGGTTTTGCATTCCCTAGTACTAGTGCCCCCCTGATTGCGTCCCAAGGCAGAGAGTTAAAGGCGTTGACGATATCAAGACTTATCGCCAACGCCACTCCACCCCGAGACACAGCCTGCTCCGACAGGAAACGGACGCGCAAGACTGCATCTACAGTCGAGCGCCCCTGCCGGAAGCCGAACTGACTATCAGCCAGATCGGGACCGACGCGCGACAGATGCCCGTTGAGACGAGCGGCAACTATTCGTTCGAACAATTTGCCAGCCTCGTCCAACAGGCATATGGGACGGTACGCCGAGGGAGAATCTGCGGGTCTGCCTTCCTTCTTCAAGAGGACCAAACTGGCCTCCTTCCAAGCCGTAGGGAACTTGGCATAACGGAGGCAGCTGTTGAACAACTGCCTCAGCCTATCCCCCAGGGCAGCCAGACTCAACACCCACACCCGACCCGGTACACCATCGGGTCCTGGTGCGGTGTTTCGGGCTTTCAAGCGGCCAACAGCTCGATCCAGCTCCTGTACGGTCACCCCCATCTCGTCATGCCACTCCCACGACGTTAGGGGGTGGACTGAGGGACCTGACCGGCCCACCGGGAAGAGAGTATTCACTACTCGACCCAGCAGGCCCGGATCTAGGGTTTCCGTCAGGGGGGGCACCCATGGCCTGAGTTTACCCAGGACCATCTTATATGGGCGCCCCCACGGATCCTCGTTGAGTCCCTCCAGGAGCTCATCCCAGCACCGTTTTTTGGCGTCTGAGATGGCGATCTGCATTGCTACTGTAGCCACTCGATATGCCCTATATAGACTGGCTGTCTCCTCGGCAGGAGTTCGCCTTCGCCTTCGGGCTCTGGTGTACAGGCGGCGGCTCCGCAAGCAAATCGCGCGAATTTGCGCGATTTCTGCTGACCACCAGTACACCGCCCTGAACTTGGGGCGACTGGACCGCGGCATTGATGCATCGCAAATTTGCGTCATCGTGCCACGGAACCAGTCTGCTTCTCTTTCTGGATCGGACGGAATCTCTTCAACGGTTTCTGACCATGCCGCGACATTGGCGGCGGCTTCGAGCATGTCTCGATCTAGCCGCTTGAGACACCAACGTCGCGGAGGGCTGCCTTCGTGGCGGCTGGTATTCGCGATGGGACGGCGGAATGCCACATCCATGAGGATGTGGCGATGGTCAGATAGAGTGACCACCTCTTCTGCAACTCGCCATCCCGACAGCATGCACATGGCAGCAGGAGTCGCCCATGTAAGATCCACGATCGACTCCCCCTGCCATCGCACGCATGTGCTCACGGACCCCTGGTTAACTAACCGGAGGTCCAGACCAGCCGCCCACTCCTGTACGGTCTCTCCCCTTGGACTGTCTCTGGGGTTCCCCCATGCCCTAGCGTGGGCGTTGAAGTCCCCCAGGACAATCAGTGGACGAGATGGGCATCTGCGAACGCAGTCAGCCACCTCGTCCAGGTAAATCTCGTAGTCGGCGAGTGACCTGTTGGGAGAGACATAGCAACCAACAATGGCCAGGGTGCCCCATTGCACTGCAACGAAGCCCTGCCCTCTACTCAAAAGAGCACAGGGTGGAGCACCCTCTCCGCCTCCCCAGTATATGGCGACGGAACCCAAGTCGTCCCCGAACCAGCGAGGATGGTCGGGGACGCTGTGTGGCTCCGCCACTACTGCCAGGGCAATCTGCCTCTCCACAATGGTCTGCATAAGCAGATGCTGAGCATTGCGGCAGTGGTTAAGATTGCCCTGTAGAACTTTTTGTGGGGGCGAGAATGTTAGGCCTCCTGAACAACCTCCATTTCCGGGCCGGGGCCCGGCTCTGTGGCAGTAGCCACAGCCGTCTCTGCGATGGGAGCCTGCTTACTCCTTTTCTTGCTGGGTGGGGGGCACCTTCGTCCCAGACGATGGTTTGAGGGACGTCCTAAATCTGCACACAAAGGACACTTCAGCGTCTTTGCGGTGCAATCGCGGGCCCTGTGGCCCACCTCTCCACAGGCGTAACAGCGACCGCTTCTGTCTATGCCCGCGGTGCACCTACAACCGACGTGCCCCTTTTCGAGGCACCGGAAGCAGTGTAAGGGTCTGGCTTCTAGTGCCTCGACCCTCGCTGTCCCCCACCCTACTTGTATGCTCTTAGCGGTGATCAGATTCCTTACCACCGCCAATGGACAACGGACCCAGCAGGTTCCCATCGTGGTGGGTGTTCGACGGATTTCGCCCACTTTGACGTCATCCGAAACACACCCACCCATTACAGCGACCGCTGTTGCCACTTCTTGTGGAGTGACGGCGTCGTCGAGGTCTCGTAGCCTCAGGTCACCCGTCTTAACAGGACGGGCGATGCGCAACCCGAGGTCTACTAGGACCTCCCTTAATTTAGCGGCCAGGGCATCAGCCTTAGCACCGCATTCAGGGCCGTCAACCTCCATTAGGATACCCCCGGTAACTGCTCTCTTCAGGCGGACGGCAGCTAATCCAAGATCCTTCAGTTGGATCTTAGCTTTTGCTTCGTCCGTCACCTGTTTGTACGTCACCGTGGAGCCCTCCGGAATCGTCAAAGTGACAGCAGCGGTCGTTGGGACCCTGGGCACTTTCTTTTTCTTACTCCCTTTCTCCTTGGGTGGAGGGGGAGGTGGCGCCGCAGGGGTTCCGCCCTGGGTCCTGGTCTTTTTTGGTCTCCTTGCCATAGTTGACCAGCTTTCGCTGATCTGGGTGACGGCCGGGGGCTCTGAAGCCCCCTGAGACGGTACGGGGGGCAACTCTTCTACGGGCTGCTGGGAAGGGTGATTCCTCTTTTTGGTACCCTTCTTCTTACCCTTTCCCATAATTGGCTGTTCCTGCGGAGGCTGCGTTTGCAGCCGCGGTTGTGGCTGCAGACGTGGCTGTCCCTGTGCGGGTCTCCCCAGTGGGGGCCTAATGGCTCTATCTGGGAAGATTTCAGCTCGGAACGCAGCAAGCCTAGCATCTAACACGGCCGCAATCCGCTCAAAGAGCTGGTCCTCGTTTCTATCCTGTGGACGTGGAGAGGCCAATACTGGTGGGACCTGTACGGGACGTTCAGGCCGAGCTGCTTGAGCGGGCCGAGTAGCTGGAGTGGGTATGACTCCACCCACGCCTTCAGCCGGACTCCTACGGAGGAGGTTTATTTCCTCCGTAAGCTTGTCCACTTTTGTTGCCAGACTAGAGAGTTGGGAACGTAAATCTGCGTTTTCCCTCTCCAGTCTAGACACGTTTTCATCAACGGCCGTCCTATTCGCCAACTCCATAGCCGCGGCCTTCACCGTTCGGACAGCTACTCTTATAGAGCGGACGTAGGTTCTCTTAAGGTTTGTAGAGTGATCCGCTATCTTCTCAATGTTAAGAAGGTGTTTGTCAATGCAGTCACCAAGCATAGAGTCCGCTTGCGATTGCATCCCTTGAGCCAGCACCTCCACACTCGGAAGGTTTTGTTTTGCCCGAGTGTTCGTAGGCATCACCGAAGGATCGAGGATATCGTCCTCAGTGTCGCCAAAGTCAATCCCTTCCTCTCCTACTGGCGAGGCCGAAACAGCTCTTACTTTGGGCCCACGCGCTGCGTCCGCTTTTGTGGGCAAAGAAGGCCGCTTACGCCTGCGAGACCCTTCCCGGGACACATCCGATGAGATCGACGCAAGCGACATAACCGAGCCATCTGACTCGCCCCCGTCGCTTACATCAGCCATGTTGACTGGCGTGCTCGGACGGATAAACTGCCCGAGCCTGTTACGTGCCGGGACCACTGGTCCCCCCGGCACGACTCCTCCATTCTTACTACGCAGAACATTGCCCCCCCCAGATACGGTGGGGCAGCCCGGGCTAGGCCCGGGGGTGGATTCTCCGGCTACGCCGGTACCACCCTGGGGTAGATTTTTCTGATGATCTGCACTCATTTTATAGGTCCTTTTTTACTAGGGTGAGGTCCCTGTACTCTTCTCCCCTAAGCGCTAGGGACTGGCCTCCCACCAGCCATTCATCCTCTCAGCACGCTAGACCTTAGGATTGGGGTATTTTTTTATAGAGGTTTTCTTCCTCGTGGCCTTGCAAGGCCTCCGGTCCCGACTGGGATTACGGATCGTCCGACGTCAGCATAAGCCGAGTGCACCTGGCACATCGTCGCACAAGGGAGTGTTTTTTTAGAGAGGTTTCCTTCCTCTTGTCCGGCGTCGGCAAAAGCCGAGTGCACTAGGCAAACACACCGCACCTGTTACATCCTCTGTCCCCTCTTATAAGAAGAGGGATACGGGGAGCAACCAAGGGGCCTGGCAGGCCTCCGCCTCACCCCATTACTGGGGTTTTTCCTCCCTACTGGTTTCTGTTCGCGCCGGGTAAACCCGGTACCCCCCATATCTGGGGGGCTTTCCCCTATCCACAACCCGGGGACGCGCCCGATGGGTGATCCAGTAACACCACACGGGTGATACCCTGACTCCTACGCCATAGCACGTTAGTGGCATTCTTACCTCTTTTTCCGAGTGGGTGTAAATATGTATTATACTATATCTTATGGAATTTACAAGTAATATATGAGTAGTTAAACCCAGATATGTTAGTGGCCATGTGTGAACAATGCCTGAGATTTTAATTATTATTAAACTGGGCAGTACATGAAAGTCGGTGTTATTGGCGTCGAAACTGACTGTGATAGAAAACGCTGTTTCATAAATAAAAACAACACTGTAGGTAAATTTAAAGCGCTAACACAGTTACGAACAGGTTAAAAAAATAGTTCAAACTTCGCAAACGCTACTACAAAAGCCTTGATAGACAGGCGTGGCTCTTTGTTAGAGTAAAAACAAGCGCAGCGATTGACAATCAACGTCACCCGGTGTCCTAATGTCTCAAACATCTTTCTTTACATGTTGTTTAACCATCGGGAACAGTTTAATTAAAAATAAGACAATATAGAATTCACAATTACTTTTCTATCGTAAATCCAGTTGACTCATCTCGGATTAGATATTATAATTTTAGACTATAAACAGACGATGGATTCTTTCTATTTGATCTATGAATATTTGTCAATTGGAGAATAAACAAAATTATTTTGCTTCGCTAAAAAAATGGGGTATCAACGGATGAATTCATACGAATTGAACATTTCGGGAGACAAATTGCTTTTACGTCACTAAAATTTACATGAAATTTTCATCAAAATTGTGTCGAAAAAATATAATCCGTGACTAACTATAGCTTTGGCCTCTGAACTTTCAATTATTAATTAACGGCAGGCGTGCGCTAACTTTAGGTACCTGTCTGCAGGCGTTTTGGTTCTATAAGCGGTTCTAAAAATTGCCTTCGAAGCTTATACTTGCCTACCTAACTGTTACAATCTACCATGGCCATGTTTAGTTAATATATGTTTCTCTATTACAGATTTACCTCGCTTTTCCTTGCTTTCAATATTTTCCTTGTGCCCACTACCACTTTGCTATGGCACATCTATAGAATCGGAACTCAGATGTGTTACGTTAACGTAATGCTTAGCTGCAGTGAATACTTATTTATTGTGTGTTGTGCACGCTAAGACACGCTTGCAACAATGATTTATAGTTGAACTTATTTGCAGACTCTGTATGCTAGGTCCCGTCGAACGTTGTCTTTATTATTGAAAAGATATATCATCTATATAGCTATCTAGCAATTTGCGTCATTGATATCAACGCCATATTTGGTACGCTTCATGTATCTATGTTGTTTGTTTTCCATTGATTGTTTTCCAAACTAGTCAAGCACCCCAGAACTAGGGAAGAGGCATCCAATCTTTCCAAAACACATATATTTATTTAAAAAATGCCTTAATTAAACGGAAAAATAGTTTGCCTTCTTTAACAGTAGGTATCTCATTTTCAATGAAGAACCAGAGATCTCAATATTCCATAGTACCATTAACATTTTCAAAAAAAATATTTATTCTCAATACCTTTTTACTTAAGCGAAGGCGCGCTGCGAGAAATTCATGTTATTAATAAAGTCTTAGAAATCTGTTTATACTTGACCTCTTCATTATCCTTTTAACCTTTTATAATGGTTTGATCTATTATAAAAGGATTAGGCATTTAATTATAGTGAAGATTTATCGATTGGGTATGAAGAATATAAAACACTTTTGCTGAAGGATTCCTTTGAAAGTCTTATCCGGAAGCTTAAATAACAATAAGTCTACATTGGCACAGTTGGTTTAATATTAAGTGGAATCTGTGCAAAATTGTCGGCAAATTCATTGTTTATTTCTGGCTACTCACAGCAAAAGAAACATTCTGAATGGGCACTAGAGTCAGGTTTTTCATAGGTGCTCGACCTTCTCGTAATTAATAAAAAATAAAAATATATTGTTCTCGGCGTTGCCACGTTTTAATTCACGTTATATCGCCGGTTCCTTTTTCCTTGAATGGAATTCTCTCTAGCTCATTAATGCTATTTGTATAGAATAGCAGGAAACCCTTGATGCACGCATTTAAATTAAGTACTCTTCGCGGTTAATTTTGTCCTCAAGGGCGGATAACTTAAAAGGAGACAAGGTTGTTAAGCTTTTTCCCTACAGTGGAACAGTGACACAAAAAATAACAGGGTTATTTTTATCAACCCACGTGAAATCAGGTTGTCACGTCCGGCTAAAATGTATTCTACATAGAATGACTAATGAGGAAAGGTTTATTAATGTAGGTATCATGTTTATAATTGTAATTCCATCACGTTTTTGGTTCCGAGAACTTCAGGACTATTGATTTGATTAGCCGGTTGCAAATCACACAATAATATCTCTTTTAACAAATCTGCAGCGTAACTCATAACAAATCAATCCCGATAACGTTACAAGAGACTCAATATTATTATTGAATAATTAGGAGGTATTTGAGTATTAAGGTCAGACTTTTCATAAGTGCTTGCGAAGGTCTATTTGAATAAGTGATTTTGAATTTGAACAATAAATTTAGAAATAACAAATCACAATGAATGTCATCGGTTCGAAACAAGATCATCTTCCTCGTATTTTTCTAACTTAATAAAACTTATTTTGTGATGACTTGAGAACTAGCTGTGACCAGGTTTGTGAAACAAATCGGAGCAAAAAAATTGTGATTTACGGATAAAGCCGCATGTTTCTCTTGAATATTCTTCCTTAGCGACACGCAGACGGTATGATGAATGGGCTAGATAATTTATGATGACATGAAATTGCTGAAAGATCATTTGGTTTGATATGCATTATTTAGAGCATGTATAAATCTTATTGGTTAATTCTCTTCTTTCAATTGACAACTTTATAACTTTTACACCTCTCTCTTGTCATAAAGAAGCTTCGAGTGAACTAGACTACCTAATTGTAGCAATTTGCTTTGAATCCGTTTTGTTAGTGCGGTTTCAGAAGAGTTCATTATTATATCTACATTGTACGGAATTGATACTGTAGGTGCTGAATGTTTTGACTGTGTTCTTGCACTTTGTCTCTAAAATTTATTTTTTATTATTATTTGATTTTTATATTTTTTTTCTTCAATGGCGTCACACGGCTTGTGTATTTTTGTTGCGACATCTATGAGCCATCTATCAGTAACACTAAGATAGTTCACACACTGAAACATAGATGGCGTGGCGTCACATTATCCTACATCCTGCATCGCGCTTAAGAAGTTTTCTCGAGAATCTGCATATATACAACTGTCCGACATGTACAGTTGGACCGCGGTCCCCAGACACGATGACCCAGCCTGGCGGAAGATCTTCCTTTTTAAATGGAGGTGTCATCCACCTTGCACCTCCATACCAATTCCCAGTAATATTATAAGTTCTAGTCACAATGAATCACTTTCACATAGTCCTTATTCAGTCACCGTCCATAATAGTCATGTTATAGTACAATGGTGGTCATTGTACTAACACTTTTCACGGACTTCTTGAGACAACTTGAAAAGCCACGATACACATAATTCATTTCATTTCACTTCACTGGTGCACATGTATTGATCTTTTTTGGATAAAATACCACCGATAACTCAAAATACACGAATTTATGAAAACAAAAATGAAAACGCAATGTCACTCTGCAAGTTCCCGCCAAAAAGTCGATTATTATATTAATTTTAAATTTTTTGCATAAAGGCAGCTAGCAGTAATAATTCGATATTTTCGTCTACCATTCCTGTCTTCATTACTGGCATTAGAAGTTCAGCTGGCAATTTAACTGGCAGATATTATAGGAGTAACAATATCGGGAGCGGAGGAACGTCGGATGTATGCACTAGTCGATGTAAAGGAAGCCTAAGATAAGGAGAGAGATGTGCCGTCACCGGCAGCAATGGGGAGTAGCTTTATATTGGATGTTCTTTTGTTAAGTTCTCGACGATATCGACGTATTGGACACACACAACTTTCAAATGCCTGAGGAAGTTTATATGCATTTTAAGGTTCCTATTTTAATGGACGAAGTGAAACTCTAAGTTCGATTGGAGTTAGTATTTTAATTTAAAGTATCTAATTAGCGATCAAATTGAAGCATGTAGAGCTTCATGGTCAGGTAATATTGATCATTGATCATTAATCAACCATAAACCAAACAGCTAAACAAAATGAGTGCTTTACAATTATTATTATTTTATACGAAGAAGTCGGTAAACAAGCGTACAGCCCGCCTGACGGTAAGCGGTCACCGTAGCCCTATCGATGCTTTCAACACACGAGGCATCACTCACGCGTTACCGACCCTTGGCGAGGGCCCAAAGTTATTTAGCTACGGTATTTCTGGTGGAGGTATTTCCCCAGTCTAGCTACTCTTTGAACGAATCTTCTCTTAAAATCACAATTTCATGTTGTTATTAAGAATATAGGTATCAAAATACCAATATAAACCAATCAGAATAGTTCATCAGTTTCCTAAGTACCACTTACAAGCACTTAGTTGTAGATACGTTTAAGCAATATAACACTATAGGGAGTTCTATTTTAGGTGAACACTTCAAGGAAAAGCTATACACTGCAAATGTTTCAATACCTAACCTACCTTGCTTTACTGTATCATAACAAATATTTCATATAAATATATATTTAACGATACAAATGTCCAAATGACGAGCTAATGGCCCTGATTCTGTTGTTCACAACTAAACTAATTTTAATGTCACTATGTCTCTTTCTAACAAAGAACATAAGAAAAGGATGTAAGAAATGTAGTCCTGTCAAATTAGTCCAATGCTTGTTTTCAATATAAATTTAGTCGCCATCTATCGCTGTCACGCCTAAATACACGCAAAATAAGACGGCAAAGATTAATTTGACAACTTAAAATATGTTCTATCCTTTTTCAATAATGTTCGTAAGAAAGAGATGCGATGTGAATAAAATTAGTTTAGTGCGATTTACAACAGAATCGGCACCATTAACAGCGTTAAACTACGTTATTTTCAATTTTAAACTATTAAAAGTAGTACATTTGTGGGAAAATTCGCTGAAAATTGAACCTAAGAGCTTTGTCGTATGCCTTGTTCTACCAACGAACACTAGGGACGAGAATGGGCGTGAATGGACTGGAATTGACGTGAATGGACTATAACATGCAAACGCTCTTTGCCTGTCAACTATTTTAAGTATAGCTTGGTTCCATGAATCAGTATAATGAGACTATTGAAATGCATTACAATTATTTTGTTTGCTTCTGTTTCATTTGAACACCTACTTCTATTCACTTGTTACGAATATTGTTTTCAGTTTTTGATCCTCCTCATTTATCCTTCGTTCTTTCGCATTTATAATATTACAATGGGTTAATCAATATATAAGGTCCTAATAAATTAGTGAACTTCCTCTTGAGGGATGAATGTATAGGACTAAAGGTAATTAATAATCAAAAAATAATATTAGAAAATTAATCCGAGGGAAAAAAACTTCTTTGACTTGCATAGAGACTCTCCATTTTTTTTTGTGTTAATTGACGCATTCTTTGATACTTATAGTCAATATAGAAGTAGTAGAAGATACTTATTAGCCTAATATTAAGGCTAGATTATAGTATGAATAGGGAACACTAAAGAAGGTGTAACATAGGATAAATAAAAAAATATATATTATTTTTAGATTACTAACGACTTATAGGTACATTCATCCCTCAAGAGGAATTTCACTAATTTATTAGGACCTTATATATTTACGATTTATGATAGATCAGTATTTCAAATAAATCAAGTAACAATTATCTTGTCGCAAATAAAAATAAAACAAAGGAGCGAGGAATTAATCCGAATGCACTGAAATGTGAAGAAAAATAAGAGAAAGATATAAATTTATTTTATTTCAGTTGTTAAGCTGTTGTCGTTTACACCTCGTAGGTTAAATAGCTATTACTTATAGTTAGTAGACAGACATCCTGTCGCCAGTTTTATTGGAATCATAAGGTTTCCAAGAAAAACAGGATACGACGTTATAATAACATGTCTTGTAGTTCGTATTAATATATTTTCCATGAAGCTATTATTTTTCAACTTGATAATAAATAATGCAAAAGTGAAAAGAATTCATTACACGTTTGCGTTATATTCATTCGATAACAGTATTTTATTTATCGACACAAAAAGGGATAGTGTTAGAATTCTCACTCTACTTCTAAATTCGTGCGTCATCGCTTTATACGGGTGGGGAAACAAGAATACTGTGTTAACGAGTTCTCTATTTGATCTCAGTCGAGTCCCCAATCCAACAGATAAATGAGAACTTAAAGATGTATTCATTAGTACGGCCCTGGCAGATGAAAGCTACACGAACGAGCAATACTTCTCTACTCTGTGTGGATTTTCGTATTCTAGTCAACAGGATATTGGTATTCTGACATCTCTGAATGCACAACCCTGATTCAATTTCATGAGACATTACTGTGAAAGTTATGCAGATGGAGTAGCTTATAGCAGTTGTGGTGTGGAATATTCATTTGGTATTCAACAGTATAGATATAGATGTCGAGATACGAATCAAAGGAGATATAGAATACTGGCTTGGATATGCAATCCCTGATTGTTTGTTTTGAAGCAGGACTAAACAAACAGTTTCCCGGAAGCATTTGATTGCTATTTGCTTTGAAACCAACTGTTAGTATGCATGGTTAAAGTTGGATACACCTGACCATCTCTCTAGGTATGCACTAATCATGCACATAGTGCTAATTCAATATGTATGCCTTACTAATATTGTTTTATCTTAAGATCTGGACCTTGATTTTCTTGATGAATTTGATACAAATGACATCACTTCCATCATAATTCTGCAGTAGTTTAAAATGTCATGCTGTAGAAATTCTCAGAGATATAACGATGAGCACGTTTCGACACCAAGCAGTCCTTTGTCGGAACATTGACATGAAGGAATAACTTGTACCAAAGATAAGCGCACCGATAGTGAATTTTCTTATGTAATTTCCCCGTTTATTAACAAAGGAAATGTGCTAATTTGTTAGTCGTTTATCAACAACAAATTATTTGAGACAGCTGGTCTAAGATTTTTTATATTTACCAGTCTTTAAAGGACTTTTGTAAATATATTTTGTGTTAAAAAATCTCATATTGATTGAGATACTGAGCTCGTAACATTATAACCAGACTAAGAAAAGTAGGTTATGGTATAAAATCATTATATCACTAACAAAGTTAAGGTAAGGTTACCAGGTGAGGTAACGATCTATTAGATAGGTGGCAGTAATTTCCTCAGCTTTGCTTCATCTCATCACTGACTTTGGTATTAATATTGAAAGTTGTTTTAGATAATATAAACTAACGGGCATACTTCCAATATCGATTATTTAAAGGCCATCATAAAACTGACGTTGATTATAAGCATAGTTACCCAATTACCTGATGTCGCGAACATAATGGCGTCCACTGTCATTGCATCGCCCTCGTATGGTATACACTTATCTACAAATGTTAAGTCTATAAATTTTCTCACGGCATATTATAATACTCTTTATGCGTTTTTACTTTGAGACGATTTATGAAAACTAAGTTTAAGCCGAAGCCAATATGGTGTAAAATTTTAATGAAATTCAAAACCTCTGTGGCTCTACTACTCTTGTTTTATATTCGGTTAGTTTTACCACCCGGCCTCACTGTGCAGCCATAAAAGCCTTCCGCACATATCCGAGCCGCTGGCATGTTTGACAGTTATTGTATCGATAGGTACCATAACTGGCGATATATGTGCTATAACTCATTTACCCCTTCTGTTTGCTACCCAGATTTCAACACGGATTGTGTTGCAGTCTGCACGCATGATTGACTAACTTATGACCCGGTTATAACCCGATGCTCGTACAAGGTCCTTTCGGTTTATTGAAAGTGTGAGATTAATACAATATAGAATAAAGTTTGCTCGATCGATGAACACAACTCAACCGTCGGAAAATGCAGTTAGTCTTTACACTTTTAATCTAGGTAAATTTATTCTGCACACCAGTGCTCAGTTAGCTTATTAGTCACACTCATAGCCGCATTCAATGCTGCTCGTTATAACTAGCATTGCAAATTACCTCATGTCTCGAGTCAGAACGCAATGCCAGGAACAGAATCATTATCCTCTATCCGGCACTCCATTGTCTCTATCAGGAGGTAAACGTTCGATTGAAGTAGACTTGTCGACGTTACCCGCGGATTTATCTACGTCTATTTTCTATTATTTCGATGAAAAACTGACTTTACGTCTGTACTTGTGATCCGGATTTTGGATCATCTGCAGGTATTTAAACAACGTTATATATTTGTAAGAGAATTAATATATTCTGAATAAGTACCTTCTAAGATACAGACTCTCTAATCTCTAGACGATCTATTGATTTTCACTATTAATAGTATTCCTAGCCCGCGAATCAGTCGCAAGCCTCTTGTTTACACGCCTGATCCAAAATTCGAAGTTGCGGTTATCCTTTAGATCAGCGGCGAACTATTTGATGGTAGCTTAAAATAATCAAAAAATTATTAGTATTTTATAAATAATTAAATTATTGGACTATCGTAATCTATCTATCTATTTTTTGCTATTTTATCAGAAACTAAACACGAGTTGGAAAATTATAAAAACTTTCTTCACATAAAATGTGGTAATAAAAATGAATTTTATGCGAATAAAATTTTCTCTTGGTTAAGAATAATAATGGCGATTAGACCGACCTTTTAACGAGGTGCCAACAAAATAAAAGCATGAATAGTATACATGAAAACGGTGAGGGCTCTTGAAAAAATCGTGGGGCGTACGAAATAACAATAAGTTGTGTATCTTTGCCGAAGTGCGCGGCCGGGATGCGGAGTGCGGACCACCCTACCTCGAATACCTCCCTATGTATATTATAGATCTGCCTGTAGGTTCTCTCTCACATGTGAAATAAGTTATTACATTTATGGACTTAACAGGACATTAGCGCCAGGCCGTCCACGCGTGTTTAGTATTTATTATTATAGTTGCTATCTCAATCGGTCGTTAGAAACGCTCCAGGTGTGACGGCAATAGTTCTTTAGCGAAATTTATCTTCATCCTTGAAATACTTTACGATCCTTTTCGATCAGAAATTAGGTTCAAGTTTTTAGGATCTTGTAATTTTAAATTTTATAGCTTACGGGAATCTGCCTTTCCATATGTCTAGTTACTAGACATGGTGTTTCCAAAATTTAATTGAGTTTTATTCTTTGATTCCAAAATTGGAACATGCTTTGGTTTTTATGGATCTTCTCTGAGGTTCTCCTAGAGCTATTTTACTATAAATATTTGTAGAGTGAAAGAAAACCTATTAAGAGACGACGCATGAAATTCTTATGAAACATCTCTTTTGAATATTTTTTCTTTAAATCGGAGATAAATGAAAACAGGTATTAGTTTTGCACCGATGTGCTATTTGTAGTCGATACTACAAATCCTCTTCACGCATAAGTAGGCTTCAGACAGTGTAGTAGATACATGCAAAGCCGATTATAGTACTGCATTCATAGACTACCTACAGGGTTTCAATTTCAGCATCGGAATAGATTTTTTATTATATTTATTTATTTATAATTAGACTAGACATTACATTTGCTACAATACGCAAGGTACCTACTAAAGTATAACGGATCAAATGGCATCTTATTTGTCAATTTTAGTAATGCAATAAGCATATAGTAAATATAGCAGATCAGTTAAAATTAGGCGTTGAATGACTCACTCATACTTTAGTACTCCTCCATTTGGAAGGGAGATATAATTCCTTATGTGAATGACAATTGTAAACATGATTGAACATTTTATGGGACATAAGCCGTAACAATTCGGAATCTAAATAACGTAATTTTCATTTTGTTTTACTACAATCGAATCGTTTGCGATACTTGTAGTTTCACTGTTCCCTAGTTTATACGTTACTTATGTAAGAAGTACTCTACGTACGGTAGCTGGGAACCCTGCAAGCAAAGTCCGTACAATCTGTATATTTGCATAATCCCGGTACAAGTAGAGATACTCGCAACTTCAAAAATCTAAAATCAATTATATGCAAGCGGATCGACGCAAGCATATTGCAATCATTGAATTCTGAAAATGTGTAAACTGCGGGTCTGGCAATGTTACATAATAATAGGTATATAATATATCACAATAAATCAGTCAGAAGCTTTTCAAAAGATGTAAGATCTTGTTCGCTTTGAGAGTGGTATGATCTTAAGGCAGGAACAAGCAAGTGGCACATGTACCCTTGAGAATACAGTGGCTAGCCCCTGGCATTCAAAAACCGGAACTTTTCTTAAATAAAATAAAGGAAACTAAGCATTGTTCTATCGAAAACTTACGCTGTAACCATTGTATTGTTTAATATGAATGATTATTAAGCTTCCTAATAATAACAACAATATACAGGTGACATTTTTTTTCTAGCCCGTGAGGGCAACTTCTGAACTACAGGTCTTAGAGAAAAACGCTGAAGGGAACCCCGAGCTAAATTTTGGAGAAAATAAAAATGCCATTAAAAAAAATTAAAAAAAAAATGTGTCTTTAAATTTTTAAAAAATTTTTTTTTCTTTTTCTGCTTCTACTTCACAATACGAACAAAATTATGTATGACAATCTTGGTCTGAAGTTGCTAGAAGTTATCAAAATTGACCTCAAATTTTTTGGCAGAATGCTAAGAACCAATTCTTTATGGCTAAACATAGTGAGATCTCGCAGAGATCTACTCCACCTCGTCAAACTTTACGCAGCATAAAACCATGGTCAAGGAAAATATAAAATAATATTTTGGATAACTTCTAGCAACTTGAGAGCAAGATTGTCTTACATAATTTTGTTCATATTGTGACGAAGAAGCAGAATTTCGAAAAAAAATAATTTAAGAAAAAATTCAATATCTTCGAAAATACTAATTTTTTTAAATAAATTTTTATCGCATTTTAATTTTCTTCAAAATTCAGCTCGGGGTTCCTTTCAGCGTTTTTCTCTAAGACCTGTAGTTCAGAAGTTGCCCACACTGGCTAGAAATAAAAATTCGCCCTGTATATAACAAATATAAAATAATAAATTGTCCTGACTGATGTATCCACGTGGAATCTTAGGTATATCTGAAACTATTTTTAATTTATATATAACTTAAAAAATAAATTAATTTAAATATAAATTAAAAAGAAACTAATCCACTGAGATTAGATTTTATTGAAAATTCCAACTCTAATTACGTGAGATGGTTTATACCAAGTTTAGCAAAATACAGGTTTTAAGGCGCGGACTGACTACGATTTTGACAGGACTCGTTCTTCACTGGAATAGGGTTGAAAATGGTAAATCATAAATGTGTCGACTCTATGAAATGGACTGTTATTTACGGGTTTTCTTTAGATTATACAGAATATACGCATTAAATTGAATAAGTGTCCGGTTAACATTCTAATATAATTCTGTATCTTATATATTCTTAAAAATAAAATTGTTGTCATCGCTGAAAATACGGAGAATTTCGACGCGAAAGATTTTTTTAGACGTAACTTAGGATTTTTTTATTGGGAATATCAAAGCACTTTTTAATATTCTATTCGGTTAACATTTTTCTCAAAACCCTCTTCTATCCGCAGTATTTTTTTGTGTTAGGTATTTCATTGCGTTGCGTCGTACTCGACTCTCAAAGAAACCCATTTTTGAGATTTGAGCTTAGACCCGGCCTTAAGATAGTCTCGGCTCTTTTTGTTATATGACGTTAGAAAGTGACGGATATATTTACAATAGAGCGTCGCAGTCGAAATTGCAGGGCGGAATAGCTGGTCGTTTATAAGCTCTAAATTGTTACTAACAAAAACACATACTAAAGTAACAGATATGTCATATCCGAAATAAAAGATATATTATTTATTGCATGTTTCAATGAAGTGCCATAATCCTAACGTGGATGCACTGATGAGCTATTAACCATTTATTCCATTCATGCATGTGACGACGAGACGTGAGCGGTAAGCGGTAATGACATATTCTGTACACACCACACACCACGCGATAATTAGCATACGTATAACTAGTGTAACAGTTTTATGTACAAATACTTATGGATCACAATCTGCATCCTTGATTACAAGGAAATTGTTCCATATTGCTAATATACGGTCTGTCTCGGACGTAGACCTATGATTTACAACCCTAGCTATATTGCCTATGACGCCCACCCGAACTCACTTTGACCAGACTCACAACGCCGAGTCACCTTTTGCTATTCTCGGCTGGTAGGTTTAGAATGTAGTGCTCTCGTTTCGAGATTTGAATGGTCACTTAATTGCAACAGTAATGTCTCTAGGTGGCTCGGTATTTATGAAATTGTGAAACGGCGCGCTCTAGCTGAACGTGATCCGCATGCAATCATACGACCTTTAGCTGGCGACATTTCTGCCATTGTTCAAAACATGTGCAGACTCTAAATGCTCTCCTTTATACAAAACTAACCAATAAAAATATGACATATAAAACGAAATAGGAATAAAATAAATTGATACTACTAGAACATTTTATTAGAAACAGCCCGCCACATCGTAAATTGCTTCTGTATTACACAATAATGAACGGTCAGAGTTGTTTATCGTTTGACGTTGATGTCCGGATAAACAAGATGTTATCCGGCGATAAAGTAAGATTATAACAAGATTCATCTGCGCTTAGCCGCTTCTTCGATGCACTATTGTATTGGTACCAACTGAAAATACAATTGAAGAAGAAATAAAGCTCGTACGTTTTATAATAGCGATATGTCAAACGTGCAAAGATCAAAGAAGATGTATACAACACTATGTTAAGGGTAGAATATGATGAATATGGTCTTAGGACTATCCCTAACGAGAAATAGTGCCTTTTTGATCTTTGTCGGAGATAGGATCGGTTAAGCAAATAATATATTTTTTCGAATATCCCTGACTGTACATATTCTTTGAAATCTGTAAATGCCGATAGCAAAAACTCGGTAATTAAGGGATAGTCTCCTAAGACCATATTCGCATACGCATGGCTTCGACCCATAAGGTAGCCCTCACCGTCTAAAATTTCCACTCTGATCTTTGAATTTAGGTTTTTATATCACCATTTTTACCTTCAGTGACTGTAACCGAGTATAGAAAAGATAACAAGTGACTATAAGTCAATTTATGAATGCCAGTCTCATTGTTATCGAACGCGTCTGTCCAATTTCCGATGCAAATAACCGTTTCTGTATGCGTCGGCACGTGCCAACCGCGCGCGCCCGCCCGAGCCCGCCCGATCCATCGGCATTGAGTGAAACAAGTGATCTTACCTTCGGTTTTATCGTAAAACTATTTTCGCGTATCGGCTGTTGAATGCACGTAAATCAGAGGCTATTTTTTCTCAGAGCGTTCGGAAACTTCTCAGAATAGCCATTCACGAAACAGTTTTTGTGACGTAACTGCGGCCAACCGCTCTCATCTGAGTGGATGTAGGTAATTTGTACTTGCTTTAAAATAAAGCATTGCACTATCTAGGTCTAGGAGACCGGTCAAGCTAAAATGTGCGACCCTAATTCAATTTAGCTTCGCCTTCTGAGATTTCATCCGTTACCAACTAGACAGGGCGGAATTTACGATGGTCCTATAGCTTGCTAAACTTCCCTCGTTACTTACATTCTATATACCTACTATCTACACTGTAGCTATCAAGGTTAATTTCTTAGATGGTGTCAGTAGTAGCAAAAGCTTGTCGTACCAAATGTTGATTATTTAATCCATCTGCAGAGTCGACATTTTACCTATTAGTTTTCTTTAAAAATTGCGTCTCGAATGCGTAGATAAAGAAATAAACGAATAAGCTTATGTACGAGCTATGCTTCACCACCCATGAAGTCGCCTCTCAGCAGTACCTAATTACTTCGCCAAGTTACATAGTGAAAAAATAAATTCTTAAACATTCAGGAATATAATGAAAGTCCCAAAGTTCATCTTGCCTCATAAATGCTTTTGTTCCAAGTTACTTAAACTACAAAATTAAGCTATTTTACAAGTTTAAAAGCACAACACGATATTCAACTTGAAAGTTTGAAGTAGTTGGCCAGTACGACACAGATTCAGTATGAATTTTAAGCTTTTGAAATAGTGTAATTATTTATGTATAATCATGATTAAGGATAGGAATCCGTATAGGTCAATTTAGCCTTCCCACAACACCACAACGTTGATGTCTAAATATACCATGAGTGATGGGTTTTTTCGATGATGTTGCAATTTTAGACCAAACAAACCCTCCTTCATTATGACCTGAATATACTTCAATATGTATACATAAAGCATAGTTATTATATTTTTTTTCGTTTTGATGGTTCAGGCCAATCGTAGGGAATTTAATTTTAGTTTGCCAATTAATCTTAACGGAACTCGCTTTTGGTGTTTTTAGGGCGGCATAAATTAATTTTACTTTGTTGAGGTCATTTCATTTGACTATTGAATTTCCACGGCGTGGACTCGCGCGCTAAGGTCATAGATCATTATCATGTATCTATAGAGAAATTAATTATTAACATAAAGAGAAATGTTATATGGACAAATCTTTGATAAAAAATAATTTAGCCTTTGTTCTAGGTATAGTATATCAGCAATTTCTCCGCGTTCCATAGTTTTAGACTTTTCAATCATCATCCATTTACCTATTCCCCGTTATTTGGGCGCGACACGTAAGCTTAAGGTGCCCGTTCACAGCCGATCGCATGCAGCAGCAGACGAGGCGGTGACACGTGTCGTTGCGACACTACTGCTATTTATTTAATTACTATGAAATAACTTCCATTGCTAGCGACACGTCGCCTTCTAAGTAATACATAGGAACGAAAGAGAAAGAAGTAGTGTCGCAACGACACGTCGTCTGCTGCTGCTGCCAACGGTCGGCTGCGAACCGGCAACTTTGTTCTATTCGGCCTTTCAAACAATCCAATAAAAAGCTGTAAAAACAAATCAACGTGTAATAGGTAGGTAGGCGGGCTAATAACGCTACAGTGTATACTTTGATAGTTAAATTTTAAGTGCTAGAGTGTGTTTGGAAGTTTGGATGGACATCCGTTCAATATTCATTAATTCATTTGGAATTATATTTGAGAATGGTACCATTGAATTTTGAAAAAAATGTTTGAGTGCAAGTAATTGGTTGATGATATTGGCTGTGGCCTACGCGTTGAGTGACGAGAGCGGGACACGATAGTGGTTTATAAACACTGCAGCCTGCGAAAAGAAGGGTGAATATTCAATAAACCGTACCCTATGGTAATTTGCACATGAGCGCTTGTGTTAAAATGTATTTGAAACAGTACAATATGGAGTTTTTGACACATTAGAGTGGATAATTCAAAGATAGAAATAAAACAGAAGTCTTTAACAATAATCACAATAAAAAGATTACTAGTCGTCGTCGATAGGCTACCTGAAATGTATTTTCAATTATAAGTTAACAATGTTTTCCCTGTATTAGAATACAACGTTATATTGGCGAAGTTGGTATTCACAGTCCATTACCTACATATGCGGAGGCTTATTGGCAAAATCGTGTAATTACTGCCCCGAATGCCAATAATTGTGCACTACCCAATAGTTAGGTTTGTGTATTTAAATGATTGTTCAATTTGCGTCCGAGTTGTACACATGCACTGATTACCATAGAGTTAGAATATTATAGAGTGATAGCGTTAACAACGTTACCTTATGCAAAGCGTGAGCAGTTTCCAAATGCATTCACAGATATGTCGTACACTAGTTGATTTATAGTCAGACAAAATGTCGATATGGATTTCTTGTCATTTGTTCTCGGTAAAAGTATCGATAAAAACGAGAAATTGGCATTCATTATACGTATCTATTGTAGTCTCTCAAACCATGTACGCACACTTCGTTTCAAGGCATTTTGCTCGTACCGTGCTCCACGATAAAAAAAATACAAATCAATCGAACTAAGGATGTACATAAGAAAACCTGGAATTTAAATAAGGTTTTAATAACATTTATAAATACTTCTAGATTTGAATTAAAAAAGGTAAAATAGGAGAGAACGATGTAAGTGTAAATTTTACAAATCCCGTGTAATTCTGAGGTGGTAATTTAATGACTTAGGAGTTCCGCTTCCCCTTTCCTGAAAATTCGATTTTACAGCAAATAACTTTAATTTGGTGCTACTTACTTCGTCTGGTGCCCTGCAACAGCACTTGAGATTAACGCTTCCCATTTCCTGAAAATTCATTTTTAAAGCAAGTTACTTTAATTTGGTGCTACTTACTTCGTCTGGTGCCCTGCAACAGCATTTGAACTGAACGTTTCCCATTTCCTGAAAAGTCAATTATAAAGCAAATTACTTTAATTTGGTGCTACTTAGGTACTTCGTCTGGTGCCCTGCAACATCATTTGAGATGAACGTTTCCTATTTCCTGAAAAGTCAATTTTAAAGCAACTTACTTTAATTTGGTGCTACTTCGTCTGGTGCCCTGCAACAGCATTTGAGATGAACGCATCCCATTTCCTGAAAATTTAATTTTAAAGCAAATTTCTTTAATTTGGTGCTACTTACTTCGTCTGGTGCCCTGCAACAGCATTTGAGATTAACACTTCCCATTTCCTGAAAATTTAATTTTAAAGCAAGTTACTCTAATTTGGTTCTACTTACTTCGTCTGACGCCCTGCAACATCATTTGATATGAACGTTTCCCATTGCCTGAAAAGTCAATTTTAAAGCAAGTTACTGGCGCCCTGCAACAGCATTTGAGATTAACGCTTCCCATTCACTGAAAATTTAATTTTAAAGCAAGTTACTCTAATTTATATATAGAAGCGCTCGTGGTGTAGCATGATTAGCCGTTCTTAATCGATCGGCAAAGTTAAGCTATGCCTGTCGTGGTCGGTACCTGGATGGGTGACCGCCTAGTGGTATTTCAAATTGAGCGTTTCCGTGCTTCGGAAGGCACGTAAAGCCGTTGGTCCCGGTTATCACTTAATTGTGATAGTCGTTAAGCTAGTTGGATGCCTCCTAGGCTGCTTGAAAAATTCCAACAGTAGGTTGACCACTAGCCTACCTCCACCGATCCGCATTGGGCACGCGTGGTGGAGTATTGCCCATTCCCTTTCACCTTCATTTGTGAAAGGAGGCCTGTGCTCAGCAGTGGGACATTATAGGCTGATGATGATGATGATGACTCTAATTTGGTTCTACTTACTTCGTCTGACGCCCTGCAACATCATTTGATATGAACGTTTCCCATTGCCTGAAAAGTCAATTTTAAAGCAAGTCACTGGCGCCCTGCAACAGCATTTGAGATTGAAGCTTCCCATTTCCTGAAAATTTTATTTTAAAGCAAGTTACTTTAATTTGGTTCTACTTACTTCGTCTGACGCCCTGCAACATGATATGATATGAACGTTTCCCATTTCCTGAAAATTTAATTTTAAAGCAAGTTACTCTAATTTGGTTCTACTTCGTTTGACGCCCTGCAACATCATTTGATATGAACGTTTCCCATTTCCTGAAAAGTCAATTTTAAAGCAAGTTACTTTAATTTGGTGCTACTTACTTCGTCTGGCGCCCTGCATTTGAGATGAACGTGAGTGAATTTGGTGTTTATATGTAAACAATGGAGCCTAATTTATCCCTTGACAATGATGTGTGTATTCGGACGAAGTAAATCGGGTGCATCAAGTAGACAGCTGTTTCAACGTCCCGCAGTCGACCACTTAGTAGACCACACGAATCACACGATAAAGCAATTTGAAACCATTAACATTGCCCTCTGTAAATAAATGAATACTATTCGTGCGCAAACATGCACACTAATGTACGTACATGTTTATGTATTTCTTTAACGCCTACTATTTCTCTCCGCATAATATTTGTGGCGGTATTGAAAAAATACAATCGATTCCTGTAAGTTTATGTTTCATCTGACGTACGATTCGCTGTTATTGTCTAACAAACACAAAACTTTTTACAAAATTAATAACTATACGAATCGATGGCCCCAAAGCAAAAATATAAGTCTATTTATTTTATACTAGCTGTCCCACGCGGTTTCACCCACGTTCCCTGGATAAAAAGTAGCCCATGTCCTTTTCCATACCATAGGCTATCTGCCAGCCAAATTTCATGATGATCCGTTGAGTATTTGAGGCGTGAAGGCGTAACAAACAAAATCATTTTCGCATTTATAATATTAAGTTAGGATTTCCGAGTGGAACTTTATATTTTTCATGAAAATGTCTGCCAATATGAAACCCTTTGGGAGTGAGTACCTACGCATGGCTTCCTTCGGCATGTTCACTATTGCACGATATTAAATTTAAGTTTTTTTTTCGAATAACTGGTATTGAATAAAATATAGCGTCTCCGAAGACCAGGGGGGCGTCAGGGAGAGGTCGAAGGGCGCGGGATGATACGCGGCACGTTTTATCTTTATCGACGCTATGTCCATGACATTTCCACGCCCTAGGCTCCGCTGTCGCATCAAATACCATCCTTTACCAACTGACACTATAAAAACGGTAAAGACAAGTGAACGACAGGTTCAATACATCTTCGTTACATGTTAAATTAATTAATTTAAAATGTTTGCTCTTGTATCTTTAGTATACAACGTATGTGAAGGACTTAACGGATAAGTCTATCTATAATATAAGTTTCTCAACTACTGTATCGTTAACTTACAAATTACTGACAAATATGGTAGGTAATGTATGTAATGAATTAATGTAAAATTATACAGAATATTCCGAACATGCACGAGTTTCCAGATGAACGAGGTTATTTTAAATACATTTATATTGTAATTACAACGGCATTGCTTAATGAACAGCTCTCTTTTTAATATGCATTTAATTCAAATGTTTCATCGTTATGTTAGTGGACGATTTAATTATAAAGAAAGCTTTGTATGAGATTAAATGAGTCAGGTGCCCTTTTATTTGCAACGCGTTCAGAATGCGCAACGATTTAGAACGCAGTGAGAAGCATTTCTTACGTTGACCGGCGAAACTAAGACTGATAACCTCCTCGTTTACATCTCACTTAAATTATTATGCTGCTAATTCTTGTCCTTTTACGGCCGATCGATTTCTATCCTTACTCCAACTCATTGTTATTCAGTTGAGTCCTCATTTGATCATTTGTTTCGTGTTCGCTCTGCAGCCCAGGCTGAATTTACGGTTCAATTTGATGCAATAACGAGCTTTAGATTTAAAACAATATACTTTACTAAATCCCCAATGGCTTTGTTTTGGATCTTTTGTCTCGGTCTATTTATTCACGATTAGTTTGATCCACCATTGCTTGCAGTTCTGAAGTTTAATCGACAACCAGTCCGGTGTTTTTATCGGTAACTAATATTGAAACTATAGTTATGGAAATTTAAGCTTCCGTTTATGAACTTGCATAGGGGTAGGAATCGATTAAAACTTGAACAAAGGATTTAAGCAAATTGATTAACAATTTAAAGCTTGAGCTTTCGGTGAAGGAAAACATCGCGAGGAAACCATTGCACGTCGGTAGGGTACTTTGTCGTACCTGGCTGGCTACCACCCTCATGCTGAAAATCTGTCGCCAAGCACCTATCGGTGTGTTCCGACAGCTGCACTTGAGAGCTAGTTCCTTTCTAGGTTTTGTGTGCTTACCATGGTGAGATTGTAGTCAAAAACAGATATGTACCTATGTATAATTAAAAAAAATATGAGGTCGTAGCTAGCTAACTTATCACTCTCACTCTGAAGATTTATCGCTTAGCGATATGTTCTGACAGTTGAGACTGTTGCGTACAAAGGCAACGGTTTCCATAAACTACCAGGTGGATGACTGCCTGGACGAAGTACATTTGGAATAAAAAAAAATATAGGTCATACATAATACAAATAACAAGTTAATTCGATGGACGTCCGGCGTAAGTAGGATTGCCAGATGGTATTCAAAAGGACATGACTTCCTTTTCAAAAATTTTTCCTTCTGACCTTCTTAACCTACCGTATGTCCACCCTTTGCTGTAGTCGATAATGCGTGCTGAAAATGGCGTGCGCCATGCGTCTCGCCAAAGGTCAGACGGGCGTTTGTTCCGGCTGGGGCGGGCGGCGGCGCTTGTTATCATCTGACCATATGACATGTGAAGATTTTTATAACTATTTATTTGTTTAAAAACCAAGAACATCTTGCAAAAAAGTGCAGCTCAGCTAAAAATTATGATTCATTTCATTCAATGTCCTCATTCAGTTTCATTCAGTGTCCTCATTTTTTAAAGAAATTCGTCCTTTTTAGCCCTCCCTTTATCAAATTATCATCTGGCAACTCGAGGTGGCAGTAACATTAATGGAAATCACTGTTTGGCGTAGTTAGATACCTTGCCTGCTACATCAAAGTAAATTAAATGATCTGGTTCCTATAATATAGGCTTTGCGTACCATTGTTGAACGTCTGTGAGGTGTCCCACCACATCAATATTTCTAGCAATACCAAAACTATGCAAGTTATCCAAAACGAACTTTTTCTTTGTTACAGAATACAAAATGGGTTGCTTCGTCAGTAAAGACAAACTCACCAAGGAGGACATGGACTTCCTCAAAACTCACACATCATACGATGAGACCACTATCAAGGAGTGGTACAAGGGCTTTAAGGTAATTAGAACATTAAAGTTAACTATATTAAGACTTACTTTGGTTTACTTAGTTGCTCATCGTTGCTATAAGGCTGTTCGTACTTTGGAGCTAGTAAAAGAAGTCTCACTCTCAAGAACAACGGCCTATGTCAAAATTGGCTTATCGCTACAAAGCCTTTCGATAACTGAGCCGCGCCAGGATGCGTAAAGTTAACGCTGCCTGAGGCTCTAAATGTTACATGTATGGACTCACGGGCTCACACAGATTGGCATTGCGCCTCCGGGGCTAAACTAATGAAGCTTGCCGTAACCTATAATAATAGAGTGGCCATAACCTGACCCCTTGCGTAGACTCCATGCTTTCTAATAGCTACGTTTAGTTAGAACCCGCTTTGTCTCGCTTATTACAGTGCCTTGTCCGTCAGGTATCCCTTTCGTTAGTTTTGTCGACTAATTGATAGGTATTCTCTTACAATGCTCTCTATAGATGTACTTTACCATATATGCAAAAGTATGTTAGCATTTCTAGGTAGATAGTTTCGAATTTGATGTTTTCCAAGCCGGAATCATGATTACGAAGATTTTATTAAAAATCAGCTAGCTTACTTTAACGAAAATTTTATGAAGGAACCGAACCATAGTTCTATTCTGAATAGGTTCATAATTTTATTGGACCTTCTTTTTTATAGAAAAATATTTAGATAGATTACGGTCGTCCTGAAAAGCGCTTTTAGCGTGAGCGTTGGGTTAATCTTAATATATTACCTTTGCTCGCGAGGTTCTTAGCTCAAATGAGACCTTCCATTATTGATCACTACCTGAAAGAATAAATAAATATCACGTGAGTAGAGCTAATTTAGAGCTTTCTTTATCTTCTTATTTAATCTACTACTAATTTAATATTTCTACAATCACATCGCTTAACATCAGAATGGAGTTTATATACCATTCCATAACTTGAACTCTATTTATAATACCTGTGCGGTTTTCGAGAAATTTTTCTCCGCATACGCTCGGGTTGTTGTGATCTGCCCTCAGAAGTATTTCGTTTCGGGCTCTTCCAAAAAAGCGCGATAAGGTTTCTAAAGGATCGGTGACACATTGGCACTGCTTCCAATGACCATTTATCATTAGATGGGCAAATAAATAAAGTCACAGACCAAAGCTTTCCACAGACAGATGTTTGTCTCAGTCCTCTCTAGAATTTTTACTAGTCATGGTTTCTGCTGTGATTTACCGTAGTGATTAATAATGTATGATTGTTTACTTTGATTTTGGAGTAATACCAAACGTTAGGTATGCGGTTTAGTTATATTTGGAATCTATAGACTATGAAACAAACTATTTCAGGAAGAATATACATCAAGTGCTTGTTAAAAGTTTTATTTAAAACTGAATAAAGCGAGACCCTTAATCAAGCTAATGAAACTGCTAGCTTTTAAAGTGAGAGGGTTTTGAGGAACTTATAAGACATGTACCTACTTCTGATTCTATTTAAAAGAAACTTAATAAAATAGAGTGAAAAAGGTTTAAGCTAAATCGCTTATTTCTTTCTATGCAAATGAATTTTGTAGCTGGGTGATTTGTCAAGGGTTTGTCTAGGAGGTTGTAATTGAGTTCTGTCACGCAGCTTAACACATTGATTAGTAAAAATGTGATAATAAATAAAGTACTTACTTATTTTTTTATTCCCTTTACAGCAAGATTGCCCTAACGGTAGATTGACACCAGCGAAATTCGTCGACATGTACAAGATGTTTTTCCCTTCTGGCAATGCGGTCGAGTTCTGCGACCATGTGTTCCGTACATTCGACATGGACAAGAACGGATACATTGACTTCAAGGTAACGAGCATAAACCCGGTATAAACTAGTATTAATCCCTGCGATTGCGACTTGCGATTTATTGACTCAGTGACGGTAACGAATAAATAAAGTGTTAATAAAGTTGTTATGTAAAATATTCAATCACAAACCGCGACTGGAGTTTCTACTTCATAAAGCACACAGCGCCGCGGCGCGTAAAGTTTTTGCTCACCGTTACCGACACCGTGTCACAAACGAGACATAGTTCAACTTTGATTTCCAGCAACTGTTTGTCACCTAATTATTAAATCAACGCGGCGAATGTTTGATCATTTAAATCTGAATTGTTCTACTGTTGCAATTGCGAAATGTTAGACAAAAGTGTCTTTTGCTGTGGCGAGCTTTAACTTTGATATTTGTTATGTGATAATGTTGGTTTCACGCGTTGTTCTGAAGTCTCCTAAGACTTCGAGACAAAGCATAGGGGAAATTATTGCGACAGAGAATTATTTGTTGTAGGAATTTTTGCAAGCGATACACGTTACTTCAAGTGGAACTCCTGAAGAGAAACTGAAGTGGGCTTTCCGCATGTACGATGTCGATGGGAACGGTGTGATTGACATCCAGGAGATGACGAAAATAGTCCAGGTTTGTGTGACATCATTATTTTATTACCATACTTTTTCTATAAGACTCCGTTCCCTAAATTTCACACGGGTTCCTTATAAAACATTAGCATCACAGAGCAAGGTGTCCCGCGCGCCAATATAGGGACAAAAAATACTCGTGCCCCATGAATTGTGAAAATAGCATAACCGTCACCTAACTCGCTCGCTCACTATAACAGCACGGCTACGCTCGGCATTTACCTTGCCATGCATGTGAGGCCTTTAAATTTTACAATGACTAGATTAAATAGTTGACGCCTCGCGGCAAGCGCACTTGCCGTTACAAGCCACTAGTCCTGCTGACCACACGCTTCCAGCGAGCGGTCCGCTTCCTTGCTGCGATGGAGCGCTACTGACATAGTGAGCGATGACCCTAATATCGACTCTATATCACAGCACTAAATGATAAGACAATACACAAAAAGTATATCTGTTGGTATACCGGTGCCGCCCGCTGACATGCTTGACTATTATGGAATCTCTTGACCAAGGCGTCTCTACGAGGGGGCGAGTTGTTTTTGATGTCTGTGGTTAGCATCGAATAAGGGATTTTCAAAAATTAACCCAAAAATAATAGGGGATCGTGGTTAGAAAGAGTTGGATATATTTAAAACCAGGGTTTTGCTAGACTAGCTTTAAACCATCTCACGTAATAAAGGTTAGGGTTTTATATTCAGCCAAAATCTTTACTCGTTACCACATTAATTAATAAATAGTTAAACATCTTCGATAATAATTAACATGACGAGACGTAACGTAAAGGTGGGTACTGACTGGTGTTACGGGGTGGAATATACCATTCGCAGCGAGTATGATTGCTGCCACTTACTACTCGTTGCGAGCGCTTTGTTTCCCCCATACTGACTGCACGAACGGCCGCTGTGTAACACGCCCCGTAACGCCGGTCAGTACGCACCTTTACATATTAATTACATGACGTGACGTAAGTTGTCAGATAAAGGATTATAATTAATTTCATATTAGTAGACGTGGCATGGATGAACACAATGTTTTACTGTCAAACTTATTTACTCGAAGAATCGTTGGAATTAAATTTAATATCTTCCTAAGCTCGTTAATTTCTTTGTATTTATTAAATATTGTGCTTATTAATTAACTTTGCGAAGACATATGTGAAGGATAGGTCGACGTTGGATCCGGCATTTTTATATTAAATATTCCTAGTTATAGCACCGTTTAAAATAAAGATGTTTTTGTAAATATCCACATTAATATTTTTTTCACACCACCTGCTCTCGACCATGCTCTCGACAACAAACCTAACCTAAAGTAAGCGGGGGTCTAGCCGGACAATCTAATCTATAAAATTCAAGTGTCACAGTGTTTGTAATAAAACTCCTCCGAAACTGAAAATGCGCGGTTTTCGATTATAAAGAATGTGAAACAAAAGACTGTGTTTGGTTGTCTCGCAGAGGATTTGAAAAGTAGAATTCACCTCTAGGATAAAGCCTGTCTTCGTCTTGGGCGCCTTGAATCCCTCGCTTCACTCAGGACTACATAATTCCCGAGCATAAGAGTCCCTCGTTACGCTCAGGGTTCAATATGCCGCCCGTCACGTAGACACTGCTTTATCCCCTTGGTGCATAATCTTCTATACATATAAAATGCTTTGTCCTGAATGACTGGCTGAGAATCAACGCACAGCCTAAACCGCTGATCGGAGAGGCCTGAAACTTGGAGGGTGTGTTCTTTGTATGACGTAGGCATCCGATAAGAAAGGATTTTCCAAAATTCTACCCCTAAGTAGGTGAAAAACGGGGACAAAGTTTGTATGGGACAACGTGATTCCTTGGTCCGATCTACTTCAAATTTTGCATAAACATGCTTTAACAGAATTTATGGAAGACGTGTTTCGTATTTTATTGAAACCCATCGCCTAACGGGATCAAAAAGGGGTAGAAAGTAATTTTAGGGGTGATTTGCATCGAATTTGATATCAGTACTCCATAGTGCTTTTGATTTAAATATTCTTTTATATTTGACATTCCAATTTTAGAGTATTGCATTCAATGATATTATAATAAAAAGAGGTAGATATCGCATTAACGCACGCAAATTGTTGCAGACGAATTCAGACAATTGTCGTAATTTTGCTTAGCAGCTACATATAGCTATCTCTTTCTGTACCATACGTTCCGTATTATCTATCGCATTTACCTAATTCAACAATTACTGAACGCCGCTTAGTATGAGGATAGCATATCTCTATTATAATACATTGATTGCATTGCACCAAGCTTTTATGTCAGTTCTTTTTTTTTTTAATAAAACCGGATTGAGTTTTAAAAAAAAATACTGTCTGTTCCGGTTCATAACTGATGTTATAAGGAGTAACTTAGCTAGTTTTATTTTTGAAAAATAATAATGTTCCGCGCAAGAAAATCAAACCGTTCGCGGGTGAAATCGCGGGGATCTGCTAGTCTACTATAAAATTGTGACGTACTCTATATTGAATTATTTAATGTGAAAAGTTCAACATAAAACAGCCTTTTTAATATTTAAACGGATTATATCACATATCTCATAATTCCCTGTTAATTTTTTATGAAAGTAGCGTTATTTAATAATATATATTAAAGCAACATAATAAAAGCTAGATAAAATAATGGAGCCTCGTTTTACGAACCAGCTTTTATAGATTAAATGTCCTTAACGTTTAACGGAATTACCGGCGCCTGGCGATGTCCTCGCGGCGTTCGTGGTTACTCGTGCAAAGTTTATTTTATCGGCTTACTTTGTACGATCGTTAGGGGTTACCTACCGCATGTGAGGTGACGTTGCTTCGGCCGGACGGTTTACATACTGGACCTACGTAATTGTTGACTTTAGATTTATTTTCTGTATTTATTGAATAAAGTCAGGCAGGTGTATATGTCATAACCATAGAGTTAGAATATTATAGAGTGACTAGCTGCACGGCGCAACTTCGTTCGCGCGGTGCTACCCTACCCTGTGGTGCTACCCTACCCTACCTTACTCTACCTAAACCATCCAGGGAGTTAATTCTAATGTACGTGTGTATGTCACTGAACTCCTCCTAAAAGGCTGGATCGACTTGAATTAATTTTTGAATGAATGCCTTTGGGTGGCGCCCTGGATGGTTTAGATTTACAAATCAACCCGGCAGATGGCGCTGCAGTCGGTATCTAGGTTATATTATCGACTGCATACGTACAGTAGAATTTTATATATAAAGAGATAGAGTTAACAACGTTACCTTGTGCGAAGCGTGAGCAGTTTCCACATATATGCATTCACAGATATCGTACACTAGTTGATTTACAGTCAGACAAAATGTCAATATAGATTCCTTGTCATTTGTTCTCGGTAAAATGTTGATAAAAACGAGAAATTGGCATTCATTATATGTATTAGAATCGTTCAGTCTATGTACGCGCACTTCGTTTCAAGGCATTTGGACGTTGGACCGGTGATCACGGATCGTACTCTAGTATAGTCGCTCTATTAATATTCTACCTCTATGATCATAACGTACCATCCTATAGGAAGTCTGTTGACCTCCTAGAGACCAGTGGCTCGTTTGTTGTTCCGATCTATGTTTGGCTTTTAAATGTAACACTAATAATGTTCTTAACTTAAATTCCAGGCGATCTATGATATGCTGGGAGCATGCTCAAGTAACCGGCCAGCTGACTCTGCCGAGGAGCGCGCAAAGAACATCTTTGCCAAGATGGACGAGAACAACGACGGCCAGCTCACGCAGGACGAGTTCCTTAAGGGATGCCTGCAAGATGAGGAGCTGTCCAAAATGCTCGCGCCTTAAACGCGTACCCTGTACACTCCACCCCCACGGTCCGGTTACACCCCATCGACCCTACGACAATCCGACGGCGTTTTATCACACGACAGCACTTCAAATTCAAACATAACATCGTTCTATTCCGAGTTCCGATCGAACGATCTTCATACTCCGCTCGGTCGTGTCTGTATTTATTATTTCAAATATGTGCACGCTTCTTTAAATACCCATGAGTATTGTACCAACTATTTTTAACGACTATTGTTTGAGCTTTGCAAAGTGGAGGTTTAAATAAATGGTTAGTTTTTTGGTTGGTAGAATTATCATAGGAAGTGCAGTGTTATGATGTTTGATGATAATATTGCGTTGCTGTCGTGTGTGTGTTTGTTTGCGCCAACAATCGCGCGACACGTCCCTGTGCGCGGCGATCGGCTCGCGTCGGCCTGCATTTGTTCAACAAACATCCGCTCCGCTCTAAAATCGAATCACCGTCTTCGTCAAAATGTCATTATTCCGACCAGAGTAAACTCGGTACCTATCGAACGATTGCATCTGCATGTTTGATGCACGCTCTTAGCTTCCCGACCGAAACTACAACTCTAAATACAGAAACGAAGGCGGGATACCCTTAAATATAGACCCGACATATTGCGGTATCTGAAGCGGCCGCGAGCTGCGCTTCTCAATATACTCCGACGCGGGTTTTGGTCGGCATGTTTAAAAAAGTAATTAAGCAAATTGATGTAACGAACTTAACGTCAATGAATTTTCGAGTATTAAAAATGTCCATTCCTATTGATAAATGTATGAACGATAAGGTAAATTAAAAATTCTATTTCGCTGTCGGATTTCCCCACTCGTCCGAACATGTCTCGAATTGTCCGCGAACAATCGAGTCTGTCTGGTTCAACATTCTATTCTGTCCGGCAGAGTTTTACTGTAATACTGCGCAGTATAAACCGATGTCAATCAAAAAATCTATTATTAAGGCAAATTCTAGTGTAGCGACAGAAACGGTCAGATTGTTTAAACTGAACGCGAGCAATAATGCACTAACTACATCGTCACAGTCACCTAATGGGTTCAGAGCATGCGACCTGTACGACGATCTGATCACTTCTGTTCAAATTTAAATTATGTAAGTGAATAACCGTATGTTATACACTATTACCAAGTTTTTCCTTATAATACATCTCTGTGGTTTCGATGTTGTTTCATAATCGGTGTTATTTATTATATTTATATATATTATATGTATCATTCGGCTCGGTTCAAAACTGATCGCCTTTAACGAGCTTTTTTCTCTTACTTTCAACCTCGTTGGTATAGTTTCTCTTGAGCGTCAACTGAACTCTTCGTACATCTATTACTTGTATTCTTGTTTAGTTCTTTAGATCTCTCACATAATTTCCCCCACTACTGTGCCTTCTAGACTCTGTGTAGATAGTTTACTGATCGAGTTTCGTTTACTTTTCTTTCAGCTTCTCCTATCTATAGTTTTATTTTAGTGGGTCATTCAGCAATAGAAGTGGCCAACTGTCATGAGAACCAAATTTTAGTCTACCCTAGTCCTATATAATTTATAATGTACATTTGTTAGCTCTAATTGTTAAAACTACGTCATTATTGTTTTGTTATGCATAGTCACTGGCCATTTGTAAAAGGGTCGCGATATTTTTTTACCATATTTTTTAAACGTGTTAAGCAGTTTAGGTTTCGACATGAGGTTTTCAGTGCATTCATTAAAAAATATGAAACGAAATTTTTGTAGCGGGACGACAAATTCTAGTGAGGGTTTATATACAAGAAATTGGTAAAAATATCGTAGAATGTAGGTACATAGTGCCGGTGTTAAAGGCAACAACGCACAAATTTATTTTAACTGCACAAATTTTAACTGTAAAGTATTGCTAGATAGTTTAATTTAGGAAATCGATAGAATATCCTTATTTAAACAGGTTACTGGCGGTTAAATTATACTTTATTGCACTGAAAACTAACCTCTTATAATTTATTGAGACATTCCATGTATTATACTTACGCGTTACCATATAGTTTTTAATTAAGTATTTTAGTGTACAATCGCTTTGAGTTATCGTTTTCTAAAGACATTTGTAACTACATTGTATAGTTCCCCATTTTTCCTACATCAATCTTTATCGAATGTATTTGAAATGTATCGACTGAATTAAGTGAAGGAGAATAAAATCTCATGATAGTCATAAAGCTTCGCAGACAGGGTGTCTGGTAACATATCACAACATTGGAATTTAAAAAACAAACAAAAATTACCCGTCAAAATTGGCGCTCCTAAATTTTATATTGCAACACAAATTAAAATAAATAATGCTTGCAAACATACATATCTCCGAATCTGAGAAATGAAATTTCATAAAATTAGTCAATTACTGTATTGTTTTACGCTTTTTGTTGTGTGGCGCGACCCAGGCCTATGCGCCAGTTGCTATTAAAAAGTTAACGGGCTCTGAGCCTATTTAGTGTTTTCTAGTTGTTTAGCACTAACTAAACACGTCTCGACTCGATCTTCATAAGCTTGTCCTATATACGCTATATTAAGCACTTCAACAGCACCCAAATATGATAGAACTAATTATTGTACTCTAATATTAAACTCTCTTTTGTAGATGTATGGGTAGTATAACGAACTTTGAAATATTTTTGTGTATTTGATTCCCTTAATTTTAAGACATGTTCATTCATATGTTTCGCTTCGATTAAGATTTATTTGTCATGCATTAGATTGTAAGTATTATTTTGTTTTTTTCATGCTTAGATAATATATTTCTTAGATATGTGCCATGCAGTTTTAGGAATGTTTGGATAAGGGCAACACGATGTAACTTAAGAACGTCATATATGCGAATTTTGTAACGCTTGACCAAAAAAAAGTAAGCCAAAAATATGACGGAGTGAGAACGCCAATTGCGATTATAAAATAGCTTTTTTTGAAATTTTATATCTGATTATTAAGAATTTTCTGGTCAGGCTCGTTTTTGAACTGATTTCTCTTGGTCTCAAATGTAAATCTCACCAAGTAAGCCCAATGAAGGTACTACTCTGTTTTTAATATGCTTATAATGTAATACAAGTGCATCAAATCAAATTAATACATTGAATAAACAGTCTAGTGTACTTTTGAGTACTTTTTGAATTGATGACGCCCAAAATGTTGTCCCTTTGAATTGAATTAATTGATTTACTTAACCCGTTGGCTCGCAGATGGGACGCGCGTCATATTTCTTCACAGGAATTGCGAGTCAACTGATTTATTAGTAATTTTGGTTGTTTGTAATTTTTAACAGAGTAGTTACCTTTACCGATCAATTACTTTGTAGCAATTAATTAGTAGTACTTAAATTTTGGTGAGCTTCGAAGCACAATTCATTTACTATGCGTATGTAATAGTCTAGGATATATTTTAAGATAGTAAGTCTAGATGCAATAGGCAACAGATTTTAGATGTAATAACCACTCGCGGTCCCTCGGATTCAACACAATTTAAACGCATTTAGTTTAAGCACAACGTTTTTACAGCTACTATTCTTAAGTCAAACTGAATGTATTATTAGTGATTTCTAAATTATGTTATCTTGTCAAAACTGTACCTATTTCAACGATGTAATATTATATATAAGCGGGGTCCACATAACTGACTTTTATATATAGTCGTGCTTATAACATGGTATTTGAGTGAAAAGATCTAAAATGGAAACACTTAAAATGTTTGCTCGTGTAGGCCCCGCTTTTTTCATGAATTTCCAAGTCTGAATAAAGGTTTTCTAAAAGTATTTACACAGCATAATGTACTCGTTATTTACAGATGGAAACGAACAAAAAAATCTCGGTGTATTTTATGTGTATCATACCTTATTAATTGTACCGGGGGTCGGCATTTAGTATTACTCAATAGGCACATGTAATAGATGGAAAATACCCACAATGTCCCATTAAGTTTCTATTGTATTTCTAAGAATACATATTTTTAATTATTCACATTCTGCCTATTCATGTATAATATACAAATTATGAAAACACGTTCGAGATTATTTGCCTCATTGTGGTACACGCGGCGCGCGCTCTTCGGTTGTATACATCTACATTCATTAAAATTATAACGAACCCTAAGGAAAGTTTGCAAATATACAAATAAATTATCGAATTGACGTTGGGATTTTTGTTAAAAGAATCTGAAAATAAATTAGTGTAGTTAATCTCAACTATATCTACTATAGATTTTATTACGTAGCCGTGTGTACCTTTTAGTTATTATTTTTTGCTTATGTTTCATCAATTCATACCCACCCCTTTAAAATTAAGGTTTTGATATTGATGAAGAGTATTCACGATGAAAGAAATAGGTTTTTAAATTCAAGGCAAAATAAAAGTATTAAATAAGTTTTTCGGCAAACCAGTAGGATTGCTGCCGTATTTATTTTAAATAAGAAGCGTTTTAGAAACAACAAATGAACGGAATCTTCTATCATTTATGAGTATGGCATTTCAAGATTATGTAAAATTCTCTTAGAATTTGTTTTTTTACTAACTGCCACAAATATAAATCTTATTAAACATGAGTTGAGTTTATTTTTAATGAACGATAATATAAATCTTTAATAAATAAGTTTTAATTTTGTGGCGGTTATTATTGATTGTTTTATTACAAAACAATCAGTTATTTGTTCAATTTTAATCATTTTTAGGGCACAAGAGTTGATTTACTGAAGACGTGCAGGTTGTGTTTAATATATAAAGTCCTTCTCTTCGACGCAAGGATAAACAGTCATGGGTAAACAAAATAGCAAACTAAAGCCGGAGGTTCTTGAGGACCTCAAGCAGAACACTGAATTTTCAGGTACGTAAATTCAAGTTTTATCATCTCTATTGAAAAGTACGTGTTGGACTTACGCACGGAAGGTTACGTACAGTAATACTTATCTTAATAATTAAATGTATGTATTCTGAAAACTGAATTTTATTGTTTTCGGATGTTAAACTTCGAGGGACGGTAATTTTTTGTATTGTTGGCACATCAAATTACAAAAAGGGTTTTGGGTTTGGCACAATTCAAATGACACCCAACTTGCCGCAGTAGCCCCAACATTCAAATAATTAATCCCAATTTCAGACCTAAAATAGTAAATAAAATATATTTAAAATATAGATTTACCGAGTATGTTCTACAACCATACCAAAATTTGTTTAGAAAAACAGCCATAAACCCTAAACACGTAAATCTTGTAATAATGAAAAATATAAAAATATTACAGACGCAGAAATACAAGAATGGTACAAAGGATTTTTAAAAGATTGCCCCAGTGGTCATCTGTCCGTAGAAGAATTTAAGAAAATATATGGAAATTTCTTTCCCTATGGAGATGCAAGCAAGGTAAGTCAAGAGATCTACTGATAATACACCAGTTAATTCTTTTTTGAGGAGTATCAAATTGTATGTCAGGATCAATCATACATAGCTACTATACTACTAAAATAATAAAGCTCTATTTGATGTGAATCACGTCAAGAGTTTTTGGTAACCTAAAGTGTATCAAGAAGCAGAGCTGTGATAGCCATAGAGGCAAAGTACCTAACAATCCAATTCCGCAACGAGTAAGTGCTTTTGAATCGCTGCTCGGTAGGCTAATGGTCAACCTACTGTTGTGAGTTTTTAAGCCGCTATGGAGGCCTCCAATTAGCTTAACGACTATCAGAATTAAGTGATAACCGGGACCAACGGCTTTACGTGCCTTCAGCAGTGAAAATATTCGAGTTCGTACCGGACACCGTCCACATTGATGATTGTTATCTTGGCATGTTACTTTAAATATTTGTGAAGCAACCCAAATTGTCAGTATGAATGATCTACTTTTACCGCATATGTACTAAATGTACATATGCGGTATTTCTTTTTTTTTATTCTATACTGGGTGGAGATTTAGAGATGGCATATTTTCGAAACCTATGTTGGTTTAGTCATGCTGAACAACTTTTACTATGGAACCAACACTGAATTCTCCAAAAAAATGTTTACTCTTCATACATTATGATCGAGCAAGGTTGACATTTACTATGGAAAGTAAAAAAAAAAATTGACAATTTACCATTGGTCCCATAGTAAAAGTTGTTCAGCAAGACTAAACCAACATAGGTTTTGAAAATATGCCATCTCGAAATCTCCACCTATTATTATGGAAACATAACAGTCTTACAAGTTAGTTAAATAAATTCAAGATAGTTACAGATATACCGAAAGTTCCACATAAGTGATAAAATGTAGGTATAATTTTGATGCAGGTGGCTGGTCTTCGAGTTTTTGTTTTAAATTTCAGTTCGCAGAGCATGTGTTCCGAACGTTTGATGCAAACGGCGATGGGACGATAGATTTCCGGGAGTTCTTGTGCGCCCTGAGCGTGACCTCTCGCGGCAAGCTTGAGCAGAAGCTCAAGTGGGCCTTCTCGATGTACGACCTCGACGGCAACGGATACATATCGCGACAGGAGATGTTGGAAATTGTCACTGTATGTAGTTTGTGTTAAGTTTTTTCCGTAGGAAAGGTTTATTTAAAAAACTGATTAGCCCTTATGTAAATAGATTGGCCTGAATATCTTTAGGTATTTAACAGAAAATTATGTCAATGGAATCAAAAAACCTATGTGTTATTCTACTGATAAAAAACATAATTGATTGTCAGTCCTTATTTCTTTCCAAACATAGTAAATCAATTTGTGTATACAGGATGTTACAAAATTACCCGTAAAGCCGAAAGGAGGTTAAATGGGGCCTTATAACGAGTCCATTCACAATATTTAAGAACCGTAGTAACGCTGTATAGCTTACCCCAAAAAAATAAAAAATATTATTATTATCACTGATGTGCAAACCCTATTTCAGTAAAATTAAAGAGTAAACTACGCAGAATGTACCTACATTTCTAGTATTTCTACCTAATTCGCGGAACGAATATTTTTTTAAAAGACCTAACCTAACAGGACAACCTAAACGAACACTTACTTTTTCATAATAAACGTTTAATTTACAGAAAAAAAATATTCCAATTTGACATTTTTTGAAGCCAGTACTTGAGTATAATGACATCCTTGTAGCAAACATTTATGAATGAATAATAGAAAAACTATTAAAGTAGGCAATTATTAGGTAAAATAGGTACGTAAGCCTTTCTGTTAAATAATCTGGTTCCCTGACATGACAGCTTACTAGGGTTGACAATTTTTTTGGATTTGATAATTAATTATATTTTTACGGGGTATTTTGTAACACGTTGTATTACTCGTAGATTATTCCTAACTGTTGGTTATTTATTTGACTATTCTAGGCAATTTACAAGATGGTCGGATCCGTGATGAAGATGCCAGAGGACGAATCGACACCGGAGAAACGAACCGACAAAATATTCCGACAGATGGACAGGAACAAAGACGGGAAATTATCCCTGGAGGAATTCATAGAGGGCGCCAAAAGCGACCCATCCATAGTGCGACTCCTGCAATGCGATCCGCAATCACAGTGATACCTTAAATATTAATTTTCATAGAAGTTCGAACAGCATTGTGAACCCCTCGGTCAATCCACACGTCTATACCTAAACCTATTGTAAAATATCACCTTTATTACCATGCTTGTAAGAGCTAGAGCGGCGTAAAGCGTTGTTACACATGATACGATCCGTTTGAATGTTTGTCTCGCTGCTTGGCTGTTTGCCAACGGTAACACGCCCTCGCTTCTTATTTATTTCTCTTACAAACATATGTTAATAATCAGACTGCCATTTCCCATAACCGATTCAAACAACGAATCTTACTAGTAATAGACAGACCGCTAGAAATGTAATTTGAAGCTAGTAGACTTAGCCCGTACGTTATCCAATAGCCACCCGCCCCGTTCAAATAAAAACTGCGAATTGATAAAAAAAAGATCTGTAAATTCCATAAGTAATTATAATTTTTTTACATATCTTTTACAGTGTTATGTGTCCACTTATAATAACTTGTGTATTTGTTATTATATAATTACAGAATCCATGAAAGCGCTTAGCAAATATACATCCAACAACCTGAAACACAACATACAAAGATTTTACGTAGAGAAATGATATATTTGTCGTACAAAACGTAAAATTATTTGTGACCCTCATTTATATACAATATAATTATATTACCTAGTTATATAAAATATATAAGATAATTATATAAATACATATATTGTAGTCCTGTATCAATGTACCATGATTGAATAATTGTATTACTTAAACTTAACTGACGCTAAAATTAAACTTATTTATATGAACATAGCGGCGTGTTCCGATAATTACCGATATGCAGTTTACCCGCCACCGAGGGCAGCCAGACATCAAGACAAAGGAATTAGAGATTGTAATGTGTATAGTGTTTAAAGATTTTTTCCAATGTTACTAGTTAGGTCAATATACACTCTTTTTGCCCACTATCGATTTATGGCTTGACAAGGCGTGACAGTGATGTCGGTAACCAGAGGGCAGCACTTGCCTTGCATGTAAATTGTCATTATTGTAAAAGATAAATATTTCAGACCAATGGTACGCTTTAGTCAATATATACCGAAATATATAATTGGTTGATCACGCAATAAATATTAAATAATGAATATGGAATATTATCTATCAGTGAATAGATGTTTTAAATTGTTCGCGAGCTCATTATGGTCGCGAGTTAAAGTTGATCATGGTGCTTCAAATGCGAAGCTGTTAGTGCTCCCCCGTCACTGTCCGCTTCTATCCCTATGCTGAAAAATATATTTCACCTCATTGTTATCTACAAAACGTGTTTCTAAATGAACATCGATACTAATATTCTAAATCACTTATTAATCTCAGATTTTAGGAATCACTTAGCTCTTTATGAATAGATCAAATGCGACCATTAGATAATCTTATATATTTTGAAGGTGTACCTACTTGTGTCTTTCGATATATGATACCTTTAATTATAATTAATAAATACATAGCCTTATTCGATAGAAGAAGCCTGAACATCGTAGTCGTATTACGCTCCCGAATGCAGTTTTATTTTAAATATTATTATATAATACCACAATAAAATCTTCCAAATGACGTCATCATCAAAGGAATAGATGGATTGTATGTCCATATGTACAGTGCCATTTTAAAACGTAGCTCACTATTAACAAGTTCGCTTTTGCTTTGAAGCGATTGTGAACAGTGACGTTTCTTGACACCACTGCAGGCGGCAGTTATATATATGTGATGTAGCGCTGCTGTTTTCTCACTGCTAGCCCATAATAGCTAGAAGCACTAATGACCTATACTATATACCAAGCCCGATAATATATATATTCGAGATCATTAAACTCCGTGTAATTTACATGAATTATTATTATACGCTAGCATTGAAAAGACAGCATCTTGAATAGCACAATTTATGAAGACAATTACGCAACAAACGACAGACAAATATCATATATACAATTAATATTAATTTATATATTAACATATTTATGCTGATCTATTTGAGTAGCTGATATTATTAAGGTTTAGTTTTAATTGAATGAAAAAAAATTAAGTCCTGAGTCAGCCTAAGTATTATTATGGAATTAAATAAAAAGATTTGTAAGGTTTTTTTTTAAATGTTAGTAGTGTAAAATTTAATTGGACAGGTTCAAATAATTTTATATTATTCGCGGGGTTTCTGGAGCAGTAAGCTACGGTCTAGATTCAGGGACTACATAATCCAGAAACAGAAATAAAGGTTGTCGTAATTCATAAATGTACAATTATCTGCATGCTAAAGAAGCGTGTAGATTTTAAGCAATCGCCTTTCTGTAGTTAACTACCTCCGGGCCTTAGTTTTGATCGCATGACTGATTGAAAAATATGTCCCGTGCACACATATACCATAGCATGCAAATGTAAGTGAGTATGTGTTAATGCGCGATAAAATATACCCTAAATAATCGCCGTTTTTCGCTTTGCTTATACCATTATTATTGAACGTTGGCGGGCTATTCACTTGCAATAGTGTCGTAGCGACATCATCGATTAAACTGTGTTTTGTATTCACGTAATGTCAAATTAACGATAAAAACAGTTTTGAATGTTTTTCATACAGAATATTTCACGAAATACAATTTTAATGGTTGATGTCGCTACGACACCGTTGAAGTTTTGTTTTTCACCGTGAATCGGGCATGTGAATGGGCCTAAGCGACGGTTGCATCGTTTTTTTCCTGGTAACTCTAATATGAGTTATTTGTGCAGCCCAGTTTATCGCGCATTAAAGCATAGTATTTTAATAAAACCTGAAAACTTTCTCAATAATTTCAACACCCCATCAATTATACGGTTTGATCTAAATGTAGTTGTTGTATAAGTTATTTTAATCTACTTTTAAATTTATAATTATGTTTTTTATTCGATATAACCATTGTATATGTTTAAAATTATTGGCACTATTTGCTTAATGTACAAGATACATATTGGTTTTACGATTTGTATGTACTTGCACTCATATGACATCGCTTACGTAGCGCAATGAACCTCACAAATGTTTGTGTGTATTATGTGATGTAATTTGATGGTACATAGCAATGATGGGTGGTCGCACTCCCTTAGCGGTTTTTAATTCGTTCACTATACTTCTATCTCGGTTTAAGCAGTTCGTCACAAACTAATATGATCTTATCGGAATCTCTAATCTAAAAGTAAAAATTATTTGTATTAGTGAATGAATTAATTTTGAATAAAGTAGATTCACTTGTCCATGTCTTTGTTTTATAGATACCCGTTTAGAGAAAGAGTAACATATTGAATTTAGTATTTTTAGAAAATTCACTTCCATACATTCTTATGCAGCCAAAATCTCTTTGTACATCGACTGATTGACAAGAATTGATAATAAAACATTGTCTTCCTTAATTGATTATAAAATAATAATATTATCTTAATACAGCTAGTATTAATTTTAACTATTTTTTTATATCCGTAAATCAAGTTAAAGAAAAGGTAAAAACAATAATCTGCTCAATTTATGTTTTGTGACATCGAATTTTTTTTTTTTATTTCCCGAGTGCGACTATTCCCGTCTATCACAAATTACAGAACGTGGTGGTTATTTTGACACTTATGATTATGATACCTATGTAATATGAATTTAGAATTACTGTTTTTGTGTGTAATCTCACAGTTTAATATGCCAACACATTTATACTTACTTTTTATTACTAAAATATATTTTTTGTGGCATATAATTGTTTTCACTAAGCTTTTTTTGAGTAATTACTAATAATATATTATAAGCACGCTATATTCTTTGTTTTATCATGTTTTTTTTGTTTATTTTACTTAATGACTTTATACTGATGTATTATGGATGAATTCGCAATTTTATTATTATATTTTTTTAATTAATTGTTTATTTTTTATTTCGCTTCTGCTAGCTTTGGATATATTGAATCAAATGTACAAGTAATTTGATTTTTGCACAATTAATATACACAGCCTTTATTGACACATTCATAATTTATTAACAACAACATATTAATTTCTTTAATTAACAATGAATTTTATTCAAACATGAAGTATAAAATTAATTTTCAAATGTTAGATTGGCGCATTACTTTGCTTCAATCTAAAGATTAACTAAACCTGAAACCGATTGAGCTGTTTGAAACTCAACACTTCTGTACGGTGCGATCATTACCTTGTGTTGAGTCTATGACGCCTCTATGGCCATCTCTATGGTCACAATCGCGCCTGTATTAGAATCTTGTCACAAATCATGACTAAGGAGAATGTCTAGCTATAAAAATAATATTAAATAATATTCAATATGTAACATATCGATAAGTAAAATTCTTCTAAGGGACGAACATAAAGAATAGTACCTAATCCGCAATAAAATCTAAATGTCTTGAATTCGAAATATAGATTAACGAAATTATAGAAGAGATATCGATATTTTTAATATATAATTTTAACTTATGTACAGATTGTTAGATGTTCATTCAGATTTTATAAAATCTATGTGAAAATTATTCGATGATGTTGGACTTAATCATATTTCTCTTCATTTTACACTAGCATGTCTGTATGTGTTCGTTGATATACAACAATGCGTGTCTAAATAATATAGGTACACACGGCAACACATCAAGCTATACATTTCTAGTATAAGCTGATCTCGCATCGTATAGGATTTCCGTACAATGAGAGGTCAGCTTATATTGGAAATGTATAGCTTGATCTGTAGCCGTGTGTACATACACGGATATTTTACTGTAAACGTTCACTTACTACATAGAATTAAGACTTTGTCTGTTTCAATTTACGCTTTTTAGTAAATATATCAGAAACTGGCAATACACGTCCGTCAATGATACGTTAGGTACCACAATGCATAGTTCTCAATAGATTGCGACACTGCATTTGATTCCATTATTGGTTTTGTGTCCAATCAGTAAGTTTTTTCAATATAATGGTGTGAGGTGATTGGTTAATGACAGCTAGATGTAGCATTCTGTTAATTATTAGAGATGAGGGTAGTTGATTTCATACCGAAAAAAATACATGTGCAATGAAGCGGCGATATAGTTGCTTATGTGTTTCCAATAAATCACAACGTTGCTAGGACCTAGGTCATGGTAAAATCTGGAAATTAATCCGAAGCAAATGTCCGCATTTTGCATTTATAATAAGCGACTTACCTATATCATATTCCAATTTCGATACTATACTAAGTGGCCATATATTTACAGTCCCACAAACTTATCTGGCCCGGTGAGAGAGGCTGTTATCGCATTTGGTGGAGAAAACAGCCACTGGGAAATGGCAGGCAGATTGACCTTTCAAACTGGGGTCGTTAGTTGCTCTTTTGGCCACCGGACAAGATAAGTGTGTGGTACTATAACGATCACCTTCCTGTTACCGTCAAACAATGACGCTATTAAGGTGACCATAATGTATAGAAACTGCGATAGAGTGGACTGTAAATTCGTGGCATTAAATTCTGCCATACAATGAATGACGACCAGCAACGCGCGACTGATTCCCTTGATGTTGTAAGCGTCTGTAGGTGATCACCGCGTACATCAGGCGGGACACCTTAGTGGTATAAAAAATAAATAAGGGTCAACTCACACCCAGAACAGACACGACGCGGCGCGCATTTTTTAAGATAGCGATACAATATAGAATTTTATTCACTCCATAATAGGATACACATTTCAGTGAGTACCTAACTATCATAATAAAATATGTCTATGTATCTAGTATAGCACCCAAGAAAATATAAACGTATTATGCGTAAATATAAAATATAAAAATATTGTATCAACCTAATGTTAGCGGATCACCTGACATCGCCCGGGGTCCTTAGATAGGGGTTATAGTGAATTTAGATAGGATTCAGTTAAGTCGCCAGACGTATGCCCAACATCCCATAAAAAATGCCGTTCACTTATGTGTAGGCACCTACTCATAAGTCACACCGCAAATTGATTATTTTACTGTCTTCCATTATTTTAAGCAGTAGACGACTGAACTACGACGAGTAGTTTGCCCTTTGTGATTAAATTAAAGATTCTAAAATCAATTTAAAGTTCAAGTTTAAAGGAAATAACCTAGATGATTTTAGAGGCACCTAACTAGTTTATTGCTAGCATTATATTGGGTGCTAATTTTTACAATACTATAATTGATCTAAAAAGCTTCGCCGATATTATTCTTTTAATGTGTCGGCGCATGATGACGGTATTAAATTTGTAGGAGATCCCAGTGCCGCCAGACATTACTTATTTTCTGACGGCCAAAACGTATAGAAATGAGTAGTGTTAGTAAGTACTTACTTTAAACATATGAATACCTGCTAATTTGTCCCGTCGGCTAATTTACAGGTACCAGGTGTGAAAGGTATGTTATGTAATTTACGTACTTTTCTTATATAATTGGTTTTTTTAGTACAAAAAATGAAAAAAAATTGAGTACAAAGAATACACATTTTTTTAGTACAAAATTGAACTATCTGTTAATACCTATTGTTTTTAAAAATAATTACTATCAAATTATTATTTATATCTAAGGTGGTTGTTTTTTTTTTGTATTGAGTATAATCTGACATCCACCCATTATTCTATGGATCAAAAATGCAAATTATGTATAGTATTTTTTGCATGTTAATAATGCCCTCGCGCTCATACTCCAGAGACGTTTTAATTGTGTTTAAGGGATGATTGGCTGCTTCTATTGGTCTGGCTGCTCGCGAAAAGTAGGTATTGAAATAGTTCCCTGAGTATCGTTTTAAATCAGCTCTCAGAATTTAAGAAAAGTACGTAATGTACATAACATACCTTCATGCCTGTTATATACCTGTAAATTGGCCGATGGGACCGATTGGTTTGCAGTAAGTACCAACACTACTCAATTCTAAACATTTTATCCGTCAGAAAATAAGGAACGTCTGGCAGGCCTGGAATCTCGGTCTATAAGTACCATACTTTGACTCTATCTCTTAACACCTAAGTTAGTCAACTTTGCTCCTTTCCATGTATGCTTAATTACTATTTAGTATAGTCACTGATCAATCTATGGTGCGTGAAATGTCCCATAAGAACAAAGAAATTATGCTAAGGACGTTTTTGGTTTGGACTCTGCCTTATTCAAATACCATTGAAACAGTTATAACAACTGTTCTGATCGTATTCATTTAAATGGAGTCCTCTTTCGAATCTATGGAACCGAGAATGGAACACTACAACATTTTTTGTGTAAGATTGTGTACCTTTCAATACCTATGTTTAGCATAAAGTTATCATTTGATACGTTTTATGGTATCTTAGAGTGTATAATCTGTGAATTACAGGGTGCTATTACCTCGAACAACTTGCGGTCAACAAAGTGTGCCATCACAGGTCTGTTATTCTCAAATGCCTATGTAAAATAGGTTCTAAACACATGGGAATAAATCACATTACAACATCACGGTTGTATAGTTTTCATTTAAAATTCTTTGCACCTAAAATATTTACGAGTAGGTACCATTTTAGTAGCTAATCAAATGTATGTCTGATTGAATGATCAATGTTCATAAATAAAATCACATAACGGTTACTGCGTTTGATACAAATCAATTATGGATGTATAACATCACACGTGCGCAGTAGCACGTTTTCATTCAGTATATGTAAAAAATATAAAACAGTATTCAATTTCGAATAATAGCACCCTGCTTCATGAGATTTGTACCATAGTTATTATACTTAAGATTTAATACTTATACTGAGACTTGAACTAAAATGTTTGACTCCAAAAATTAAACCTCATACCTACCTGATAAAATCATTGATGCATTTTGTCTTGGCTATTGTTCTGTGTAGTCAATTTGTGATTCCTAACATAATTTTCTTTAAAAATTGACCTTCTAGATCTGATACTCTGTTTTAGATTAATGATTATATTATCTATTTATTAAATCTTTCTTCTCTCAGACGATAGTTTAATTTTCCATCTACACTCCTACTAATATCTGACGTCCACCAATTATTTTATAGATAAAAAATGCCAATTATCGGCTTATTTGCATTATAATAATGCCCTTGCGCTCATAATCCAGCGACATTTTAATTGTGTTTAGGGGATGTTTTGCTAGGTCTATTCCGTGCTACGATTAGTCTGGCTGCTTGCAAAAAGTATTGAAATAGTTCCCTGAATATCATATAAAAATCAGCTCACAGAATTTAAGAAAAGTACGCAACCTTAAATGCCTGGTCCTGTAAATTGGCCGACGGGACAAGTTAGCAAGTATTCATACGTCTGAAGTATGTACTAAGACTACTCAATTCTATACATTTTGTTCGTCAGAAAATAAGGAAGGTCTGGCGGCACTGTGTATAGTTTAACTGGCCGCTCATCAAACCGGTAAACCTATCGCGATGAAATGCACGCAGATTGCCTATGGTAAAGAGAAGGGTAGGATAGGCTACTTTTTATTCCAGAACGCGGATGAAACCAGACCAGTTGAATCAGGTGCAGTTTGACGGGCCAGTTGGTGCAGTTAAGATTCCATCTATCCCGCCGCAGGTCGTGGGTTTGATTCCCACACAGGACATGCATGATGAACATGTCTATATGTCCTGAGTCTGGGTGTAATTATGTAATTGTTGATCTGTAATATTGTTATTATTAAATAAATGAGTATTGAGTAAATTAAATATGTACCTATTTACAAACAATAAAGTAGTATATGTATTGTATCAGCTATCTGGTTTCCATAATACAAGCTCTGCTTAGATTGAGATCAAATGACCGTATGTGAGAAATGTCCCAGGATGTTTTTTATTTATTTATTAAACCGCGTGCGACAGCAAGTTTATCTATATTCATAAAAATCGATGTCATGGGCGCCGGCAGGATTATTTCCAGAGAGGTGCATATGTTTCCAAATATTATTATAACTAAATAAATAATAAATTGTAATTTTATAAAATTGCAATTATTTTATAAAATATTTATTTTAAATATATCTATACCTATTTGAAATCTTTCGATCACGGATCATCGATGGGAGACGTAAGGCAAGGCTAACCCACCAGTTCATAGTCAGGGTTCCTAGTAATAGGATACATTAGAATATCTTCTTCCTTCAAGCTGGGTGCATGTATACCCCCCTCCCGACGCCCATGGTCAATGTGTATCTGTTTACGTTCTTTCCTATAGGCACCATTCATCTAATGATGATGCGATGAAGTTTTAGTGAAGAGGCGTTGTAAAGCAAGCAGGTCACCAACGTACGTTACGTTACCAACTTAAACCCAAGACTGGAACAATCTATGAAAGCGCCACCTATATAATCTTCATGTAATTCATAATAATTCAGTAGAACTAGAAATAGCAGGTACTACTAGTTCCCAGTTTTCCCGCTACGTGGCATTGGCATACCGGTGCGTACATTTTCAATATCACAGATAACAAAACTAAATACAGTAACTTCCAGGTAACTTCAAATACAAGAGTGGAAAGATATAGGCGCCGATCCCACTGAAAAGAGTTAGAGTTACGCGTTCCGAGTTCTGCATTCCGTGTTGACTATTGTGCACACAGCAAGCAGTTTAGAGTTCTAGAGTTCTGCAATATTCGCTACTGATCGCACATCATGCACTTTTTTACTTTCAAAGGCCCCACATAGCTTAGATCTGTGGGATCGGCGCCTAATCAGGCCGAACATTAACTACAGTGGCATTTGTGAACAAATAGGTAAGCCTTACGAACCGGTACTAGAATCAATTTGTAACGTTCGTACGTACGAGCCTTATTAGGGCCCAAATTGAACAAACGATTTTTGAATTTTATCCATAGACAAAGTTAAAGTTACTCAGGTAGCTTATCATTATGGTCTGTGGTACGAAAGTACCTACCATCAACCTAAGCAGTACCTAGTCATCGGTGAACTAACAAACAAAGGCTTTTTTACGGGAACGAGGGTGAAACCGCGGGGGACAGCTAGTAATATTATAAATGCGAATGTGAGTTTGTTACTCTTTCAAGCCTTAACTACTCAACTGATCATTGAAACAGAAAAGGACATAGGGTACGTACATATTTCACCCAGAAAAAGTAGTGTTCCCGAGGGACATAAAAATAACGTTTAGATGGTCGTCCGGCATCCGAACATTATGACATTTTGCATAACTACCTACATGTAGATTTTATAATATTAAAGCCTTACATGTACTGACCCACACACAACCTGAATTAAAATATTAAGTCGTTTTTACGTAAATGCTGCTTCCGACAGACAACCTGAATTGATTGACAAAATCTACACTGCGGGCAAAAGCTAGGTAATTGTAATAAAATTGTGACTGACCATTGTGCTATTATTACTACGTATAGAGAAGCTATCATAAGCAAAGGTTATGTCCCATTTTTTAGAGTCAACTAAAGTTCTCTTTAGCGCTGAAACAATAATTAGTAGTCTAAGCAGACAGTAGAAACACGTAGCGCTATCAGAACGCTTTTAGGACTATTTTTCACCGTGATTTTACGCGTTTTGTTCATCGTTCTACAATGGTTCTACAACAACAACTCAATACGTAGTAATAATAGCTCAATGACTGAGACTAACTTTGTTGCCGTCTTGTCTTTTTAGGTAAACGTCATCGACAATAGACTTCAGAAAACTGGGAATTAGTGTAAAACTACGGATTAACGATGATCTTATTGTGTGCATGAACTCTTTTGGTACTATGAAGTCCTACTGCGTTATTTTTTATTCTAACTACAAAAATCCACCCCATCGTCATTCATGCATGGGGTAACTTACGCATAGATGATGCAAAAGTGAGTCAGGTGCTGAGGAAATTGGAATGTGTGATTTCTGTCTATCTCCATAGATGGCCTGTTCAAATAGGTATTTACGTAGGTACCTAGGGTATATACTCGATTGACAAGCTATAGCTAAAGTAGGTATATATTTACCAACTGGTCTATAAGTACAGCTTAATATTGTTTTATTTGTACAAATAAACACCTACTCACTGTTAATGTCGAGAAGTAATTGGCAACTTTGTACACAATTTTCAGTTTTTCATTATATACGTAAACACCTCGTTTCTCGACCTTGAATTTCTGCTGCCGCTAATGAAAATATCGCAATACAACGTCTACATTGCGCGATGTTTAAATTACCGTATTTATTCCGAAAGGCGGTTATCAATGTATACTAACCTCTTCAAAGTTGAGTCTAGTTCATGGCCTGTGATGAGGTGAAATAAAGAGTAGATAAGTTCCGGGTAATTTGTCAACGTGTTGGGATGCGAAAGGGACTAGATATTATGATTTTAGACGGACATTTTGAAAAGATCAATGCTATTATCAAACACGCGGTTTTACTTATTGTACTCCTTGGGTTTTAGGTATTCAATAATTAACAATACATTAAACACAATCTTAATAATTGATTCTCCTTAAATCTTAGGTCATGAGTTGACTGTTTCATATTCAGAACAACACACAAAACTATGCCTTAAGTAATAGAAACAATAGCCAACGTAATAGGCAAAGTCCATTTAAATTAAATTAGTTAATCCAAATAAAATTACTCGCCAAATTGATTTAAGCCATGTTCCTAACTACAAGCAGTATATAGGTGGATGCTGGGTTCCTCTAAATTGCGTATTTAAATAAATATATATGTACACATGTGAGTTTATAGAGGCTGGCAGAGTTAGTTCCCTCAGTATGGTGTGTACTATGCGTGAGGTGGGTCCGAGGGGGGACAGGGGGCCAGGGAGGCCCCCCACCGGGAGGCGTTCAGGACGCGCCTAAGGGGCCACGTCCAGAGAAAGTAAAATATCCTGGTATGGGGAGGCTAGTATTGTCAAGCCGATGTATACCTAAGTATAGCTTTAAACTATATATCGGCCCTCTATACCTATATAACTGGTAGAGTAGGTACTTATTTACATATGTATATACGTTTATCTATTATGCAGACATAGGAAATGGGACAGGTTGAAAGGGACGCTTGGAAATTTGCTTACATCTATTGAACGTAGAATCGCTTTAGTTTGTAATATTGATTTGAGCGGACGAGTTGAACTGTCTTAGTTATTTTAATATCACTATGCTGTGTTCTAGTAAGTGTACTATATATAGCATATACTATAGTAGATTTTTGTTGTTTCTGTCTTGGCCAGGAAACTTTGTTTGCTGAAACTTAATTACTGTCTGGGGTACCTACAGAAAGGGTAGCTTCAGGATTTCTTTAATTCTAACTTTATAAATTAATTATGGCAAAAAAAGAAGTTATTTTTATGGGGACTTCTTATCTTGTCTCCAATCAGCCGATGTGATGGCAGGTGTGGGTTAGGATACTGCGGGCTAGTCTCATATACAGATAACTTCTCCTCTTTTGTTTAGGCTGGTGGAAATCATCTGCAAACTTTATAATCACTACCTGACTATGTGAACATGATTATATACTAAAACTAGCTGATACCCGCGGTTTCACTCGCGTAAAGTTTGTGTTTTTTTTTTGCGTAGAACCCTCCCTATATAATTAATTTTCTTATTCAAATTTTTTTTTTTCAAATTCATATTCAAAATCGTTTATTCAAATAGACCTTCGCAGGCACTTATGAAAAGTCTGACTCTAATACCGGTTCGGAAGGTTACATTTGCTGAGAAGAGCCGGCAATAAACTCAGCAATTACTCTTTTCAAAATTAGATTAGATTCATTACATAATATTTACATTCTAATCGCACTGACAACAATTGCGTGCTCCGGCGCGGCGGCAAAAAAGTAGCGCAAGTTATACCTTGTAATAGCAGCTATCTACCCGTGAAAGTCCCGTCAAAATCGGTCCAGCCATTTTGGAGATTAGCCGGAACAAACAGACAGACAAAAAACAAAAAAAAAATATTTTTTTCGTATGGCTTTCTATTATATATACATTACAAAAAGGCACTTCAATTTTATTTATTTGTATAGATTTATTAGGAAAAAATAATGTACCTACTTAAGATCACAGTCAATCGGAGTTCATATATATTTGGATTCTACTCCCTCTCTTATCTGCGAAGGCGCGGGTCGCAGCGTTCCCAAATAGCCGTCTAGATACTCGTAAATTCTAAATTAGAATACTTAATTTGTACTTTTATTACCTATTTCATTTATTTGATGATCTAATGATCGTTTAACAGAATTGAAGCGAGTGTCGTAGGTTCGATATCCTATACCATTAGCTTGACTTTCGGTGCAAGGTCGAACAGTCATTGGATACTTACCTAGTACCTATTAAAGTACTTGTTGAAACCGCTCCCTCGTCCCTTTGGAGGAGATATATATCTTACTTGCATACCACCACTTTGATAATAGTCTTCAGATAACTTTTTGGGGAATATCAAATCCATAAAAATATTACAATCTGACCAAAAGAAAAAACGTAATGTGGCTAAAAGTGGTAAGCACTTAAAACTTACAAGTGAACTGGCACTCAAGTGCAGCTGTCGGTACATCGATAGATACTTGGCGACAGATTTAGGAGTGGTTTTCCGCCATTTGGACGCAAACAGTACAAAGTAATCTACCACAGTGGTATGTCGATTATTTACCCTAACTTCAAGCTCATCGTAGGTTTCAAACCTTCGTCATCAGTAACTGAACTATTATGGCAGGGCCGTCTTAGGGCAAGCCGGTGCCCCTGAACACCGGCTGAATTTGGGGCCCCGTAGGAAAACAAACAAAAAGTTAATAATAAAAAAAAAACTGCTATGATTTTATATTTATTATTTTAAATTGAATCTAAGTTTATTTTAATTTAATTCTAGTTAAATCAGACAACATTTCTTGGCTTTATTAATTACTGAAAACATGTTTAACTGTTTAAAAGTTACATTTCTTTCTGCATTTAAAATGTTAAAATTAATATGTTGACGGTTATTCTTACTATCAACATTATTTTAATTGAAAGCTAGTTAAATCAGACAACATTTCTTGGCTTTATTAATTACTGAAAACATGTCAAGCTCTTTTCCGCATTTAAAATGTTTTACGGTTATTTTTACTATCTACCTTAAATATAAAAAAGCATAGTGTAAGCGAATATATCGGCCTTTTGGGGCCCCCGTTAGTAGAGGGCCCTAGGCACGGGCCCCAGGTGCCCTTATGGTAAAAACGGAACTGTATTATGGCGTTAAATTTTAGGATAAAAACGACTTAAGGTATTCTAAACGTTGTTCTAGAGAAAATCAACATGATGTTGGTGGTCAAACACTAAAATATTGGTGGAAATCAAGATGATGGGGAAGAGGTCCTAAGGAGGAATAAATCAACGTCAAAGCCTTTTAAAATATTCAATTAAGGCCCCAGTAGGGCACTTATGAAGGTCAATGCTACTGAAGTTACCACCAGTTCGTAAGTCGGCCTTCAATTGAGAAGAAAAGGCAAGAAACTCAGCAAGGTTAAATTTTTAAAATATTTTTTTGGTAATCTGACAATATTGACCTATTTATTCTAAAGTATATTTTTTTGTATTACAAATAAACATGATATTTGTGATAAAATCATAGAAATTAAACAAAAAAGGTGTTTGGCCATCTTATATCAATCTCTATGAACTCATCAAATATATCATCAAAGAATGAGATCTTTGTTAAAAATTTCATTTGAATACAAGCTTTTTTGAGTGACTGTACTTTTTGTTGGCTTTTTTTTTATACCACTTAGGTGGCAAACAAGCATACGGCCCGCCTGATGGTAAGCAGTTACCGTAGCCTATGGACGCTTGCAACACCAGGGGTATCACTCGCGCGTTGCCGACCGTGAAGAAACCGCTTCACACCCTTTTTGAAGAACCCCATGCTGTACTCCATTGGGAAAACCACGGCAGGGAGCTCATTCCACAGTCCGAGCGTCCGCGTAAGAAAACTCCTTTTAGCCCGAACAGTTCGAAACAATTCTGGTTTCAATGTGTGTGAATGGACTCCCAGTCGATGGCGAGAGTTGCGACGGTGAAAGGTAGCTGTGGGCATCAAGTCGAATAATTCCTTAGAACACTCTCCGTTGTACAAGCGGTAGAACACACATAACGAGGCAAAGTCTCTCCTCAGACTGAGTGGCACTAAACCCCTTGTGAGCTCGGGATCGTCAACAATTCTGATGGCACGTCGCTGAACCGAGGCCCAAGCTGGTACCCAGGAGCTCCCGCCCACAGATGACAGCAGTACTCCATATGAGGCCGGACCTGCGACTTATAAAGTTGCAGCCTTTGCCCCGATGTGAAGTACTGCCTCGCTCTGTTGAGCACTCCAAGCTTTTTGGATGCCAGCTTAACCTTGTCCTCCAAATGACTTCGGAACATAACGTCGCTGGAGATGTCGACGCCAAGGATCCCGATGCATTGACTGATGTTCAAGGAAGTGTTCTGGAATTTTGGAGCCACAGACCATGGGGTTTTCTTAGCGGTGAACGCGCAGGCTTGAGTGTGGGCGTGGGGTTGAAATGGACTAGGTTTAGTCGACCCCAATCGGAGACACAATTTAGTGTACTCTCGATTACAGACACCAGCCATTCGCGGCTTTCCTCCACTTCGGAACGAGGGATGTTTGCACGGCCCGTGTAATGAGCGTCCCCTGTACTGTCGTCCGCATAGCAATGAATGCCGTCAATAGACAGCATATCATTGATATGCAGAAGGAACAGTGTTAGGGACAGCACAGAATTTTGCGGGACGCCGGCATTTATGTCCATGTGCTATCGGAGCAGCTACCATCGACGACGGCTCTTATGCATCTGCTGGACAGAAAGCTGGCGACCCATTTGCATAATCCCTCGGGAAGCCCGTATGCTGGTAAAGTAAAGAGAGAGCCTAAAACATCAGCTTTCTCCTTAGCACTATGGGCCAAGTTTCCGTCCGGCTTACGTAGTGGTGGCAAGGACGACTGGCAAAAGTTCCCCTCAGCAGCTTTGGCAAGAGACCAAAAAGCACGACTTTCAGAGGGAAGGCTAGTCAGCCTGTCACCAAACCTGCCGACGAAATCGAACTTAGCCCTGGCAATCATTCGCTTACTGGATCTCGAGGCAGCGTTAAATTTGCGTTTCGCATCTGAGATGTTAGTATCCTGATTAGTTCGGGCCGTGGTCTAAGCCTCATACAAAGTCTGCTTATTTTGTCTAGCATCTTTGCAGGGCCGATTAAACCACGGTCGTTTCTTCATCCCTGCAGCCACTAGCGGGTTTGGGATATAACATTCCATTCCCGCCAGTATCGCCTCAGCGACGGCAGCTGCACAGGTGTCAGGATTATCTGATGCGAAGCAAAGCTGCCTCCACGGGTACGATGCGTAGAATTCACGCGATCCATCCCAGTCTGCTGACTTATAGTGCCACACGCGACGACGCCCGGGTGACCGGAGGCAAACGGGCCGCGCACAAGGCACCTGCGACCGGACGAGACAGTGGTCCGATGAGCCGAGTGGCGCATCCACTGTCACTACATAGTTGTCCGGTCGCGTAGTCAGCAGAAGGTCCAGTATTTCTTGTATGGCTCTCAATATCTGGGATTCTCGTAGGAGAAAGAACCAGTTGCGAGAAGCCATAGGCCAGGGCAAAGTCGTGAGCAGTCTTCCCCGCGAAGTCGGTGATCCGATTGGCGTTGAAGACCCACCATGTACACTATCTATTGCAACCACGACGACTCTGACAAGAGTGCTTGACTGAGCTGAAGTTTTCAATCCAAATTCCCCGAGTCCCCCGAGGTTTCACTCGCGTTCCCGGGATCAAAAGTAGCCTATAATACTCGGGGATAACGTAGCTGCTTCCTATAGGTGAAAAATAAAACGAATCCGACCGGTAGTTCCACTGAATAGCCAGTTTAACCAAACAAAAAAACTCTTCCACTTTATAATATTAGTATAGAGGTTATAAAGAATATGTGCAATTTATAATAAAAATGTCTAATTCCGATATTAATATCGGAATTCCGATATTGAGATCCAATGTCGGAAATCAATATCGGAATTGAAAAACCTTCCGATATTACATGCCTTACACCATAGGCTATCTGCATACTAAACATGGCGATCGGTTGAGTAGTTAAGGCGTGAAAGCGTAACAAACAAACTCACATTCGCCTACAATAAAATAAAATATTAACCTATTGATAGAAATAAATAACATTAAAGTGTCTGTAATGTCAAAATAACAGATTTTTACTTCATGCATACGAAATAAGTGTATATGGTACCTACAAACATCAAAAAACCATTTTTTATAATTTGCTGAAGAATAGACATTAATTAAACCCTCCTGCTAGGTAGACCGATGACCTGCGAAACTTGACAGGCGGTGGATAAATGCGGAAAGTGGAAAACCGGATGTGGCGACTATTGGTACAGGTAATTGTGATGCTATGTTCAGCTGTGGACGTTAGGCTGATGATGATGATGATTGAGGAGTGGCAACGCATAGGCCAAACATCTTGAAAGTGTAATTTCTTATCTTTATGCTCAAGTTCTCCGTAATACAAATTAATAAGTAAAAGCTGTTATGGTCAAAGCAAAATAGTTTTTTATTTCTAAAGAGAATAAAAAATGGACAGTATTTTATCAAAAGATTACTATTTTGAAATAATAAATAATCACTCGTTATGAAACATCATATTGTGAAAATCACCAAGCTTGGCAGGCGGGTTGGTGATCGCAGTAGTGATGATGTATCACAGATGGACGCTGCTGTCCGTCCCCTGGATATAGTCATAATGGCGGAATCGCTGGAAGCTTTGAACATCATGCTCAATGACCTCAACAGAGTTTCTCAATAGGTAGGCCTCAAAATGAATATGAACAAGACAAAAAATATGTCTAAAGTTCATATTCCGCCAATGCCGGTGATTGTTGGGAGACTGTTCTCGAAGTTGTAGACGAGTATGTTTACCTTGGACAAATTGTCCAACTAGGTAAGTCCAACTTCGACAAAGAGGTCAATCAAAGAATCCAACTCGGCTGGGCAGCGTTCGGGAAGCTACGGCATATCCCAAGTAGCAAAATAGTCCTACAGCAATCGACCTATAAGACTTAACATCTTTTAAGAGTCTAATAGACGCTTTGAGTAAGATCACTGTTCTCACAACAACATCTTATAAGTCGATTTGCACTACAAGTACTTTAGATCCTATTACATAACATATAAACGTTTACAGGATAATGTTATAAGATAGTTACTAGAACTTGTAATTATTACAATCTTGTAAGCGCATGCTATAAAACTAATAAGCAAAGTGTGACTTTTGATCCTATAAGCGTAATTAATAAGATTAGTTACTCTTGTTAGCGTCTTGTTTCATTATTCTATAAGACATGAGTTTCTATAAATGTCCTCGGTGTAGCTGCTATAGGTAAAGGTATTATAGGATTGATTTGTCTTAGTCGTGACTTCAAATAGATTGTTAGCACCAAACTAGCATGCCCAGCGATTATTATATGTAAGTTTCTACTTATATGTGTCCTATATTTGCTATTACTAGAGTAATCGGCCATTTTGTTTTCATCTTGTGATTTATTCGATAAAGCAAGAGAAAATGAATAACAATTTAAACAAATGGAAACTGTTTAAGCGTAGTGGCTGTTATCGAAGAAGAGTTTCGAAAAATTACCTAGAACTCAAATCGAGGTCGGAGTTCGGGTCTAAACTCTTCTTAAATAAAATAGTGTCTGGTGAAGTATGTGATGGTTCCGTACATGGCAGTGCTGCAAACCCCAACATGCAAAAAAAAAGTATATTTATGCCAAAAATCCAGGAGAAAGGGAAAAAAGGAGAAATTAAAAAAATACCCTTTTTGCTCTCTTTAGATTAGAAGGAATTTCTATAATCTTCTCATTAGTTTTAAGTTTGGCGATTAAGTACTTTTTATTAGGACTTATTATTAGGACTTATTTTTGCCAGTGTCGAGATATATTATAAGTTCTAGTCAAAATAAATCACTTTCACATTGTCCGATCTGTCAGTAACTGTCAGTATCTATAAAAAAACATGTTGGAATAAAATGGTAGTAATTGTACTAAAACTAAAACTGTTCACGGTTTTTTTTAAGACAACTTGAAAAATCAGGATACACGTAATTCAGTTCATTTCACTCCAACTTCACATGAATTGATCTTAATTGGATAAAACACCAATTTATGTTTAAAATAGATAAATGTATGAAAATAAAACGAAAATGCAATGTCACTTTGCAAGTTTCACAGTTTTAATTTGAAATCTGAATGACTTTACATTGAATTGTTATGTTTTAAGAGAATTGATTGATTAAATTTTATGTGAATGTGTATAGCTGGTGTTATTCTTAGAAAAATATAAAATATACACTTGGCTCACATTGTGATAATCCAGGAGATTTTCATTGATTTGAAAAATAAATAAGGAGATAAGGAGACATGTCTAAAAATCATGGAATCTCCTGAAATAGAAGGAGAGTTTGCAGCACTGCTGGCGACTTTGACTGGCGATTGAGGAGAAACTATCCGGCCGGGCGGCGCCCGGTCAAAGAGCGGTGCAGGGATGCGGGTTGTTGGGCGCCCGCGCGCGTTACCTACTTAATTAACTTTTTAACAATAAACTAACAGAACAAAATAAGTATGAAATAACTCTTATCTGATACTTTTTTTTTTGTTAGAAGTTAATTTATGGTCTCGTTTTCTTGTAATAATCAGATTAAAAAACGTGAAAGGAAACTTGTAAGTAGTTACTGATAGTGACATAAAATATGGATTTAAAATTATTTACCGTTTTGCAACCATATACCGCCCACTCTTGATCTACGTCGAAAACAATTTTATATAAAAATCTTGTAAGATACATAATTCTAAAACTACTCTGAAAATATTACGTAGGTACGTATACTGGTTAAAACATAACCCTACATGTGTAGCATACGGGGTTATTTCTGTTGATTTTTTAAAAAGAACCCTAAAGCCAATATGGTGGCGAAGTAGGTATGTCCTATAGTAGTTAAATTTGACTAAATAGTTTTATAAAGGTTTTGATAAATGCAGCAATCGGACATGATCCGATCCTATATGGCGGCCTCAGTATTTGTTAATATTATCGAATAAAAATATATCGAAGATATAATAAATATGTTTAGTTGTGAAGGGGCATGAAGATATGTTTATTATCATCGAACACTTTATCAATAAAATTATTTTCGCAAGATGAGTAGGCCTTCTTTATACAACAGTCAAAAGACAAAAGTTACGTATGTTATGCTAATAGTTATTATAATGTATTATAATGAAAATATTATATTTTTTGTCGAAACACTAGAATGGCACCGTAACAATAAGAATGAAAAGTGAATGCTCCAGTAATAGCATCACGCTGATCTCTGTTGGATTAATTACACCAGTAGCGGCGCTCTCCAGATCTATAGAGGACTAATCGCGCGTATTCAGGGCGTTTACCGGATCTTTATAGGACATGTTATCTTGTAACTGCACCTAATAAGATAATTATAAAATTGTATTGCACTTTACCGGACTGTTACAAAACGACTAAAGGGCATAATAATCTTATAACCTGCGCCCAAATCCAGCTTTATAAGCGTTTTCAAGAGTTCTATAGGACAAAAAATACATGCTCCTAGGACACTTAAAGGACCAAATTTTGCTACTTGGGATCTTCTCGTCCAGAATACCTTTGAGTCTGAAGACAAAGACTGAAGACAAATCAGTGCGTGTTACCAGTGATGACATATGGGACAGAGACGTGGTCTTTTACTGCTGGCTGCATAAATAAGCTCAGAGTCACTCAGCGAGCTATGCTCGGATATTCTTTATGTGACAGGGTCCGCAATGAGGACATTCGTAGAAAACGTACGAAAACGGTGGACATAGCTCGTAGAGTTAGTAAGCTGAAAAGGCAATGGGCGGGCCACATCGCTGGGGAAGAAAGGTTTTCGAGTAGCGACCACGTACTGGAAAGCGCCGAGCGGGACGCCCTCACACCAGGTGGACCGACGACTTGGTCAGAGTCGCTGGGCACCGCTGGATGCAAGCGGCCCAAAACCATTCGAAGTGGAAGTCAATGGGGGAGGCCTATGTTCAGCAGTGGACATCCATGGGGTGATATAATGATGATGTAACATCATAGTACATTATCAATTTTCTATGAAAATTCAATACTTTTTGAGTTTATTAAGTAACATGCTGTGCTGTGAGGGTGCTCCATAGGAATTACGTAACTATCTATAGATCTTGTTCTTATATGCCTGTGCTATAGATACAATAATTTAGTGTCTATGGTATTTTTTAATCAAAAACAAATATATCTTTTGGTGATCTTTTGAAGCAATCGGGTCTCGACGAAATCAATGACATGCCAACTTGTGAGATATGTGTCTAGCTTTAAATTCAAGGTTAGGATTAAGAAATAGTTAAACTACTCGTATTATTATAGAAGTTTTAATCAAGGCAGTAGAAATGTGTTTGCTATAACTTTTTGCTTTCGATGCCCGTAAGAGGATACCCGATAGTGGATATTTAAAATACTCGACTACAAGTAAAGATAACTTTATTTACAACAAATATGTACAAAATACAATCTATAAATAGATTCAGATTAACGTCATTACGCGTTAAAATAATTAAATAATATAAAATTAAATTATTATTATAAAAAATTTAATATATAATATTCAAAAAATACGCAACGATTGGACCAAATTATATTTTCATGCCTTTTGCGGTCGAGACAATGGGACCGTGGGGGTACGAAGCTCGCGTTTTGCTCGCACCTTGTCATCAAAATTGATCGAGACCTCTGGAGACCAGAGGGCGAGGAGCTTTTTCCGCCAACGCATCAGCTTGGCTATCCAAAGAGGAAACGCTGCCAACCTTCTGGGAATCTTGCCGTTAATCGGAAGCAGCGGCAGACTTGAGAACATTTTCTATATATAGATCGTAATTTGTACATATTTGTTATAATTTAAGTAAATATTTTTTAAAAACCATTTATAAGTTACCTAATTATATTCTAATAGTATGAATCATTTAAAATAGGTTAGTAAGAAAAATTGGTAATTTTCCTGTATATCGACATCACGTTGATCGACCATTCGTGAAATTGAGCTAAATAGTATTATTGTATCATAGTTATAACTGTAAACGTTTATTTTACTTTATAATTATTACCCAACTGGTACGATAGCGTTAAAATAAACTATATAAGGCCTGTATTTTGGTTCTAGTCGAATCTGAAAGTGTTAACGCATGCCTGTACAAGAGAGTTATAACATACTATAACCCACGAATCAGGCCCACGATTTTACAGGTAAGAGTTATATAAAGCCCATAAAAAGATGATATAAAGGTAATAGTCTCCTGCATAAGAGAGTTGAGAAAGCGTTGACTACAACTTGGGCCGGTATTAAAGTTGTATAGAAGGACTAGCTTTATAGCCCGCGACTTCGTCCGCGTAGATTATTTCTTTTTTCTAGATATTAATCATTGTAACAATATAGAGCTTTTTTCATGGCTATTGTCCGCCACTACGTGTGACAATAGTTCAGGTAGATCATATGCGAGGATGCCACATAAAACTGAAACAGTCCTGCCGCAAATCAAGTCTAGCAAATTTCAGAGTTTTCCTTGTGACTACAAACCTTAATTAGGAACTATTATCTTTTAAATTCAAACGGAAGGTGATTTGGGATCAATGGTATACGCGGCAAGAAGACTGTTTCTCCTCTGGCAGAACCAGTAAATATTTCGGCCTCAATAACATTGCGGCGGAGAGCTGTTACTTGTAGTCTAGTTCCACAGCACAATTTTGGAGGCCTTATCCTCATGTCTGAGGATCGTGGTCAACATCGGGTTTGCTTCTAGAGCGAATGATCTGCCTCCACTGGTTTCTGTCTTCTGGTTTCTGTAAAACTTGGAGGACGATGAGTCTTTTACTTGATCGGACCATCTTGTTGGTGAACGACCATTTAGTCGTTTTCCTTCCGTGTTCCCAACTATGATCAGATTTCCAAACTTTCATCGCCTTTGCGCACCATGTGGCCGAAATACGAAAAAATACGTTGGTGGCATATGGTGGACAATCGTGTTTTAATTTTGAGCTGTGATAGGATTGATGCATTGTTGCGTTTAGCAGCGGTCCAAGGTATTTCCAACATCCGTCTCCAGCACCACATCTCGAATGCATCAATCCTTTTTCTTTCTCGGGCCATTATAGTCCACGCTTCCACTCCATACATGAAAATGAGGAATACCAATGCTCGTATTAACCGGATCTTTGTTTTAATACCGATTCCTCTCTTTTTCCTGATGTTGTTTAGGCGAGTCATTTCAATACGCCAATACACTAAGCCGAAATAATAAATTTTGAAATGTTCACTCCGAAAATAAAGAACTTCATATACTAAATTTAATCCCCCTTTTCACTCCTTAAGGGTTCAAATTCCAACAACACCGATATTGGTTGCGTTAGTTTATAACCATAAGCTTAAATAATAAATTTAGTGTACTTCCATACACAAATTCATCCCCCTTTTTACCCTTTCGGGATCGGAATTATCAAAAACGTTGTGGCACATATAAATTAATTTTCAATTGTCAACCTAAACACAAAATTTGAAGGTCCTAACTTCGAAACTGATGGACTTTCATATAAACTTGCATACCCCTATTTTACCCCCTTAAGGATGGAATATCCAAAAATCCTTAGTAGTTGCCTACACTGTGTAATAATATATTAAGTGACGTTTACTTTGAAAATGAATGACTTACATACATCCCATACCTTTTCACCCTGTCGGGGGTGGAATTGTCAAAAAAGCTGAAACATGTACAAATTAATTTTCAATCGTTAGCATAAATACAAAATTTGAAGATCCTAACTTCAAAACTGACGAACTTTCATACAAACTTTCATCCCCTATTTTACCCCCTAGGGGTGGAATTTCCAAAAATCCTTCCTTACTGAATACCTACCCTGTATAATATTAAATTTAGTGAAGTTTACTTTGAAATTGAAGGACTTTCTAACACAACTTCATTCCCCTTTTCCTCCCTTCGGTGGTGGAATAATCACAAACACTGAGATAGCTATACATTAATTTTCAATCGTCAGCCTAAACATAAAATTTGAAGATCCTAACTTCAAAACTGACGGACTTGCATACAAACTTTCATCCCTTATTTTACCCTGTTAGGGATGGAATTTCCAAAAATCCTTCCTTAGTGGATGCCTACACCGTATAATAATACATTTAGTGAAGTTTACTTTGAAATTGAAGGACTTGCATACACAACTTCATCCCCCTTTTCCTCCCTTCGGTGGTGGAATTATTACAAATGCTGAGATAACTATATATTAATTTTCAATCGTCAGCCTAAACACAAAATTTGAAGATCCTAACTTCAAAACTGACGAACTTGCATACAAACTTTCATCCCTTATTTTACCCCCTCAGGGGTGGAATTTCCAAAAATCCTTCCTTAGTGGATGCCTACACCGTATAATAATACATTTAGTGAAGTTTACTTTGAAATTGAAGGACTTGCATACCCAACTTCATCCCCCTTTTCCTCCCTTCGGTGATGGAATTATCACAAACGCTGAGATAACTACACATTAATTTTCAATTGTTAGCCTAAACACAAAATTTGAAGATCCTAACTTCAAAACTGACGGACTTGCATACAAACTGTCATCCCCTATTTTACCCTCTTAGGGGTGGAATTTCCAAAAATCCTTCCTTAGTGGATGCCTACACTGTATAAGGTATCTTTGTGCAAAATTTCAAATCTCTAGGTCCAGCGGTTTGGGCTGTGGGCTGATATATCAACAATCAGTTTATCATTTTATATATTAAGATAATCCAACACAATAGGCAGTACAATACAAAAGATTCAAGTACTGTAATTAGCGTTATAGGGACGTTAGTTAAGAATGATTTGCTGCTTGAAACCTTACTAAACTTATTTAGAAGAGAGTTAGTAAATATCTTATGGAAATCATTTATAATGGTATCAGAAAATCGATCACTCCTTTGTTGATATTCGATATCACATCAAAGGAAAACATTAAATCTAACTTAGGTTGGACGTGCTGAACTTTTACTATGGGATCAACTATAAAATCTAACTTAGGTTGAACGTGCTGAACTTTTCCTATGGGATCAACTATAAAATCTAACTTAGGTTGGACGTGCTGAACTTTTACTATGGGATCAACTATAAAATCTAACTTAAGTTGGACGTGCTGAACTTTTACTATGGGATCAACTATAAAATCTAACTTAGGTTGGACGTGCTGAACTTTTACTATGGGATCAACTATAAAATCTAACTTAGGTTGGACGTGCTGAACTTTTACTATGGGATCAACTATAAAATCTAACTTAGGTTGGACGTGCTGAACTTTTACAATGGGATCAACTATAAAATTTAACTTAGGTTGGACGTGCTAAACTTTTACTATGGGATCAACTATAATATTTAACTTAGGTTGGAAGTGCTGAACTTTTACTATGGGATCAACTATAAAATCTAACTTAGGTTGGAAGTGCTGAACTTTTACTATGAGATCAACTATAAATTCTAACTTAGGTTGGACGTGCTGAACTTTTACCATGGGATAAACTATAAAATTTTACTTAGGTTGGAAGTGCTGAACTTTTACTATGGGATCAACTATAAAATTTATCTTAGGTTGGAAGTGCTGAACTTTTACTATGGGATCAAATATAAAATCTAACTTAGGTTGGACGTGCTGAACTTTTACTATGGGATCAACTATAAAATTTAACTTAGGTTGGAAATGCTGAACTTTTACTATGGGATCAACTATAAAATCTAACTTAGGTTGAACGTGCTGAACTTTTACTATGGGATCAACTATAAAATCTAACTTAGATTGGACGTGCTGAACTTTTACTATGGGAAAACTGTTAAGCATAAAGAATGAAACACACAATTCGAAAAGAGTATCCCTCTTGCATAATAAACTCTCAGCATAGTACCAAACGCGATATAGTTTCATAAGATGTTAAAATAATGTAATATGTTTACCTAAATATTCGTTTTAATTTATAGATTTTATAGTTTTTTTTTTCATTTTCTATCTCAAGAAAAGCTTATAAATATACTGCAAAATGGACATTTTTAACGATACAGAAAATCTATAGAGAAATATTTCTCGTCAACCAATCTTATTTAAAATCTTTGAGAAAGCCATGTGCAATAGAGCAATTTCAAATTGCAAATGTGTATAATGCCAGAGAGGTAGCGCATAGCGTTTATTCGCTCAAAGACCAGCTCGACTGGGGAAGTACCTCCGCCTTACAGAATACCGCATTCAAATAACTTTATGTTGTGTTCCTGCGCGTGAGTATGGTTGCCAGGGGTCGGCAACGCGTGAGTGATGCCTTGTGTGTTGTAAGAGTCCACAGGGCTATGGTAACCGCTTACCATCAGGCGGGCCGCACGCTTGTTTACCAACGTAAAAAACGTTTCATCGAATAAAAAATATATAATAAAATAATAATAATCTATAAAATAATATAGTATGAAAACTGATCGAAATAGCTTAACTGAACCACTCCATTAGCTGGTTAGCGTCATCGACACCATCCTCCTATTTATTACGTCAACAGCGTTAGACGACTTGTGCCATGAATTATTTGTAAACAAATATGAGGAACTAGCATTCTGCCCCGCGGTTTCACCCGCGCCCCCTACTTTACAGCTTAGGCGCCGATCCACAGAGAGTGTTCTAGAGTTATGCGTTCAGAGTTCTGAGTTCAGAGTTCTGCGTTCAGAGTTCACTGTAATCTATGCGGCGCCTTTAAAAGTAAAAAAGTGTATGACGTGTGATCGGTAAAGGATATTGCAGAGCTCTAGTACTCTAGACTGCTTGGTGTGTGCACAAAAACGCAGAACTCTAGACCTCTCTCTGTGGGATCGTCTTAGGGATGGAAATTTCAAAAAAAAAATTAGTCTATAATAGGAACCGGTGTATACCAACTTTTGAGTTAATCGCGACACGGTAAAATCCTCCCCGTAAGGGTCAGTTCACACCGAGACGCGACGCGACGCGGCAGGCTTAGATAGCAATAGAATATACAGGGTGTTGTTTTGGTCGGCGACAAGCGACCCAGGAGCGGTAGTACAAAATATATGTTCCCCAAAAATGGACTTAATTCCATTAAATACTGTAAATATGTTGAGAAATACCTTATTCAATTTGAAATAAAATAACTGCAAAGTATGGTTACTAGGCACGTGCACAGACTAGAGCTAGGCGCAAGTCGCCATCGCCCCACCCCTTTACTCCCTCGTACTCCCGTTGAGTATTATGTCTACACTTTAGCTTATTACATGATTTTCAATTTTTTTTTTTTTATTTTTATTATTAAAAACAAATAAAGTAATTTTTTTATATTTTTTTTAGCACTAGTATCATTTGTATTATCGACCCTGAGTCGCTCGTCGCTGACCTAAACAACGACCTGTATAACTTTATTTACAAACACTACACAAACATTTTGTGTGGTGTTTCTTGAATGTTTATTAAATAAAGATCTACATTCTATTGATATTTAAAAAAGTGCGCGCTGTGTCTCCGCGTCACGTCGCGGTGTGAGCTGACCCTAAGGGGTTGATTTAAAAACACGTTACAGTATTACCCATGATCCAAGAAAACATTATACCATGGTATTACCCAACTGATATGGCGCGTCGTGAATCTTCGTTCGCACAGAAAGTATAGCCCCAAAATTGAAAGAATGCTTAAAACTTACAATCAACCTTAGATCACTACTATAAGGTTCATAATACACTGCAGCTGTTAGTTCCTTCTCACTCGCAAGTTACGCCCCTCCGCACGGCGCGCGCTAACATGGCGGCATACATCGGTAAGCCATATCAGCTAGGTACTACTGTACTTTATTTTCGATCCAAAGTATTAATACGTTATAAAGAAATCGTTAGAGACGTTTTCGAGATCTCAAAACGTTTGTTTTAAAGTGCGCATAGATGGCCATATCCTAAAGTATTGAGTAGAAACTAAAACTGAATATTTGGATTTTAAGAAAATAAATTAACTGAGCGAGGAATTCAACGCGCTATTAGTATCGCTTATAAAGATCAAATTCTGGGAAATAAAAAGGTTAAATCACATATAGTAAAGCACTCGGCGATAATGTACTACCTTTCTTATTAAAATAATGTTCTAAATCGGATTTAATAAGTAACTCCTATATCAAAACTAACAAACAATCTTTACTTCTATATATAAAATAAATAAATAAATGAACGTTTATTTGTCTCCAACTTAAAAATAACATAATAAAACAAAAGTAAAAAGTAATAAATAAAAGCAGAGACAAAAAGGTCTAGTGCTCAGCCATACCTATGTATAGGCAAGTACCGTGATTTTACCCCTATTTAAGAAGGAACGGTCTGGTTTAAATTTACTTTATTCTCTTTAATATAAATAATGAGATCTTTGAATGTTTGTTTGAACAAAAGCTGATCTAGTGGAATCTTACTTGTGACTCAAATAGGTATAGGTAGTCAATTTACCGATCGGCAGGGGGCGGCATGCGAGACAGGCAGGTGCGTGCGGTATGTACGCTACGGCTACGTACTACGAGCACTTGCTACAGAGTCTAAAGAGACCGAGCGACACATGTAAATGCGAGCAGCACAGCCACGGAGCGGAACCCTCAGCCGCAGTAGCCTATATCAGGAGGAATGGAAAATATATATCAAGCCGAGCGAAAAGTCCACTACACACCCCAAAGGGTGGCGGGGCCCGGACGTGCGTTCGATTCAAACGAGCCGTGCCCGCCCCCGGCACGGCCTCGCTCAATTTTATCATTCGAACTCGTGCCAGCCACCAGTCGAAGCATGCCAATGACGTCACTGCAGCCTCCGATCGCCCCGCACTGCAATGTATCTCACGTGCTCAAAGCATGCCTGTGGCGGTCAATTCTAAAGTGCTTCTGTATATCCGTCCCACCTACACGTTCCGAAAATCCATTTCGGTGTTCTTCTCAGATGTAATTTCAGATTTTTCCCTGTAGCCTCGAGAAACTCCCGAGGAAAATAAATATGCTTAAACCCGACCCTTCGCCGGGAAAATGAGGAAAAAATATTAAAAATTAAGAAAATATTTGTTTTACAGTCATGTAAACATCTCTAATTACGACCTGTTCAAATTATTATTTTTTCTTTGCACCGTGCGGAGCGGTGTTCTAATTAACATCTATTACAGGTATTTCGGGAGCAGAGGAGTATCATTTGGCGAGGGCGCTGAGTACACTCAATTAAACGAGGTCGGCGTCCCCACCTCCGCAGGCCGCGGCCGCGAACCCGCTGCGGTTCCACCGAGTCGCCGAGCGATGCGACGGCGACGTCCACACCTTCCTGCCAAACTTGCTTCACCGTGGACTTTATCATTCCATCGCTTAATTCTTTATCTGTAAGCAATTGTAAAACTACATTATTTTCATGAAGATAATAAATGTCATTATGACATTGACTAATCATTATGAAACTTGGAGCGTGGTCGTTTTCAGTCTTAAAACCTCACGGACAGGAGGGGTCCTTTCAGCAGGGTCCTCGCCAGCAGCCAGTGCTTGGCAGCCGATAGGTGGCGCACGTAAGTCCACGCGGCGTCCGACACACAGCGCCTCCCCGTGGTCACCCGTTCGGAACAGCCCGGCCGCCCCCCGGCCGCCCGCCTTCTGCCACCCTCTTTAAAAGCCAGTGGCGAGCTTCAAGAGAAAGTGCCGCGTGTGTACACTCACATGCGTACAACCATCTTTGGCGAGAGCCGGCGGGCGAAAGCAGGGAGAGGCTCGGATTATGTGGAGGCGCTCCTGCCGCCCCGTATGCGTAAGTGCGTACACACAAAGCCTTCCCACATACATTTGCATAGTGACATTGTACGGTAATAATGTATGTGACCACTCGGCTCGACGCCCTGCGGCGACATCTTTCAATAGATCGCCTCGACGCTTGTTCTGCGCCACCCGGCCTCGCCCCGCGCGTCTCCCGCCCGCCGAGCCGCCGCCGCCGCATCCCCCGCCCGCGGCCGGTTCCCTAATTAAAATAAATACTTATATGTGTCAAATTATTATATTTAAATTATTTTTAATCGATTTTGATTATATATACTTCCGCATATATACCGAAAAATTTAGTTCCACAAAAAATACTGAAGGGAAACTTTACTTGTTGCTGGAATAAGGATAGTAAGTTTTGAGAAGACGACTCAAGTAATGCATTAGCTGATGCTATAAGTTCCACGGGGAATTAATGTAGGTACTATGAGTGAGATCACAAGAAATTGAATGTATAATTTTGATTTACATACGTGACTAGGTGTATACGTGCGTATAAGAGGATTTCTTGAAGTTTCGTCGATATAATGGAGGGTGGGCGCGGGGTGGCTCGGACGCGCGCCCACATGCTCAGCCTGCGTATGTGTGCGTATGTCTCGGACATGCACGTTACGCAGATTTCTCTAACGATTTTCCCGGAGTGTGAAATGTAAAATAAGGGGTTAGACGAGGCAGGGCCCGCCCGCACCCCGCACCCCGCGCCCCTCGACTCGCCAAATTGATGACCAACCACCCAAAGGGAGATCTGCTCAAATTTAACATATATCGTATTTAAAAGTAAAACGCTTCGGAACCTTATCCTCTCTCATTAATATTCCCTTGCAAATTGTTGGAATATTTCGTGTGGAGTTTATTTTTTTAATTTAACACGAGCACTTGCGAAGTGACCTTAAAATGTACTGTGTAGCTGTGGATTTATTTTAAGGGGTCCTTATTCACAACGCAACAATATCTTTTCATAGTTTTCTGTATTTATAGGCGCGTGTAGGTGCTACCTATATACTATAAAGTAGTAGTAGGTCTTATTAAATTAAAAAACTTTAATCTTATGATAGTAAGAAAATTAAAACCAAAATTACATGATACTTAATCAACAAACTAGAACATTACAAACATTATAAAATTATAAACAATCAGACATTGATTGAAAAACTGAAGAATATTTACGTAAGAATACTTTTCTTTAAAAGGAACAACCTACATAATTACATAAGGAATCACAGAAGATAGTACAAATATACTAAACATGTGCATTATCGATTTTATTGTCATAGTAATATGGGTTAAATTGAACAGCAATGGCAAAATTAAAACAACAAAGAAAGAGTTTATGGTTGCTGGATTTTCCTTCTTATCTACAAAAAATAGAATTAGCCTGCGTCTTATCGACACGTGCACCAAAATTCTCATCAAAAAGCACTTAAGAAGAATATGCTTTACAATAATTGACCGTGTTATATTCTTGAAATTAGGTCTGTAGATGGTGAATAACAGTGGTTGACTCAGCCAGAACCAGTTTGTTTTTTACTATGCATGCAGTCGGCCGCCTCCCCCGCGGCTAACTGTATTTTATCGTTTTTTTACGCCGACTGCATTCCTGTGCACCCCAAACAACCCCTACGATTCGTGCACAGCTCATGTGAATCTCAGTTCTTATTCAATCCAATTCTGTTGTATTTTATCTAGGGAGATATCATTGCAAGCTGAAATCCTCTAGTTAAGATACTTAAAGCTGGTAGATTAGTAGCAAGAAGATTGTAAAGCCATAGATTTTCTTGACAACGCAGGTTGCATAAAATTTTAAGAATCGGATTTACCTAAAATTTAGTTATCGTAGGTATTGATGTCTTTTGCACTACGGGAGCAATGCTTAGTGTTTTTTGTACGGTGTAAGTTAAAAATCAGTCGCCAGGCACCTACCGGTAAATTCCGACCTTTACTTGAGAGCCCGTTCCTTCTAGGCTTTGTGTGCTTACCACCTTCGACCACATCATTACTAACCATGGTAAGACAGGTCTCAAGCACTAATACCTCACAGGGAGGAATTTATTTTTATGAATATGGGATAACTAGCCCCCGTGATTTCATCTGCGTTACTGGACTTTAAAATATATTATTATCCTCTCCATACCAGAAGCTGACAAATATGTGTGTGATAAGTAAAAGGATTAAGATAGTACTAAAAGCTAAAGAATCAATAACAATCTTTTCAAAACTGTCAAAAATTCAAAGCTGACTACATGCAGCGCGAGTTATTCTCAAAATTGCGAGAGAAATCCTTCCAAACACTCCGAGGAACGATGCGTCGGCGCAGCATTGTTTCGACGTCCAAGTGTGGGTGCGACTTAGACTTTTTGTATTCGCACACCAAAGCATATATGTTTATGTGTGCAGAGCATTTCTTAGAATTCCTTCGTCAGAGATCACGCTTTGTGCATGTGTTTGTGTAACTTGCATGTAACACCTGTTGTTAGTGCATTGGTGTGCGTCAATCCTAGCGTAGGGGTGAAATGCGATGTTGCAAGATGCACTTTTTTTTGGAGCTTCGGTGTAAATTTGACAACGTCGCAATTGAGTTCTTATTCTATTCTGTAGATTTATGTAAGGATACCCGATGTTTAGCTTTGAATCGATCTTCTGGATCGTAATCTCGTGAATCGATTCACGATTATAGATTCCAACTGTCTACATTTAACTTTTTCAAATAATTATCTTTACGGACGAAGTGGATCTAGCCTATTACGGCTATCATAGTATTTCCAGCTAGAGAAAACAGATGTTCTGAAGCGACCGATGGTGCAATAATTGTCATATAGGTACTTCAATGCCATACAGCTTAAATCCGGGCAGATAGTAGGCCTGGTGTCTTAATAAGCTATTGGATTTGCTTGTCTAATGAACAGTTTTTCCCTCAGGTACAGTATTAGAATTATATGCACTCCTTCTTTTGGAATATTGTCATTAGATTGTGAAATTAAATGGCCATTTAATATCGAAATTTCATGTTTCATCTTCATTTGGCAAAACCATCTTGCGTAGTCGTTGATGAATCTTTATCGCCTTCGTAAATCGGTGATGTCATTTAATGATTTTGCACATGATTGAGCGTCGTTATAATATAGGTAATATCTCTTTGAATCAAGGATCTCCATAATGTGTACTTTTTCAAAATGATTATTAAACTTGCCGAGTATTTTCACTTAAATTCTGAACCAACATCAGAAACATCGGAAGTGGCTGCGGTATTGGCAGATTCGATCGACTTGGCCATACAAAATATAATTGGTACGTAAATTAGGTAACGTACTAATTTACATTGCCCACCTATGTCATATTTAATAAAAGAATCCAATCGTTTGATTTTGTTGGCAAGCCATATTAAAAAGTATTTTAAAATAATAGGTCACGCTCACATGATAGATACAATTCTTCGTACCGTAGTCATACAAATAATGAAAGAAAAAAATCCAGAGAATGCTAATATAACTGACAATAAAATAAACAAAATATTATCACCTACCATTTTGTACATTACCGCTTTTGATGTAACTGGAGACTAACCTCATTCGCTGTGTAGGTAGGTAATCTTACTTTGTTGTAGTTATTCGTTCCCAGCATTACCTATGCTAGTGCATGCAAAGATCGCGGCGGTACGTTTCGGTAGAAGTATAGGTTTTAGTCTATATAATTGGACTGTTTTACAAATAACTTAAACCGATGTAGAAGTACACTAAGAAGTAATCAAATCCTGATCTGATGGGACCAAAAGGAAAGTGTACCCTTTCAAATAAAAAAAGAATTTTCCAAATCGGTTAATAAATGACGGAATTATGAGGTAATAAACATTAAAAAACAACAACCGAATTGAGAACCTCCTCCTTTTTTTGAAGTCGGTTAAAATATGATTATTTCATACGATCTTATACGCATACGATTCGATCGGGGCGAAGATCGCATCCAGTAGAATCGATATCAAAAACAGGAGATCGTATTGAAAGATCGCAGTTCGGGCAGCCCTATTTTATGTTTCAATGTTGGTTTTGAACCTGCTATATCAGGTACTGTTGTGCAAAATATGAAATAATTATTATTCTAGGTTTAAACATTATATTTTTCTTGAATTTTGAACATTATAAATAATAACATTAGGGTATTATCTAAAAGATACTATAATAAATTACTGTTTAAGATATATTTTATATTAGATCAAAGTAATATGACGTACGTTCGAGAGATGAGTCTGAAATAATTATTGGAACTTGTGGTTTCGTAACGTGGTTTTTTCCAAATTAAAGCAATCATCTAAGGAATGATTAATAATTATCGAGAAAAGTTTGATTTTCTAATTTATTTTCATTATCCAACAAAATAAGTTTAATAGCTTCTGAATAAACCTGCCAAATGCAAGTCGGATTCACACACAAAGGGTTCCGTATAGACGTTTCTTATACAGGTCGTTGTTTTGGTCAGCGACGAGCGACTCAGGGTCGATAATACAAATGATACTGGTGCTAAAAAAAATATTAACAAAAGCTTTATTATTTTTTAATAATAAAAATTGAAAATCATGTAATAAGCTAAAGTGTAGTGTGCATAATACTCAACGGGAGTTCGAGGGAGTAAAGGGGTGGGGCGATGGCGGCTTGCGCCTAGCTCTAGTCTGTGCACGTGCCTAGTAACCATACTTTGCGGTAATTTTATTTCAAATTGAATAGAATAGAATATTTATTTGTTGAACACAGGTTATTATAAAACAAAGATGTTACAAAATGTCAGAGTTGGTACTTTCTATGTTCTGCCGTCAGGCGTACAAATTATTAATACAATTAAATTAAAATGGCAATAAAAGTTAAATTCAATATTAATAATTAATGTCTTATTACAATACAAATAAAAGAATTAAACGAAAATAATAATACAATACAAGAGCATTACCTAATTAATTTATGTGGACATAAAAACAAAACATGTCAGGCTAGTTATATGTCATATCTAATAGCAATAATAATAAATATAATTTCAAATTTTATCAGTCATAAATTCATCAATAGTGTAGTAAGCTTTGAATGTCAATAATTGTAATAACAGATTCTTAAATAAATTTATGTTTGCACATTGCTTTATATTTTGAGGAAGGTATAAGGTATTTCTCAACATATTTACAGTATTTAATGGAATTAAGTCCATTTTTGGGGAATATATATATTGTACTACTACTCCTGGGTCGCTTGTCGCCGACCAAAACAACACCCTGTATATAAATTAAAAACTAAAGGTTCCCCTTTAATTAACCGACTTCAAAAAAAGGAGGAGGTTCTCAATTCGAATGTATGATATTTTTTTATCTCCGTCACTTATTAACCGATTTGGAAAATTCTTTTTCTATTTGAAAGGGTACACTTCCCGTTTGGTCCCATTGTCATCAGATCAGGATTAGCTTACTTCTTAGTGTACTTTGAAGTCGGTTTAAGTTTTTTGTAAAATAGTCCAATAATTTTTAATTTATTATTTGTTTTTATAAAATTCAAAAAATTCAAAATTCAAAATCATTTATTCAAATAGACCTTTGCAGGCACTTATGAAAAGTCTGACTCTAATACCGGTTCGGAAGGTTGCATTTGCTGAGAAGAGCCGGCAATAAACTCAGCAATTACTCTTTTCAAAACAAGCTTAGATTCATTACATAATATTTACATTCTAATCGCACTGACAACAATTGCGTGCCGCGTACAGCGGCAATATAAATTAAAATTCTGTGAAAATTCACATCAATGCAACTGACTACCTATTACGATTTATGAGATACAGCACATTGACAGACAGACGGATGGACGGACAGTGAAGGCTTAGTAATATGGACCTCTACCTCTGGGCACCCTTCGTGTACGGAACCCTAAATAATATTAAATCGAGATAAAACATTTCTGACCAAATCTAGCTTTGTTAGAAAAACATGTAATACGAAATCAACTTTTTCTTGCCACGTTCATAATAATTGGCTTTTATTGTAAAGTTATACTCAGATAAATACTATTGTTTTAAGTTATTTTTTTCTTAGTTTGGATGAGTAGGTAATAAAATTCGATACACATAGCTTTTCTTTCATTACAATAATAACATGGTAAGTGAATATATGGCAGAAGTAAGCACACAAAACATAAAAGTGTAATAATAAAAAAAAAGTTTATATCTGATCCAATATTTGGTATTATTGGCTTTGTTTTAAATGCATTCGCTGATAAAAAATATAAGCTTAGCTTAGAGCACCAAAGTTGAATTAATCGATCTGGGTCTATACCGTTCGTGATCAAACCTGATAATTTTAATATCTGACATGAACAAAAGGCAGATGGAGCACGAGGAACAAGGGAGTGAGGCCAAAAAATCAAATAAAAATTGAAAAACACATACCTGGTACAGTAGTACCCAATAAATATGGCTTACCGATATACCTGCGCAGAAGATACATTTACTAAGCGCGGGAAATGCTATTGGTCGGCAGCTACCGCCATGTTAGAGCGCACCGTGCGGAGGGACGTGACTTGCGAGAGACGGAACTAACAGCTGCAGTGTATTATGAACCTTATAGTAGTGATTTAAGGTTGATTGTAAGTTTTAAGCATTCTTTCGTTAATCTTCGGGGCCATAAGTACTTTCTTTTCTGTGCGAACGAAGATTCACGATGCGCCATATCAGTTGGGTAATACTGTATTCGCTTTTGAATTTGTATTTGCTTTGTTCAAACCAAGTACCGCGAGTCAAGGTATTAAAATGAAAGTATTTTTCGTTAAATAAAGTTTGTTAAAAGCTAATACCAGCTATGTGTTTTTCAATTTGTATTTGCTTTGTTGCCTCACTCCCGTGGTCCGCGCGCTCCATCTGCCTTATTCTGTAATCTGTGTATGACATTTTATACTGCAGACATAATAAAAAGTGACGAATCATAATCGGTAAATAATAACATGTCTAAGCCGAGGTTCAGCTAAAAACGGGAGCATTCGTGGAACCAGCTCCAATGTGACCTCAAGTAAAGTCAAAACGGAGTCTGACTCAAACTAATTACCGTTTATTTTAGACAGAATCCATATTTGGTTAGTAGGTATCTATCTATGTAGGAGTTATGTGTAGGAAAGGAAGTATGGGTACTGTTTCGTCGTGGTTTGGGTATGTGATAAGAAGGGTGAAAAACTGGAGTATCTTTGGGAATAAGAGGAAGAAGTGTGGAAGACTAACAAGATATGGATGGATCTTCACTACTTAAGGGTGTAAAAACCACCGAATAGTCCATAAAAGGCCATAATAGTTCGCGCGAATCAAAGTGCTATGTGCCAGCCTGATTTTTTTAAATCTGTTTTCAGACTCTTTTATCGGGATCTTAAATCACATATCCACTTTAAAAAAATATGTGGCTGACACTATGGCGCTTCAAATAAATTCCATATAGGTAGTGTACGTGTATGTATGCATTTATAATTTATACTAAATAAATAAATAATCAGATAATGATATTGTTATTTTAAATGTAATTCTTATATTTTGTGTGGCTGAGGTTTCTTAATACAGAATATGTAGTTAGTTTTTTTTTACTTTTCAGAGTAGGTACTTGAGATGAAAATATTATCATAAAGTGGTAATGGTAATATAAATTAGTAGAAATTGCAATTTAAAACTATTTTAGAAAGTCATTCACTGAATTATTATTTCAAAGAAATATTTATTGTTCTACTACGAACTAAAGTCATTTCACTAATCGTCGACAGCATTGTCTGTTCACGTAAAACGCTTTCTTTCAAAGAACTATCTTATCTATGGATTCCATGGTCCTTTGTTTACGGCGAGGTGTTAAAATAATACTGGTTATGGCATAATAAAATACTATTCCTATTGTTGAATTAGTTTAAAATACCTTATCTGTATAATCACAGGAAATACTAATCTTTTAGTATTACATTTTGTTTGAATATTGCCGCTCTGTACCTAACATTGTACAAAAACACAAAAAAATTATAAACTAATTCAACCCTGGATTTTATTGGTTTATTATTGTTCTCGGTAGAGTACTTATATACACCACTTTAAGCTACTCTCGGATTTAGATATGGCAAGATCCATGTAGCGATTTGTAATAATTGAAACAGTTTTACAAAAAAATTATACCGACTTCAAAGTACACTACTAATAAAATCCTGAACTGATGATAATGGGACTAAACGGGAAGTGCACCCTTTCAAACAAAAAAAGAATTTTCCAAATAGGTTAATGAATGACGGAGTTCTGAGGTATCAAACATTAAAACAAAATTACAACCAAATTGAGAACCTCCTTATTCTATATCTTTCCAAAGTGGAGGGAGATTTGTTCAATACTTATGAAATATAAGTCGTATAGAAAATATTTTCCACAATTTTAAACTGCTAAATAAGTACTGAGTAATTAAAAATAGTAGGTAGGTACCTAAGTATATTAAAATGATTAAAGTTATTCTTTTAACATCAGGTATCAAGTTTAACCTTACCTTTCACCCTTATTTGTGAAAGGAGGCCCGTGCTCAGCAGTGGGAGGGACATTATAGGCTGATGATGATGATGATCAATTTTAACTGAAATTTTAGTGTACAAATTTTACGTTGATTCTAAAACGCATAGTGAGACACCGTAACTCTTAATTATAAATATTATCTAATCATTAAAAAACAGATCACTTTTAATTATAAAAGCGATATTAAAAAAGTATTGTGACGTCACAACCACAACTATCAGTTAGTGTTTTGTTGAAGAATTAGCAAAGTTACTCCGATAATGGGATTGATAGTGAATTCCGCCAAGCCAGAAGTGATGGTTATCGCAACATTGAAAAGCTTTACCGCGATTAAACGCGATTAGCGATTATTTTTGTAAAATTTATGAAATGGTAGTAATTTATGTCAGTTCAAGTATTTTGGGATGGTACTAGGTATTAAAATGATAAAAAATTAAGCCTTATTATTTCAAAATTTCAGTTTTTTTTAATTGACAAGATGATGACGGTATCACCTTTACGCGGACAAATCGACGAGCAAGCTCTTAACCGGGTTTATAGTTAGGTAACTACGCCTGAGGGCGCCCCAATTGGGGCACAAACCTCGGCTCAGGGCGTTACCGGGGGGAGAGGACTTCAGTGTTTGCCTGTAAGTTGCGAATATTTTTCTCAGAATTTAAATATGCTAATGATTGATATTTTGGACAGTAAATCAGGCAAACATTTAATAAAAATAATAAATTTGCCGTTGAGGTGGATACGTCAGCTATTATCTAAACGCGTCAGTTATGATAACACGTGCATCGCATCTAATAGTATACATGTTACTTAATTACTTAAAAACCTTGCTGAGTTTCTTGCCGGAATCTTCTCAGTTCAAGTGTATTCCGAACCGGTGGTAAATTCAACTGCATGTACCAATCCAACGTTCATAAGTGCCTTACTAGGGCCTAAACTGAATAAATGACTTTTTGATTTTGATTTTGAATTGTAATTGTGTGAACGTGGGTCGAAAACTGAAACCGGAGTCAAAAACTAGCTTTATTATTAAATGGAAATCTGCTACAGACAGAGGTCACCCAAAGCTAAGTATAATTCAAACCATTGATATCTATGATTCAGTCCCGTAACACTCCACTTACGGAAACTTATTAATTGCTCATAGCATATTTTTAATTTCACGAACTGCTATGCTATTCTGTAAAAGGTAAATCATCTCGAAAGTCATCTCGCAACTCACCTCGCAACTTGATTTGGTGCTGAATTATGTTTCAGAATACCAAATCCTACTGAAAACCGTCAAAATATTCACCTTTCGTAGTACATCTCACTTCCGTCATCATTCGTTAGCGCTAGTGTCGAACTCACTGATTTTAAGAATAGGAAACTCTTATCTCATCGCGGATTCAGAAGTGATATTGCAAATAAACTTTACAGAATAGCACTACAGAAAAACTTTTTTGTTAGCTTAGCTGTTAGATTTCCTAAATTATACAGGTCGTTGTTTTGGTCAGCCACGAGCGACTCAGGGTCGATAATACAAATGATACTGGTGCAAAAAAAAATATAAAAAAATACTTTATTTTTTTTAAATAATAAAAATTAAAAAAAAAAAACAAATTGAAAATCATGTAATAAGCTAAAGTGTAGACATAATACTCAACGGGAGTACGAGGGAGTGAAGGGGTGGGGCGATGGCGGCTTGCGCCTAGCTCTAGTCTGTGCACGTGCCTAGTAACCATACTTTGCGGTAATTTTATTTCAAATTGAATAAGGTATTTCTCAACATATTTACAGTATTTAACGGAATTAAGTAAATTTTTGGGGAATATATATTTTGTACTACCGCTCCTGGGTCGCTTGTCGCCGACCAAAACAACAACCTGTATAAATAAATAAATAACCTTGCTACGGTATTCAACATCATCACAAAACTATCATCACCATAAAACGTGATAAGAATTTTATGTGATACTTATTTTCCGCTTTTATTATGAACGCAGCTCGAGAAAAGTTGTCGAAACGAAACTTTGTTTGTCAGCCAGTGTGTTTATTGCCCTCGTTCTTCATAAATTGTTATGAATGATACAGTTCGCGAGGCAGGGATTAACCGTTTAGTAGGTCCGTTTCGTTGCCATTATAACCTTTAGCCGTCCCTAAAACCTTTTTGTATGAGGATTTTTCATACGTGACCAAAGTGGACGTATCTGTATATTTAGTTATCTTGTAGCTACTTTCGAGTTAGTTCTGCGAATTTCGCCTTGATTAGCATTATTTGTATGATAAATTGGTTTTTAATTAATGTAATAAACAAAAGCGTTAAACTTAAAACGATAACTCCTTGAACTAAACTTACACCATCGTAACTTGCGAAATAATTTTTCTGTGTCAAATATTATATACTGAATTTAAATGTTCTCGTTCAAGTTTCGTACTCAATTAGCAAGTAGATAGAGCACCTGAAAAACAACGGTAAGGGTAATTTAATTTTTTCAGAAGAATTCTACTTTTACTATGTTAGTATTGTAAGGTTCGTCTTCCTATCCCGCATCCCCTAAAATGTATTCACTTTACCAATCTGCACTGAACTTTGGACCTTATCTGCTTATCGTAAGGATTATTTCCCAAAACTGTATAAACAGCGCGGAGAATAGGGTTTACTACCACGTCTATAACATAAACAGTCAGCTTGGTAATAACATTAATAAATTGCCAATTAAAATGAACTACTTATCAAATAAATATTCAAAAAATATTTTTTAAAAAACTTTCAAATGCGCGACTAGCGACATAAATAACAAGACACGAGGGCTACTCTTCGCATGAACTCCCTTTTCGAGTACGATGTGAGTACGAAAGGGCATTTATTTCTGTGGAGGAAGCTATCGGCACGGTCCGAGAAAATCGATGTCCGCTCCCCTTATAGTTTGCATCCATGAACTCGTACATCGCAGGGTTCAATACGCCCGCCCCTGTACACTGCCGCATGCCGCGTCGCTACCTTCCCGGTACAAAACGAGACGAACTAGTAAACAGTTAAATTAAAATTCACGGTCATATTCATCAGACGTAGAATAGACGAAGTTTTGATGATTTATAAAATATAGAACCGCGGCAGTTCGCCCCACACCGCCCTTCGCCCCTCAAACGTCCACGATGCAAAATTTCAGTGCCCTGGCCCTGCGCGGAACTCGGGAATTCTCCTATAAGTTTTTGCAATGGCTCCATTCGTTTTTGAACTGCATTTCGTAAACTTGCCTATTTTGATAATATATTTTGTCGTTTTATAGATATCGAATACGAAGCAATTAAAAAAAAACCTTCTCTGATTCTCTGTTCTTTTCTGTTACAAAGATTAATTCAATACAATATAACACAACCTACTGGTTATTTATTATTTACATACCTACCACCTTCATAATGTAAAAAACGACCCACATGTACCTATGTCTCTTTTTATTCTTTTTGTCCTGCGCACATATAAATACCTATATCATTATATTATTTCGGTTATTGACTCCGAATAAGGAAATGACATTTGCTTGTCATCTAAACGATTTAAAATTGTTATCATACATATTTGTGCATATAAACAGTCGCTTTGTTTTTATATTAGATGATTTAGACAGAGGTTGAAGTTATTTCAATATCAAGGTGACGTGCAATTTGTGGACGCAGTACCTAAGTACTTTTATTAACAATGTTATAGTTAGATTCTGTAATTATTTTATTAATATAAAAGTGTATTTCCCGGTCCTAAAACGAAACATCTAAAATAAGATGAGATTTAAAATTTAGAGAATTGCGTCGCAGGGCTCTGTCCGCCCGCATTGTAAGGGTGGGTGCTATCGCTGTCCCACTCGGACGCAGCATCACCGGACATTTCGACCGGGCATTTCAATTTTGAGAAAGAGTAGGACCACCCTCGTCTCCCGCGCCGCAGCTTGCTCCCCCGCGGTTTCCGTCTCGCTCGCACCAAGGACACACAAAAGGACGAAGGAGCGATAACTTCATCACGGTGCGACGCTCTCGCTCGCACGCACGCTACGGTGGGGGACGACGTTGCGAATTGTTATTGAAGTCATGCCCCCGAAGGCGACTTCGGGAAGGCTGTCAGTTGCTAGTAAACGTTCGCAGCGTCCGTACCCGGTTGACCTGCATCGCATCCGCGCACCGCCTATCACACTACTACAAACTATAACGCATCGCGCGACTGGGTGTACAAACAAGTGCCAAGTTTATCGCTGCCACCGGCTCTGTGATTTAGTTTTATTTATTAACAAACTTTTTAGACTTTATCGAGTGGCAATAAGTTTTTGTGGACTAATATGAAACTTTTGTAAGAAGTGAGGCGGTGAGTGTGACGCTCGGATATTCGGGTGAGTGTCACTCGTGCGGAGGCGGGTGGCGCGAGTCAGCGGCTGCACTGGCACTGGTACCGGTGCCTAGCCCGAGTGTTTACAGCGCGCACGTGGCGGCAGCGGCGCCGCACACGCGCGGAAATGCCGCGAAAAACTTTCTTTACAAACAACATAGTAGTATAAAGTGCGTCGCGAGGGGAGCCGTTCCGGCCGCGACCATGACTTTAACCTGTAGCGCCTGATTCACCGTAGACTTCATGTACGTCGAGACGCGAAGTGCCGTTTTTTTATTTTTTTTTCGTTGGAGGAGACGGTGCTCTCCGCTGGATTGATGATTTAAATGGCTAACAGCAGCGCTGTGTCATCGACCTTACCGTCGAGGGACTATCATTGTAAGGTTTGCGACCTATACCTGGACACTGTGGAATCGTTAGAGGTACATTTACAATATCACAAAGAAAACTTATACGTAAAGTGGGGTACGCAAAACTCACATAATGATACAGACAACAATAACGGTACAAAAGTGAAGAACGAAACGACTGTCTCGGCCCCAGCCGACTCGAGCGACAACATGATCACCAAGCCGAGTCCCGAGTTCCAGCAGCGGGCGACCCCGGAGACCTCAGCGCAGTTCCCGCACCCGGCCACGCCGCAGAGCTACCACAGTGCGCCTTCGCCCTACCAGAATCCGGACCAGACCAACTTCTCGCCGGGAACACAATTCGGTAATAATTATAATCATCCCGGCTTCCCTCAAAATCAACATTCAGAACAGATTACCTGGGAACAGTCTCAATATGCTCAGGAATATCACAAACCTAACCGATTCCATCCTTATAATATGCAAGAGCGTGTATCACAAGTATCATCATCGAGTCCTTTGTATGGACAGCCGCTAAACCAGCCGACGCCATCACCATCACCTAACCAATGTGATAAGTGCGGCTTTGTTTGTGACTCCGCCGTTCAACTGAATGAGCATTGCAACTCTGCTCACGCTGGTACTAGTACCGCTCCATCATCAGCGACATTACCATTTCAACAGTTTCCAGGCAAACAATATAATAACACTGGCTTCCAAAATGAAACTGTTAAGATAAAGGAAGAACACGAGGAGTCATCGGATATCCTAGACCTAGACTCCCAGAAGGTGGTCTATCAAGGTAACGAGGGTGAACAGCCAAATGCTACATATGAAGAGACAGCGCCGCAAGGACGAGAAGTTAACACTCGTACGGTACCAATGATGCCATGGGAGACGCAAAAGCTGTACAGTAATCCTCAGATTAATGGGGATGTATCACTTTTCAAAGATCAGAAAATGTTTGCAGAGCAAAAAACATATCCTACAGAAGCCAAAATGTTTCATCCTGAACAGAAATTCGCTTATACCCAAGACAAGTTCCTCGCCATACATCACGATCAAAAACCTTTCATGCACGTTGAACAAAAGTTATATCCAGGTGTGCAGATGCCACCTCTTACTGACTATGCGGGACAAGTGGGTACTTCTAATCCTGATATGAAGCCACCGTATCGGCCCTACGACTCTCCAGCAGCACCACAGATAACGAGCACGCAACCAGCTAACCCTACTTCATCCACTCTGCCATCAATCGGTGGTAAGGGTGCTAATTGGAAATCTAATGAAGCGAGGCGGCCGAAGACTTACAATTGTACTGCATGCAATAAATGGTTTACGAGTTCCGGCCATTTAAAAAGGCATTATAATACTACACTCCATAAAAACGCCGTTAGGTCGTCGGGTCAACCAGACCCGGCCACAATGCCAATCTCCAGTCACCATCACCCGAGTCGCGACGCGATGCAAGCACGAGCCCAGCAGCAAGCGAACGACTCCAACACCCAGAGCCCCGTCCCTTCCGAGGACGGCCGTAGCGTCGACGACGCTGCACTTCAGTCGCCCTACGCATCGCAGAACTTCGACAGGTCACACCGTGTCGCCGCCTTGCAGTCCAAGTCTCCATATACACATCTTCAACAGGGTAATTTAGATAATAATTTCAGTAATAATCCATTAGCTAATCACCCTTTACAGCACCAGGTCGGCTCGCATCCACTTAATATAGGTAGTCAACCACCGGGCATAGGGTTATCTAACGAAAATAGTCACCATGTATCTAAAGGTGTATCAATAACAACGGCTGGGAATCCCCCAAACGGGGAAGCAGGTCCCTCTGTTACTCAAAATCACCATATGAGGGGCCTGCTATCAGTGTCAACCAGCAATATTACAACTCCAGTTCTAACGCAGAGTACGCCGGCGCTTACGGCGCACACCCTGCCACCGTTCAGTCATTTGGGTGTCAACCCGTACAGCCCGAGGTCTACGGATCCTTTGGGGCCTTCGGTACCGGACCCCACGCACACCCCATTATATTTGGGTCAGAATTTTCAGCAGACTATAGCACCGAGCTACCCAAACGGGATGGCCCCCCACGTTATGGATATGGCTATCAACAATCTGCCTATAGCCAATCCGGCTACTTTTGGTGAATCCTCACCGGGAGAAGTCGAAGTTATGGAACATGAGACGCTGAGCCAGGCTGCCGGTGGCCGCCTGCCGAGCTTCGCGCAACTCCAAACACAGAGTTTCAGCGTTTATGTTTCTAACTACATTACATCGCCTAACGTGGGGGGTCAAGTCGCCGACGAGTCAACCGCCGGTTATATCATCGTCGATCCGGTCCATTCTCCTTTACAGTACAGTAATACTGAAATAGGTGGACAAAGTGTCGATTACGATTATGCCTTTTCACCTAGGTGTGTCAAGGAGAATTTAGGTAGCTATAATGCGGAACACGTTAAAATTTACCCATACGGTTACGCTGTAAGTGGCAAGACGATAAAACGCGAAGACGATATGATGCGCACGGACTCTAGCGAGCTTCAAATACTAAAGATAGAGGACATAATGGATTATGCGAATAAAGAAAACTACGGGGCGCAGATGAAGTCGCCGGCCAGCCCGGAGAGCGCTAAAGCGGAGAACGAGAGCGGCAGCTCTCCGGCCGTTACTTCGACAGTGCCGAGCACGCCGCTCTCGGAGAGAAATCAGTTGAAGAAGTCCGCGCCCAACACCGTGCACAAATGCTACGAATGCGACAAATTATTCAATAAGGCGTGCTATCTAACGCAGCACAATAAGACCTTCCACTCCGGCGCGAAACCGTTCAAGTGCGATAGGTGCGGTAAACGTTTCTCCGACGACGTCTCATACGAGGGGCACTATAACAAACATTCTGACAATAAGCCGTTCAAATGTGACGAATGTCCTAAGTCTTTCAATCATAAGTCAGATCTACGCCGGCACATGTGCTTGCACTCCGATTGCAAGCCGTTCGCATGCGACCAGTGCGGTAAAGGGTTCATTAGGAAAGATCACATGATTAAACATTTTGATACCCATATTAAGAAAAATTTGCGGACGTCGTCATCATCGTCCTCGTCGCTGGTATCGTCCACCTCAACGTCACCGACAATGACGCTGCGTACGGTTATCAATTGAATTATTTAGAATCGCGTCTCCCGGTGTCACTTGCACATATCATTTGGAAATTGTATTGTAAAAACGTTCCAATTTCGACGTAGTCTCGTAGTTAACCTATGGCTGATGTTGTAGTTCAGATATTTAAAAAGGAATACATACGTACTGTATTATCCTTTATATTATAGGGAAGCAGCGGCACAAGTCGGAACGCACGCGTTCGGTTTTCTCGGTTTGTTTTTTGTTGTTCATTCAAGCTAACCTTGCGATCGGTGCAAGGTGACTTTACATGTCTGGCCGCAAACATATAATTACATGACGTTAGAGTAATATTCTGCGATATCGCTTTGATCGAACCATATCATTTATACATATTGAAATACGGAAAACTTTGTAGTAATTAAGTAAAGTAAAAGGCACCGTTTTATTATTTCATATATCCCAGTGCGGTGATTACTATATGTATTACGATGTTAATTTTATTGTAAATTATGGATACGGACAAAAGGGAGATTTATTTTAGTTAAAATTGTTTTGCCTATAACTGTTAATGTTAATGGACGCTACGTGTAATTGACAACTACTTAGAGTAATTTTTTTGTAAATATAAAAATTTGGGACTCGATTGCCAGACATTATTATTTTAAGTAGATACTTACAGCCTACAACAAAAGAAACTTATTTGATATACGATCCAAGCCTGTGGAATAAAACGCTTTAATTAAACGATCGGTACAAATAAAATTATATGAAATTAAATAAAAACTGCCAAATTTTAGTAAATATAATATTGGCATAAAATCAAGATTGATCAATTTATATCATGTAGTAGTTTGTAGTGTTGAGTCGAGTTAAGGGAACTGACGTTTAGTTTATCCGTTACTTATTAGGTGACGGGAACTCGACATTCTTTGTTAGTTTTGTTAAGTTGAAGTTCCGTCATGTTATCCAGTTTTGTTTGTCCAGACGTATGCGCCTCGGAACACCTGCTTCTTGCGCCTGTAACACCTAGCTATATTATACTTAGCGTTTTTGTTCTAGATGTAAATCTTCTATTGATTCTATTGATAATTTTCCGGTGCTTCCTATTATTATTTTGTCTGTTAACATAATATATGTTTTAAAGTAAGATAGTTGACTACTTTGTTTATTAAAAAAATCTGAATATTATTTTGTTTCATAAATGACATAATACTTAATCTTAATTTATGTCCAATAAGTTACCAATGTGTTATTTGAACGAATTTAGTTTAACATTCCTGTTTCGTTAGTGGTAGGAAAGTAGTCTTCCTGAACGTTGCCAAATTAATACCGCCAACTGTCTGTTGCGAAACGATTAATAATTTTTAATGGTTTTTAGCCTAATGATAATTGAAATTCTCTAGCAATAATTTATAATAATAATTGTAAATGTTTTTTGTATAGTATAGAAAGAAATGAAGGTCACGTATATTGATTTATGTACTAAACAAATTATAAGAATAATCATTAATTTTTTGTACATATTACGTGAGAGTCGATATTCACAGAATGTTAGAACATATCAGAGACCTTTAAGCGCTTGCGCAGGCGTGTCAAAATATTCGTCCGGTCGTTCATTTACTAGTGATTACTATTATTAAATTAGTGTTCGATATATTGAGACTAGCTGGTTGTGATGTGAACGTGGTCGTTACCTACTGTTTTGTTTCCTTGACACAACCGGGCGATATATTTGCATACGCCTTCCTAGCAGCATCCATATCATTGGTCGTTCCACATATACATATAGTATATACAAATATTCCTATGACATTCAAAAGGAGAAAGATATGTGCAATATAAACATTATATCGACTTAATTTTGATAATGTTTGTATTTGAATGTTGATTATATTGCAGAAATATTTTTATACACATAGTATTACTCATACAATATTCATCTACCTCATCAGTGAGTAAATAATTGTACAACACCGTGATCAATTTACTGTACACTAAAATAATACAAGTTTATGAGCAATAAGTGGAATAGCACCCTCGGACCGAGATGGCCTACCTCCTACGAGTTTATCTGTAAATCTAAATATATAATAATAGGAGTTATATCGATGTATTGTCGATGGACACGCTCGCGTTCGTTTCTACTTGATTTACCACTTTTGAATAAAAGTGAAGCGGACGCGGGCCTGAAATCATATCCCCATTTCATTATATTTATATATAAATAAATTTAAAAAAGATATTCGTGCAGTATGCAAATGTTATATTGTTGAGAAAATTGTATTAACAGAAGTGTTTTCTTCATAGCAATATTAATGTAACAATGACACAATATACGGAACTTAACTACCTCAAGTAACGAGTAATAGGTAATAGGTTTAGAGTGCCGTGAGGCACGCCCCGCGGGCTCTCTCGGCGCTGCCGCTGCCTGGCACATTGACATACCTCATCTTGCCTTCCATGTTTAAGTTAAAGAGATACTAAGGATTATTTTGTAGAGTTAGAGCGCGAGCGCAGCCCGCGCGGCGTCCGTCGCCCGCAGATGTATTTTAGAAGGCATATTTGTCTCCCTCATACTGTTAAAAGCACGCACTAGTAGTATCAATTAGTTAATAAACTAATGTAAATATTATAATACCGATAAATTTGTTATTTATCATTATCTATTATCGTATTCATCGATAGACTTATTTTGAAATAAGTTTAACGTAGTGATTTCAAGTTTATAAACCGTAACTTGTAAGAACGATAACATAAGATTTTTGTGATGATTATATTTGTGTATAATGTATTAATTTAACGATCAGTTACCAGATGATTTTTCTGTTACTTTGATTTGAGTAAAATCGGAGAAGTTAAATACGATAAGGTGTTGTTTTCTTTATGAATTTACTCCCTCGTCCAATCGTATTGTTTTGGTGAAACAGATAATGCATGTGTTTTGTTTCATCACTGAGATTGGTTATTTGATAAGCGTAGCGCAAAATTAACAACTACTCGGTGAGTGGTGGCCGGGTGAGTGTCGGGAGCGCAGCGGGCCGGTGGGGTGCGTCACCGGCGCTCACTGGGGTGCCATTAAACCTTTATAATAAGTCTTGATTATAGATACTAGTTAAGGCGACAGGTCTGTCACACCGCTACGGCGAAAGCAACTGCTCTGCGTCGCTTGTTCACGAATGCAAACTATACTCATTTGGCATTTATTAAATATCTCGATCTCATACCATGATACCATTAGGATTGAACGTATTTATGATATATTTTGCAATTGTGAACAGGTTACAACTATCATTTGTCAAATGCGAAATATTTCTTTGTGTAGCAAAGCGATTTTTGTGTATTTACGTCGTTTCTTGCTTTGGATTGAGGGAAATTGTGAAAATGTCTGATTATCCTCAATCTGTAGCTATCAGTGGTACCAGCATGGTCTTCTTATCGGGAGTAGGTACTAAATTGTTGATGTTTCCGGTTTGTTTGATCCATGCCGGTCCCCTGATCGAACTACTTAAATTTACTTTATATATTTAATACTAATGCTGTAGCAGTAGTGTCTGTTTCAGATCTGTGAGTTAATATAAATTTAATGTGAAAACAATGTTGTTTTATTTACCTATTCCTTGCACCTTGCGAATGTTTTAAGCTGAGCTAATTGATGTTTTAATGGTGATAATTACTTGATTCTCAGATATTTCACACACATTATTATATATTGTTTTTTTAATATTCATTTGGATTCTCCAGCCAGACAATCAAATAATTAACATTTCGAATTCCTTATTTTGGTTTTCAGTAAAAACACGATGTGTGATTTGCACGATGAATCCGTTACTATTGACTAAAATTAACATGGGCCAAGAAAATTACGAAAGATTGAAAAAACAATTTTTTATTTTTGTTGGTTTTAGATGATTTATTTTTATCACATCGAATTTTCTTTATTTTCCTTGCTAAGTTATATTTTCTTTTATTTACAACAATTTTAAATAAGTATAAAATAAAGTAATAAAAATATACGATTCTTATTACGAGATTCAATAATGATATTTATAATAAATTTAAATGATCCTAATTTTTTAATTTGTATTATTATTTGCAATACATTTACTCACAATTATAAAAGGTTAAATTTTAAAATATGTTATTTGACTACCATGGCAAGGGTTGACACCGTAAGTACATAGTTAGATCTGACATTTATTAATCTTAAAAAGAAAGGTAGGTACAGAGTATACTGAAATAAATCTATTAATATATCACTAGGGAATAAACGTGCATATTCTTGGCTAAAAAAATATGTAATCGCTTAAAAATTACGGTTTCTTCCAATTTAAATTCAAATGATCAATGCATATAATTATAAATGCTTAATTATTTTTTACCAGCATTCTATTATTGTAATGTTTCTTCAAACAAAAAATATCTCATGTTTTATTGATGATGTTACAGTGCGGCCGCTGAGAGAATGCGTTTTTGACACTTAGTAATGTTGGCCAAATCATGGAAACGGATAATCTGATTATGACTGCACTTTCACTATGCTATGCCTAAGAAAATACTGATAATTCCTGTGAAAGTCACATCGCAAACGAATTAGCCATTTCTGAGAATAGCCCAATATTAACAGGTGTCAGAAACACATTCTCTCGGTAGCCACACTGTACACAATCTCAGAGGGCGAACCACAAGCTCTTAAAACAAGGTTAAAATAACCTTATTTGATTTTTGTCTTTCTTTGACATCCGACGTCAAAACGGGACAAAAGACAAATAAGGTTATTTTAACCTTGTTTTAAGAGCTTGTGGTAGGCCCCTAGATAGGTGATCGTAAAATCCACACAGACAGACTATTAATTATATTGGGTGGAGATTTCGAGATGGCATATTTTCGAAACCTATGTTGGATTAGTCATGCTGAACAACTTTTACTATGGGAGTTATATCCTACCATACTCTCCCGTTAAGTTTTCTTAAATTTTCCACGCAACTTTCTTATTTTTTTGATAAGAACCTTCTCTAGAGTTTTAGATAATTAAAAAAAATGGACGAATTCGGTAAAGTCGTTCTCAAGTTATGGCGTGACCAAGTGAAATAGAGATAGGAGTTGTAAGCCAGATATCAATAGCTGATTAAAATTGAGATACACGTTATATTTGCCTGTATAAGAATGACTTGTACACACGGCTACAGATCAAGTTATACATTTGTAGTATAAGCTGACCTCCCGTTGTACCGAAATCCACAATGCGAGATCAGCTTATACTAGAAATGTATAGCTTGATCTGTAGCCGTGTGTACAGGGAGTCTTTGAGTTGGTAAATAGTGCAATGGCGATGGTGCGAGAGCGGGACGGCTGCGTGACTGCTGCGGGACCACTGTGTGACGGTAATGCGGACGTGCTCCACCTACATCTTGGTAAGGTAATTATAGTTAGGTAGGGAAATGCTGTAAGTAAGATATTGCCATTGATTGAGTAGAAATGCAAATACAAGAGTACAATAAGTAAAGTCATTCATCATCAGCCTATAATGTCCCACTGCTGAGCACAGGCCTCCTTACACAAATATCATTCAGCTCAGATAAATTTAAAAACGGCCAAGAGCGAGTCGCACACGAACATTAAAAAAGGGGCCCTTTAATTTCTATTGTGTGTTGTTCTATTTTTGGCAACAAAAATACACATTCTATGAAAATTTTAACTGTCTACCCATTATGGTTCATGAGATAGCCCACTGACAGACGGACGGACAGCGGAGGCTGAGTATTAGGTATTAGGGTTCCCCTAAAAATCATTTTAGTGCCTTCTATGACTGAGGGTTGGAAAGGTTTTATATACGGTATGGATATGACAATGGAACCACGTAAATTACTCATAAATACGATCAACTTTTACTATAGCAAAAAAAATTACAGCTTTTCAAACATTTTTGCCGACGAGACATATACATTTTGTATGAAAAGCAGTAAATTTTTTTGCGATTTCGGAGTTGTTCCCATACTAAATGTTGATCGTATTTATGAGTACTTTACGTGGTTTCGTTAAATATCGTATTGTCGTATCCATCCCGTATAAGATTGAAAATATAGTGTACAATTGAAATCAAGTCGATTAATTCATATTTCAATCACGTTAATTTTACAATATTATCTATACAACTTAGCGTTTAAATAATCACCCGTGATCAATTTCCATGACAAATATTTTATATCTTAGGCTCATATAAAAACAAAATATTCATAAAGGCTACGTTCACATGAATGATTTTTAAATCTTTCAACGCTTGTTATTTATTAACGTAGCCAAAGGCTTGGAGTACGGTCTACAACGTGAGTAGGTCCAAATTAACAAAATACGTTTACAATAAAACTATATATGATGTAGGAGTATTGTAGGCACATTAGCAAAACACCAGATTATTATTTTTTTCAACACACTCGCTCTTAAAGTGACATTTATTGCAAAATATAAGTATGTTTTTTCCTCGCAAGTGTGTTGAAAACCGTCGTATGACACGCGTGTGCATTGATTATTACACTCTCGGCTCACGCGCTTAATACCGCCTGGAGTGTGAATAATCAACTTTGCACACATGTATCATAATGTATTATTACATATTATGGACAGTTTAAATGCAGGTTTCGATATTCTTGATTTTGCAATTGTGGATTGATATTTAACATTTCATAATCGTGATAAATATCAATCTAAAAATGCAAAATAAACTTATACCCCCTTATTACAAAACATGGTTTAAAGCAAAACCAGGCTATTTTAAAACCTGGTTTTACCTTAGAACCATGTTTTGTAATAAGGGGGTTTGTGATCGTACAAAGGTCTAAATACGACTGATTCATAAAACCTCTGTATAGGCCTGTGTTTAACCACAATCTCACCATGGTAAGTGATGATGTCGCCGTGGTAAGCACACAAAGCCTAGAAGGAACTGGCTCTGATACTAATAGGTGCTTGAGGATAGATTTTCAACTTAAGGGTGGTACCCACCAAGTGGGTACTACATACTCTACCACCGTGCTATGATTTCCTCACAATGTTTTCCTTCACCGAAAGCTCAAGCTCATTGTAGGATTCGAACCTGGGACCTTCGTTTCGGTATCCAACGTCAGTACCACTGAGTTAGTTTGAAGTAATAAATACATTTTAGCTTCCTGCACTTTTTCACTCCATCGTGCGCAAAAATGCGTTCAAAGTTTTGTCACCAGCTAGTCTAAGATAAACTTGGATCTATAAAGCTATTTAAGTTATGACTACATTACATAACTGACTGCTTAGAGTGATTTATGTGTTCGTAGCACCTCGCTACGAGCCGCCATACAAAAGACATCAACGGGCAACAACTTACACGTCATATTGTAGAATATAAGTTATTTAAATATTTTAAATAAAGTAATAAATATTTATTTGTAAAATCAATCTGTAACAATGCATTGATATATAATTCGTCCGGTTGCGATGGAACTTTCATGAATTGTGCATAGGTCGGGGAAGGTTTCTGTAAAAGAAAAAAAAGTATTGCAAAACGCTGGGCATTCGCTAGTTATTTTCATGTTCCTACTTACTAATGAAATGAGACAGACATTGTTAGATACCTGGTTTATTGAGTAAAGTTGGTTATAGGCTACATTAATGTCTGGAAGTAGGTAGCTGCACTCTGCACAAGTGCACCTTGCTCATGCTTATACGAAAGCTAGTAGGTATAATTATGTTTTTTAAGGTTATTATTTTTAATTTATTTTCTTGTTCTTTTTTCGTCTGTATCTATGCTTAGGTATATGTTTTCTTTTTATTGATAATTATTAAAAAAAAGCCAAATATAGCCAGATTGACGAAAAATATTAGAAAATGTAACCTTGCTGAGTTTCTTGCCGGATTCTTCTCAGTTGAAGGTCGAGTTTCGAACCGGTGGTAACTTCAGTAAATGTGACCTTCATAAGTGCCCTTCTGGGGCCTAAATTGAATAAATGACTTTGACTTTGACATGAAATTTTAACGCGGTTCAACCGCGGAGTACTGCTAATAAATTGTATCAGGAAGATAATTAAGTAATTAACTAACAACTTGATGATTAGTCGGTAGCCGGGGTGGGTTGTCAACGCGCGAGTGATAACCCTGGTGTTGCAAGCGTCCATAGGCTACGGTGACCGCTTACCATCTGGCGGGCCGTATGCTTGTTTGCTTGGAGATTATAATGATTCACGTATACGATTCCATACGGGTTTTTTTTTACAAAAATAATAAGAAATAAATATGAGAAAAGGATGACGAAGTAAACCAATCGAGGTAGTTGGCGCAGTTAGTTAAGACTCCACTTATCGCACCGCATTTCGTGGGTTCGATTCCCGCATAGGACATGTATTTGTGAGCATGATCATTGAACATGTATGTCCGCACAGCTCTGGTGGATATGGGCTTAGCGGAGCGAGATTTTTGTACATACAAAAGATTGAAAAATGCGTGCGAGAGACGTAAGCGAGGAATGTGTGCGAGGAATATGCGAATGTGCGCGAATAGATAGTGTTTGGTAGAAGTCATATCTGAAAAGTCTCCGCTACCTACCGCTCATCTGTACACATTCGTCGCTCATGTCTGGTGGAAGGAGTCACAGCGTTTCACAGCATCTTTTCGCGTCCTCGCATCGCTCCGCTACCTCACACGTCTCTAGTGGATACGCAGCCTTAAGAAGGCAATTTAATGTAAGTGACAATGATCCATATTGAACGAAAAATGCTACAAAATATTTTTATGTTTATATTTGTATGAATCATGCATATTTTATGTATCAATAAACAAGATACTTCTATGTGGTGACGGTCATCATAACAGAGTGATAATGTCACCACTGGGCGACCACTAGTACAAATAACTATCCTTAGATCCCCAACTAAGCAGACTATAGTGACCAGATGACTGATATAATAACTGAAAATAAATACTACATTTACATACAACTAGACTCAGTATCAGAACAAACAGTCAAATGTTTGTCTTTGGTGTAAATCGAAACTACAACCTGTTGTGGCGTCGCAGTCACGATATTGAAGCTATAAGACAATCATATAGCAGTTCACAATTGGGTGATGAAAATAATTGTATTTTAATGAATTAAAACTATGGGACTGAATTCATGAATTACGAAGGAGAATATGCTTTAGAACCTAGTAGAGAATATACTATAGTAAACATAGGGTAGTTCTAAAAACTTATATAGTGACCAATGTATCTTTTATGGTTAAGCCCAGCTTAAAAAGTACATTATAAAACCGTCATACATTGAGGTAATTATAACAATTCTTCCATGAGGCTTTTTTAAAGGATTGGAATATGGTAGATGATTTTTATAACCTTACGCAGACAAGTACCAAGTTTCTTGGCCAGCAGGTTGGGCAATCCCCTTTTTACTGACACATTTCTAGCCCATGTTCTAAGCTATAAAGAAATTTTCTGGAAGTTGCTATTTTAGAATATTAACTAACTATATAAAAGAAGAAACTGCCTGACCGACAGATACACGCAGGCTTAGAAACATAAAACCTTTCTCACAAGTCAACAAGGAAAAGTTTTTCAAAATACAAACTAGATGTAAAATACTTCGCCTGGTAAAAAACCTGGTGTTATGAAAAATACTTGCATAGTTTCCATATACGTATCTTATAAATTGAAACTAAAAGTAGATTCTGTTGTGTTGAAAGCGAGCGCGTGTTATATCGCGCGAGTGCGGCCGAGAGCCGACCGTGGCCGAGCGCTGGCCGAGGCACGATGACCTACACCGGTTTCGCTTTCGTCCGAAGGTCAGTACTGAATCAGAGCCGGCTGTAGTGGCGTAATATACTGACAATTACTCGATGTCGATAAAAGTTGGAAACTAAGCATAGTGTATCCAAAATAGGACCGTTGTTTTTTCAGGAGTTGGCATTCCGTAGACTTTAAAAATTGACTATTGTGCGAATGAATAAGAAAATACTGGGGTAAATTTTCTCATTTATTCTCTTGAGAATCATAATTTGATGTACAAATAATCAATCAAATCAAACCAAAAACTATTTATTCAATTTAGGCCCTGATAAGGCACGAACTAATAATTAGCTACAGTATTACCTAACTGATAAGGCGCGTCGTGAATCTTCGTTCGCACAGAAAAGAAAGTAACGCCGCGAAAATTAACGAAAGAATGCTTAAAACTCACAATCAACCTTAGATCACTACTATAAGGTTCATAATACACTGCAGCTGTTAGTTCCGTCTCACTCGCAAGTCACGCCCCTCCGCACGGCGCGCGCTAACATGGCGGCAGCTGCCGACCAATAGCGGTTTCCCGCGCTTTGGAAATGTACAAAAAGTATCTTCTGCGCAGGTACATCGGTAAGCCATATCAGTTCGGTACTACTGTACAACATTCTGATATAAGTGACATGACTTAATAATAAATTACTTGTGCACTTGTTTGAATTATTGTCTCAGTGGAACAGATAAATAAAAATATCGACAATCGACTATCGAAGTACGAATAAAATAACAGCACTAACCGCCAATAATGTCGAGACTCGTTGCTGTAATAACAACATTATTTAATTGAACATGTGTTTGTGACAAACTTGCAGTACATATTTGTCGAAGCATATTGCCTTTCTTATTTATGAAATAGCTAGACCCGGGTTTTGTGACTAAAGATGTTTTACTAGTTATTTGCTTTCATTGTTTTACATGAAACCATCAATTTTTATAGCGTTACAACTACACAAGTCTAATCTAAACAGGGCCAGTAGATAAGATAGTTGTCGACAATCCTTATCGTTAGTAAACGATCAACCTTTGTATGGGATTGACATTTCAAATAGAAATATCACGTGATTTTTAACAATCTCTTATGTCAATCCCATACAAAGGTTGATCGTTTACTAACGATGACGATTGTCGACAATCATCTTGTCTAGGGGGGCAGTACCCTGAGTGTAACGTTTGCAAAGAATTAACGTAACTATCGCTTTTGCGTTTTTATATGAGAACTTGTAACAAAGACGCAAACGCGATAGTTACGTATTTTTTTTGTAAACTTTACACTCGGGCAACTGTATTGTTTTCTGTCAAATGTAACTTTTTCAATATAATTCTGACGTTCTTTGACACAAAAACGATTCATTCAGACGATTGAAGAACGATGATTTGGATCCCAATAAGAGGTAGTGATTTTTTTATGATTAAGTCGTTAAACAAGCGCACGGCCCCCTTGATGGTAAGCGGTTATCTTAGCCGTATGTACGCCTGCAACACATGGGGCAACACACACGCATTACCAAGCCTTCTCCTCCCCCAATGAGTTCTGGTGACCTTACACGTAGGAAGAAACACAAAACAAATACATTTATTTGGCTGCGGTATTCTGTAAGGTGGAGGTACTTCCCCAGTCGAGCTGCTCTTTGAGCAAATAAAACGCTATGCTGTACTTCTCTTACAATTGATTGCAATTTCACCATGGTAAGGAATGATGTAGCTGAAGGTGGTAAGCACATAAAGCCTTGAAAGAACTGGCCCTCAAGTGCAGCTGTCCCGACCTGCTCCTTATTTTGTCATGATCACAGCTATTATGCCCCTTTGGTCGCAGCATGATAATACACAGCCTTAAACCTTCTTCTAGTAATCCTCATATTTTTCGGTTTGCATTTAGCTGAGGGTGGGGCCAGTTTACCTAAATTAAGCCTATTCTAGTCTTTAAGGCAAGGTTGAATGCGGCTGCGGTACCCCTTTTAAATTTAAATTTATTCACGGTCTCGTAACTTAAGGACTGGCAGTGTCTGGCAGCCGTTACTACCAGTGGCCCGCAATCGAAACCAATTCTAATTGAAACTTAAATTATTTGAAACCCACACGCCGAGTCTAACTGGAATTTTTTACTAAAATATATTTTTTGTATTTTTAGTATTTTTTTGTATTTTCAGATAATATTTTTTGTATTTCATTTATTATAAAATAAATTTCTGTTTAGCGGGGGAAATCCTTTTCACACCCCTTCCCGCAGAATTGTAATAGTAGCAGTCGGTTGTAACAGTAAATACGGCGTTATAGATTTCTACATGCTGAACCAGACCAGACTCTGGTGAGGTTTTCATGATACTTGTACAAACATACTGAAATTTTACTGATAATTCCAACGTATGATTTATGAGTAGGTACATATCCTTATCTCCAATATTGTTTATTGTAAATATTTGCAAATTGTTTCTGTCGATTGATAAACAAACTCACAAACTTTCGTTTTATACAAAAATTATAATTCGTTGATGATGATTAGATGTCCTATACAATGAATTAAGGATGAACCACCTTGCAACTAACTTGTTATATTGTATAAACCAAGGAGAGCGTGGTATAGGAGTTATACGCTCTGCGATGGGAAACGACGCCGCGACAGTCAGCCAACCACAGCCAGTTGACCACAATCGACCGACTGTTCAGTCAATAGCCAATATTGCTTGTAAGTGACTATCAGTGTACTATCTACTTGTGTGCCATATTTCGATAAAGCGTAATTGAGAATAACATCCACTAATATTATAAGGATATTCTGAATCCTAAGCGGTTGAACTAAGTAACAACTCGTATCAAAAATTTAAAGAAACCTTTCGCTCGATCATATACCATTGGGGGGATAGTGTAATTTATTTGGTATTCAATTGATTTCCGGTCTCTCACGGCTTGTTCTTGATACCATAAATTACGTGGGTGTGGGCGCGTGGAGGAAGGCTTTGATGTGGTTTGGTTCTTCTCGTTTTTTTTTTAACCTTGTCCGACTATAGTCTTAAGTGATGGTGTGGTCGAAGGTGGTAAGCGTAAGAATTAGATTAGTTAAAAATATACAACTTAATGTTAAATAGACTGATGACTGGGTAGGGAACCCTAAATCTGTTGATACAGTATCGATCTTTATTAACTATTTATTGTAAGAACGGAATTTAAATCCTTTCCGTTTATATTTTGATTTAATGTGGTCACTTTGACGCTAATTAACTTTATTTATAGATGGCAATGGAAAGCTCTTTTCCAGAAATAGAACTGAGCGTTGATGACGACGATGGTACCATATGTTAATAATAATTTCATTGTATTTATAACTAATATAATGTTTCTCGAAGGGTGTAATGTTTTTACCGGATACAAAGTATCCTATGTGTTATTCCAGTTATAGATCACTACGTGCGTGCCAAATTTCATCATAATCTGTTGAGCCGCGGAGGCGACAAGAGTAAACATAAACACACACAAAATATTTTCATAATGTTAAGAAGGATCTTGCTATTTTTTTAGGTATATATTCTAAAAAGCCTTGGAATGGAAAGTTTTCAGAATATTAACACAATCAACCTACCGATGGAAAGTGAGTCACTGATCCAGCATAGAAAAATCTTGGAGTATATGTTTTGGGATTATTTTAAGGATAATTCCTCTTATGCTATTGACACCCAACTCAACCATAAAAGTGGGGACAAATATGAGGTTTTATGAATTGATTGAAAGTTTAATCACCTCAGTAAATTTTTGTTTCATTCTTTTATATCTAAACACGTTTAAACTTTACCTTTTTGTTATTATTTTGGTGAGCTATATCACATTCCGTTTCATATATCGACACCAATCTCATTCGATGATGTTAACGACCGTATGCACTTGAAAAGCAACAGGTCAATGTCGCTTCTGACGCCATTGTGTTTGCAATTATAACTTAGACGAGGACATGGCCGCGCGTCGCTTTACTTCTGCGCAGTAATGCATCTCAAAAAACATGGTAGGTATTTAAAAAACTACGTTCATTAGCCGAGCGATTAACAGAGGTCTCTTTTAAATTTCACTGGAGATACTTCATACAGGGCCATGTGATTCCAACTATGGAAACCAGATAACTGATGCTACAAATATATAGTTCCCACACCCTGACTCAATGCACACATGTTCATGTACACAAATGGTAGTTCCTGGAATAAATTGATTACATTTTTAAGGCGAAGATAGCTCAGTGGTAGTGACGTCGGATACCGAGACGAAGGTTCCGGGTTCGAATCCTACAATGAGCTTGAGCTTTCGGTGAAGGAAAACATCGTGAGGTGTAGAAAATCCCTCAAGTTGAAAATCTGTCGCCAAGCACCTATCGGTGTGTTCCGACAGCTGCACTTGAGAGCCAGTTCCTTCTATGATGCTTACCACCTTCGGCCGAATCATCACTTTACCATGGTGAGATTGCGGTCAAACACAATAAATGCCTATAAACAGTATAAAAAAACATAAGAGGTCTTTTTCTGATGTCACCAATGTGCTGCTATACTTGCTAACAGGGTCAGTGGGGGTACCTACTGATTGGTATGTGAAGTCACATCAGTTTTATGGGACTGGGCGTCCCTCCCATGCTCATCTTAGAACCTTTGCATGGTGATGCAAATAAAAAGGTTCCAGAAAACCACGCGTATCATGAAATACAGCGTGTTATTTTTACAATGTGATATTTTTTAATACATTATGTATTCCAATTATTCACAGTGGGTATGAAACATAAAATAAATTATGTGACGCCTGAGAGTCTTTGTTGTTTTATAAAATTGTTTGTGTTAGTGTAAAACAATTTTATTTTGTTTGAATATATAGTTACTGTATGTTTGCACATGGATTTTCTTGGGTTTATTTTTACTGGACATTACATACATGGTTATTACTGATTGGTTTTTCTGTGAATATATCTAATTCGATTAGAAAACTATTCCATGAAAACTTACAATCTACGAAACGACGCACCTTTGGAAGATTCATGGTCTGGCCTTCCAAAATAAGATACTGAAAATATCTTGATCATCTTGCAGAGTACCAATAAGTTAACCATTCAAATGATTAGTCTGAAGTATCGCTCCTAATTTTAGAAAAAAAAAATGATTATTATTTTTCTCCCGAAACGCAAATTTCTCAAGAATAATAGTAAAGATTTTACTCATCACCCGCTCGCTATTCACTATTGGAGGCTAAATGTCGCTCAATTCTTAAATAAAGATTTGAAATAAACCGCTTACCTATGAACTACTAATACCCTTTTATAATTGTTAGTTAAACTTTCGCCATCGACACATGTTGCAACCAAAATGGTCTCGCAATGTGCGGTTTCAAATGAGTTTTCTACCACGGACGCTCAGATTGTGGAATGTGCTCCCCGCCGTGATTTTCCCATGGGAATACAGCATGGTCTTCTACGAGCAGGATACGAAGAGAATTTTGCAGGGACGGCAACGCGCGATTGATAGCTCTGGTGTAGAAAGGCTACGGTCACCGCTTACCATCACAGCTGCAGTAAAAAGCTCAGATGTCCACAAAATACAATTTTTTTTCTAATTTCAAATAAACAGTCGGAGATCGCCTATCTGGCCATTGAAAAATCAGCCATAAAATAATTTAAATAAAAAAAAAATCTTATTTGAAATTGGAATCATTTAATGTTGTCCTTGCTGATGACCAGATAGCCCGGGTCGGGTGATCAAGTAATACCTAAAGAATACCAACGTAAATAAAATTATTTGATTAAGAAAAAAAAAAGAGTTAGTGCACGCCGTGGCGATTGGCCGTGCAGTTTCAAGGAGGCTGCAAGGGGATTGGGTCCTTGACCTATATTGAGTCGTTTGCGCATCATACGCACGATATTTACTCTTGTGTTTTGCACTAAGGTGGTATACCTACTTCAGGCTTCCTCGTTTTAGTGATAATTCGAGTGATGCGCTGTCTTAAGGTCACATGAGTGCGATGACACTGACTCATATACCTATATACCTATATAGCTGCTGTATTCCACAAATGTAATTTTGATGAAAACTTTTTTTTGTTTAATCACACATGTATTAACAATAGGGGCTCTGCTTGGAAACCATGGAGTAAGGCAAGTTATGTCCTTCTTTGATTTTCGACATTAAAAGGACAGAAAATAAGTACCTAATGTTAAATTTTATAAAAAGGGCAGGAGCCCCGGTTTTGGCCAGTACCCCGGTTGTAGCCACTTGCAATTTTGGAAGTCAATAAATAAGGCGTTAAAGGCTGACTCTTTTATTGCCTATAGTAAATAAAATCTTTGATGATTATCGCTTTTGACGAGCTATTGTAGTGGCGCCGTAAGTGTATAGAAACTTTTTTATGACACTGAAAAGCAAAAATAATAATTTCCGTTAATTTCTTAACAGAAACCATTAGCGACCTTTGGTAATTAATCAATAAATATCTTGCAAATTTTTTTATTTGTTGCATAGATTCTAATTGAAGCATACTAAATGTGTGTCTAGGAACTTGATTTTGATGTTATACTGACAGTCAATAAATTCCTCTACCTGGAAACTTAGGTGGAAATATGTGGCCACAACTGGATCAGTACTGATTTTACATCTTTAAAAATTAATAATAAATAAAATATTTGTCTCTCGATACATACTTTTACAAAACCTAAAAGATATATAAATAAACTGCTTTATTAATATAACTAATCAACACGATACTTATTTTTGAAACAAAGGCGAATATATAAAAAATTCCTTAGAGTGGCCACAACCGGGGCTATTGCCCTATTTCCAAAAAAATGCGCTGAATCATGTAGGCTTACCGCCTTCAGTTGCGTATGTCCTTTGATTTCAGACATCAAAAGGACAATTAATAAATGATTTCCAAAAAAATGCGCTGAGTCGTGTAGACTTACCGCCTGCATATTACTTCAGTGATCGTAACTATATTAAAAAAATGAATTAACAATAATTCATAAGTCTGTATAGTCCTTTTGGTTTTCAGCCACGGCTAATGAAACCAAATTCAGTTGACTGATTACAGCGATCTCTCACAATAATCCTTATCACCATCGGATTCTGGCCGATTGTTCTGGACTAATCGCTCGAAACTGTCCCTCAGATATGAATACAGATTACCGGGTACTATTATGGTTTGCTTGAGATGACACTGTAACGTGATATTTAAGGGAAATACTTGAACTTAATATAGGTAGGTACATTGAATATATTACTATTATTATTACTATACTATATTATATAACTTACTGCTGCCGCGCCGGGGCACGCAATTGTTGTCAATGCGATTAGAATGTAAATATTATGTAATGAATCTAAGCTTGTTTTGAAAAGAGTTATTGCTGAGTTTATTGCCGGCTCTTCTCAGCAAATGCAACCTTCCGAACCGGTATTAGAGTGTCTGCGAAGGTCTATTTGAATAAATGATTTTGAATACTTAGGATCAGATATCCATATTGAAAGAATGTCCCAGGATATTTATTTATTAGCTCAGGTATCACTAATATGTAAGCCTAAGATTATTATTAATTAACAGCATACCATTTAGTATCTTAAAAAATCTACGAAAAACATAAATTAAAGGATAGAAACATAATTTAGTTTTATAACGTGATACTATTTGTTCACGATGTTTTCCTGCTGATGATAATGATCTGCGCTGTGTAATTTTGTACATTCAATACAAACTTTTTGAATAAACATTCACAGTCCACCCACTTCCCTCCAATATGGCGAGGAGGGCGATGCCGCGATGGCTGCAACACGCGTCATACTTGTGAACAGGTGCTGCTTGTGGGGGCTGGTCTGCTTAAGTTTGCTATTTACTTATTAAATATTGATTTGTAGTTTTTGCCGCTGAAACATGCATTTTTGTCAGTGCGATCAGAATTTGAATGTTATGTAATGAATCTAAATTGTTTTGAAAAGAGTTATTGCCGGCTCTTCTCAGCAAATGCAATTCAAACTAGTATTGGAGTATCAGATTATTTATAGGTGCTTGCGAAGATCCACTTGAATAAATAATATTGAATTTTGAATTACAAGAACAAAAAGTTTACAACTTACAAACTATACATACGTCATATCAAAATTAGTAAGTATGTTTGTATTGTTAAGGTAACCTACGAAACCAACAATCATTTGACTAATATGAAACGGTGAGTTAGATTGAGGCGCATGGTTCTCTAATGAAGTAAACTCGACCGGACTCTTCTTTGAAAACTGGCTAGTATACCACCTATATACAGGGGGATTGAGTATTTTGAATTAATACTTAAATTAGTAAATGACAACTTGTTTGTCATCGGTATTTCAAGGCAGTTACAGTTCCCTTTTTAGGGTTCCGTACCCAAAGGCCATCCGGGATCCTATTTATAAGACTCCGCTGTCCGTCCGTCCGTCTGTCCGTCTGTCTGTCAGTGGGCTGTATCTCATAAACCGTAATAGGTAGACACTTGAAATTTTCACAGAATATGTATTTCTATTGCCGTTATAACAACAAACAATAAAAAAGAAATAAAATTTAAAAATAAAGCGGGGCCCCATACAAGAAATGTCTTCTTTTGGTGTTTTTTTTGTTGTACCTATTATTCATTTCACAGTCAATTTGAGTACGGTACCTAACATTATTATTATTATTGTACGGAACCCTCCGTGTGCGAGTCCGACTTGTACTTGGCCGGATTTGAAAACATTTTTTTAAACTTTGGACTAATTTGCAAATAGGTCCAATATATATTTATAACTAGACCCCCGCGATTTCACCCGCGTACAGATATTTTATGCGTGGATCACAATTTTTTTTTCTAAAATAAAAGTAGTCTAAGTTACTCCCTATCTGCCAGTGAAAGTCTCATCGTCCAGCCGTTTAGAAGATTAACCCGACCAAACCTTTTATGGTAGATATGTATAAGTACCGTAGATATATATTTAATTAAAAGCTGTTATTTTGCCATTACAAACAGACACTACAATTTTATTTATTTGAATAGATACTTAAAAGTTTATTTATATACCAATAGGGTCTGTCTACTAATAATTTGTCAAATGTCAATATTTCACAATTAACTTATTTATAACATCAGTTGAGCTATTTTCAAAAATCTCCCATCATTGGTGATGCTATTGCATTATGAGTACCTCTCATTATAAAATGTTTAACTAACTTAACTAGAACCTACCAAGAGGGGGAGCCAGGAGACTCATAGCACAGGGAAACCTAGTTTGAGCTCCTGTCTCCCACAGTTAAATGTACTTACCTTGTTATATTTAAAAAAATTGTTCTTTTGTTTATATGTGGGAGTGAATAAATAATTTATTATTATATTTAAAAAAAATATATATATTATTATTGACAGCTTTGTTATACGAAATTGAATAATAATATGGTATACTGGAAATGTATAGCTTGATGTGTTGCCGTGTGTACCTACCGAGAAATTGATACTGACAGTTATACCTATTATTATTAATGAGAAATTAAAGGAGTTTCGAAAAGAGGCAAATTTTGTAGAATATATTGATGAATGTTTAGTTCTCTTTAAGTCAAGTGGTTAAATAGCTTTTAACACGATTTAAAAATATTCGTTTCGTGCGATGTAAAGTGTGGACGTTACAACGAGCCTACAACGAGCGTGATGCGAATCCCTCTGTTCGTGAAAAAACTGACAATCGAGCGGAGCGCAGTCGAGAGCGAGACGAATGCTCGTTTGAGGCTCGCAAGTCCGTCCATGCTACGCGAACAACGAACGAATCCTGTTCGTTCGTAGCTCGGCTCGTGCTCACTTCGCGTAGCATATGGCACCATTAGATTATGTGCTTAAATATCCCATCTTTACCACCCGTACTTCGTCTAGGGCTTTCCATATCACCAATATATTTGTAGTCTAGAGTTAGCTATGATGGGCCAGTTAGGATTCCATCTAGCACGCCGTAGGTTGCCCGCCTGATGGTAAGCAGTTACCTTAGCCTATGGAGTTATGGACGCTTGTAACACCAGGGGTATCATGCAACACGCGCGTTGCCCACCCTATTATGTAGTAAGTATATCAGTTATCTGGTTTCCTGCTTAGTTTTGGATTAAATAGCCGGGTGTGAGGAATATCCCAGAATATCTGTGTTATTTAATATTACTATGTAGGTATCACACATACACTTATTTTCAAGTTATTCTGTGCTACATATCTCTTTATATATAAAATTCCAACGGCAGAATATAACCTAAACACCAACTGCAGCGCCATCTGCCGGGCTGATTTGTGAATCTAAACCATCCAGGGCACCATCCAAACGCATACATAAAAAAATATTTAAATCGGTCCAGCCGTTTAGGAGGAGTTCAGTGACATACACACGTTCAGTAGAATTAACTCCCTTGATGGTTTAGATGTGGTAGGGTAGGGAGGGTAGCACCACGCGAACGAAGTTGTGCAGGGCAGTATTTTTATAACTTTGTAACTTTTGTGAGGACAAAAAATTACAATCTGTATACTATTGTCCTTAACTGCTGTCTCTATCCTGTATAAGGTGGTTTAAAATTAGGCTTCAAAGGTCCAATTGCAGTGTACGTATGTGGAACAGGGGTACGCAACGATCTTTCGTGTGAGCGAATATGTTTCCGGTCCGATAGATCAAACATTTGAAATACATGATGTAACTCAGGAAACAAATTAAATAAGCATCAATAGGTTCGGATACCAGCTTGATGATCAGAATTCTTGAGGGTATCGTGTATGAAGGAGGTCGCAGGGTGATTCATTTAGAATTTAGATTTACTTTTTTGTCCATGGATTTTTTGGCAGATGAAGCGTGAGTCGTATTTTCGTTCAGTATAGTTTGATATATAAGATGTAATATATATAATATTATATATAATATATATTACATCTTTAGATATAATATTTTATCGCTCGTCATACAATGTGTCAAAGAGATATTTATAGTTTGGGATGTAATATACAAAAATGTATGACGAGCGATAACATATTATATCTCAATATGTAATTTATATTATATTATATCCCATAGTGAAAAGCTGGCTTTATGGTCAACATAATCGGCCAACCGAACCTTGGCCGCCCAGATACTGTGACATCACACACCTAGACTTTTTATTTTGGGGCTTGAGGCTATGTAAAGTCCAAGATTTTCATATAAAAAACTTATTTAAGGTTCATCATTTTTGTAAGGCTATTTCTTTTATATATTTCCAACCACATTAAAACCTTTTTGTAAATTGTATGTGATGCATTGTGTTTATGTATTAAGTATACCTAAAATAAATACCTATAGTGCTGCTCATGCAATTAACTCTGTTGTCCTTGAAACACAGACGACCTTAGGGCACAGAGCGAGTTATGCATAAAGAATCAAACACTAAATTGGGGCTTGTACAAAAACTGGTTAGTTCGGTCCTGGGGATGACGTCACTCCGTCGACTTGAGTGCCCAAGTTCGTCGGGATGAAACCGAGATGCAACTAACTGTATTACCAACGTTTGGTTAGGTTAGTTGGTAATTTTTAGATAAATTCACTTTCATTCGAGGTTGTTGCCTTGTAAAATGGAAATTCATAGTGTTTATACCGTTCCTGAGGATGGTTAATACTGGCTCAAACACTGTTTGGTTAACATTTTAAGTTTCTCTCATACAATGTGTTTATTAGTTTAGAACACTTGTATAGTCAGCTTCAAAAGTATATTGTTACTTTAGTACCCTTTCATAATAATGTACCATTCTCTAGAGTTTGTATGAAAACTGTGATTAGCATTATGTGGCACAAAAGTGGTCAGCTTATTTGGCGCTGACTATACAATCTAAGAATTAGACAATTTTGATGGCAACAAAATTTATGTTGAAAACAAGCAATTGGATTAATTTGACAGAACAAAATATCTTACATACTTTTCTTATTTATAGCAGAATCGGCATCTTTTTTTATAAACATTACGTTAGGTACATGTTTTTTATATATATTTGAGAATATTGGGATAATAATTATAATTTTAAGTATTTTCATGGTTATTCAATAATTTCCGGCTAACAAGCTGGCCGCTACGAAAGTGCCTTGTGGCAAGTTTCGCAGTATTGCCAGTAGAGTGACCATGGTGCCTTTTAAATGGTGTAAAAATAAATTAATTATCTCACACATGGCTATCTGATCCCAAACTAAACAGAGCTTACAATGGAAACTAGATCCTAACTGATAAATAAATATAATAAATATCCTGGGACATTCCTCACACACGGTTATCTAATCCCAAACTAAGCAGAGCTTGTACACACGGCTACAGATCAAGCTATACATTTCCAATATAAGCTGACCTCTCATTGTACGGAAATCCTATACAATGCGAGAATCAGCTTATACTGGAAATGTATAGCTTGATGTGTTGCCGTGTGTACTATGGAAACCAGATAACTGATATAATACATATACTACTTTTTGTTTGTAAATACATACTTAATATACATAATTACACCCAGACTCAGGACATACAGACATGTTCATGCACACAAATGCATGTCCTGTGTGGGAATCGAACCCACGACCTGCGGTGCGTAAGGTGAACCTTAACCACCTGCGCCAACTGGCCCGTCAAATATATATAGATTACATACACTAGTTTTATTTATGTAACTTACATACAACTACATTATAGATAATTAATCCCAGAAACAATAACTATAAGTTAACTCCGGAGAGGTAAAAACACTGAGAACTAGGTGGTACAGTAGTACAGGAGCCCACAAGCTCTTAAAACAAGGTTCGCCCTCAGTGGCACGTTCAACACATTTACACGTTGCGCTTGTGTAGTGTAGGTGCATAAGCGCTCGGCGTGACGTCACACTGCATGCGTCATGAAAAGTCTGTCCGTCTCTCTCGCGCGCGGTCAAGCTTATGAGTAAGAAGGAGACAGTTATTATTTAGCTTTTGCTACAGCTCATAAATATAGATTGGTATTTTTTGCTTTCGTCTGTTAGAATTGACTGACTGATTAAAAATTATAATGTTATAATATACTGACTGTATCGTGAAATTGCATAAGTGTGAGTACTGTGAACGTGCCGGCCCAGCTTTAGTTATTCGACCTGTACACTGAAATGAACAGAATCTGATTTTTAAATGGTATAGTCCGGGATATGTATGACCAAGTTCACGATTCGTTAAATGTTTACTAGAAATTGCATTAGATTGTTATAAATGTTATTAATTATACAGTTCTGCTTATAGTTACTTCACTCTAATGGTGATATTTTCAATAGGAGCAGCGTATCATATACTTTTGCAGAAAGCAAAAAACCTCGAAAAAGAAAAACTAAGTTTTGTTCTACATAAAAGCCATTTTACAACCTTTTATTTTTCTTACCTTGTTAGTATGTGTAAAACAGTCCTCCCCAACAGATTGAGCTGAAATTTTGCATACACGTTTAGTTTGGATAACAATGCAATAAAAAACCTTGTTTTAAAAAAATGATTTTATTAATAATTTATTTAAGACTTATCCTAACAATGTCGTGATAAATGGTCAAACTATTTTGCCACATTTTTGTTTGTCATAAAAAACCGCGGTTACTCATAGGTCAATGGTGCGAGGCCAGACTCTTTGTTACTTTTTATTTATTTTATTTATTAACAAGCATGCGCTCGCGTATCCGTTCATTGGAATTCACATTGGCAACCGCACATCGTTTTAATTTGATGCTTATTTTCAAGCGTAGATACGATGAAGTAATTATCATATAAATCTTGATGCGATACAGTCATAACTCTGAAAAATCTGAATTGACTCAGAACCACAGAGAAAAGAACACGAACTACGTTTTGGCCAGTTCTGATCTCGAAGTGGCAATGAATTGATCTTTGTAAAATAAATTAAGCCTTTATGTCGCCTTAGAACACTTAGGATGTGCAGACAAAATTTTGCATGATCAGCAGAAAGTAATTATGATACATTTGTGCAAAGTTGGTTATTAACACTCGAGGCTATTAAGCGATAACTCAGCCGAGAGTGTAAAAATCAATGCATACGCGTGTCATACGATGTTTTTCAACACACTTGCGAGGAAAAAAACAGACTTGTATTTTTTTAAGTAGATTTTTTGAAAATAATCAACCACTTAATTAACGTTAACAAATATGGCACGTAAGTTTATTGTCTGCGGTGCGCTTTCAAATTATTTTTCCCGTTTAAATTAAGAATGCTTGGTCTACACACATGTTACTTGCAATTAGGGAATGCAAACCGGTTTCACCGAAAATCGAAAAACCGGTTATTCGGTACGGTTTTGACCAACAAAAAAAACCGGTTTCACATAACACCAAAACCGGTTTTTCGTTTTTTTTCGGTTCTTCTTTCGATGTTTGGAAAATCTAAAAAAAGGAAGATTTGCCGCCGTTTTGTAAACTGAGTGCAATGCAGTGAGTATTTTTGTGATGAAAAGAAGTGTGTTGATGTGTAGTTTGTTGAGCTGGTAAGAAAATAACATAAAATAATGATTGTTTTTAAACTTTTTTTACAATACTTAGGCAGTAAACAAGCGTACGGCCCGCCTGATGATAACCAGTTACTCTAGCCTATGGACGCTTGCAACATAACGGTTATCACTCGCACGTTACCAACCCTCAACCTTTTTGAAGCGGGTATTCATTCCACAGCCTGAGCATCCACGATAGGAAGCTTCTTTGAAACCACACAGTATGAGAACATTTTGGTTCCAATGTGTGAGGATGGACTCCCCATCGGTGACTACGATGGATCAAGGTAACTGGGCATCAGGTCAATCAATTCTTCAGAGCACTGTTGGAAAAGCGGTTGAACACACATAAGAAGGCAGTCTCTCCTCAGACTAAGGGGCTTTAAAACACTTGTGAGCTCGGGATCATCGACAATTCTAACGGCACGTCGCTGAACTGAGTCTAAATACCCAAGCTGGTATCCAGGTGCCCACAGAAGACAGCATTACTTCATTTGGGCCAGACTTGCGACTTATATAGTTGCAATCTGTGTCTCGATAAGAAGTACTGCTTCGCTCTATTAATCACATCGAGTTTTTTGGATATCTTGTAGATGACTTTGGAACAGAACGTCGCTACAAATATTAACGTGAAAGAGCCCAATGCTTTTCGTGATGTTGAGGGAAATGTTCTAGAAATGAGGAGCCACAGCAAATGGACTTTTCGCAACGGTGAATGCGCAGGCTTGCGTGTTATTTAGTGGGGTTGAAATAGACTAGGTTTAGTCGACCCCAATCGGAGTCACTAGGTTGTGTACTATCGATTTAAGACAAGTCCTTCGCGCCTTTTCTCCAAGAAAGAGAGAGAGAGATATTTGCACGGTTCGTGTAATGAGCGTCCCATGTAATTTCATTTGCATAGCAATGAATGCTGGCAATAGAGAGTATATCATTAATATGCTGGAGGAACAGTGTTGGGGATAATTCAGAGCCTTTCGGGACGCCAGCATTAATGTCATGCTATCGGAGCAACTACTGTCAACGAAGGCTCTTATGTATCTACCAGACAGCAAGCTGACTGATTGGTGTTATTTTTTACCCGTCTGCACGACGGCAAAAACTGTGTAATTTTTTTTTATCTTTGGAAAACATTCGTATATTAATAACCACGTTTTAGTGTACACGCAAGTTACTGTGCCGCTACAATATGCCATGTATATTACGTGTGAAATTAATATTATAACTTAAACATAATTTAATAAATGTTTAAATAAGTACTTCTTTAATACTGATCAATTTTTTAACATAGTCATAATATCTCATAGCAATTAAAAATCAAGTAAAAGTTATATGTTTTTATATATTTCATTCATTTAAAATAAAATCAAAAGCAACGAACCGTGTAGTCTATATAAACGAGTATCTGATCTACAGAGTTAAATAAACGATTATTTCCATAAATTTTATGAAAAAGAGATGGATTGATTGTGTGAAAGATGATATTGGTAAGAAACGAGTGAATGTTGGTATAACGGATAGAAGAAGCGTACATATTGCGCCGATCCCAAATTATAGGGAACAGGACAGGCAGATGGTGATAATGTCTTTGACGTTTCTTTTATACCCACTTTAACTGACAATAATTCCTAAGTTTGCGATTTTTAAATCTTAGGCACGGTTATTATCTATAATTCGAGCTATAGAAATAACGTGGAAAAAAAAACGAGCAAACATAAAAAAACCGGTTTAAAACCGGTTAACCGGTTTTTTCCTCTCATAACCGAAATAAAAACCGGTTTTCATTTTGCCACGGTTTTGCATTCCCTACTTGCAATGAGGTACAAACTTATCATAATCGGGATTATACCTATCATACAACTGTGCGGTAATGTAAAGTAAAAAGCACTACTGCGAAATAAGCTGCATTAAGATACTAAAAACGGTTCAATAAATATCACTTTACGAGCGAGTGTTTTGAAAATATTATCTTAATATATAAAATGATAAACTGATTGTTGATATATCAGCCCACAGCCCAAACCGCTGGACCTAGAGATTTGAAATTTTGCACAAAGATACCTTATACAGTGGAGGCATCCACTAAGGAAGGATTTTTGGAAATTCCACCCCTAAGAGGGAGAAATTGGGGATGATGGTTTGTATGCAAGTCCGTCAGTTTTGAAGTTAGGATCTTCAAATTTTGTGTTTAGGCTGACGATTGAAAATTAATGTGTAGTTATCTCAGCGTTTGTGATAATTCCACCACCGAAGGGAGGAAAAGGGGGATGAAGTTGGGTAGGCAAGTCCTTCAATTTCAAAGTAAACTTCACAAAATGTATTATTATACGGTGTAGGCATCCACTAAGGAAGGATTTTTGGAAATTCCACCCCTAAGGGGGTAAAATAAGAGATGAAAGTTTGTATGCAAGTTCGTCAGTTTTGAAGTTAGGATCTTCAAATTTTGTGTTTAGGCTAACGATTGAAAATTAATATATAGTTATCTCAGCGTTTGTGATAATTCCACCACCGAAGGGAGGAAAAGGGGGATGAAGTTGTGTATGCAAGTCCTTCAATTTCAAAGTAAACTTCACTAAATGTATTACTATACGGTGTAGGCATCCACTAAGGAAGGATTTTTGGAAATTCCACCCCTAAGGGGTTACAATAAGGGATGAAAGTTTGTATGCAAGTTCGTCAGTTTTGAAGTTAGGATCTTCAAATTTTGTGTTTAGGCTGACGATTGAAAATTAATGTATAGTTATCTCAGCGTTTGTGATAATTCCACCATCGAAGGGAGGAAAAGGGGGATGACGTTGTGTATGCAAGTCCTTCAATTTCAAAGATAACTTCACTAAATGTATTATTATACGGTGTAGGCATCCACTAAGGAAGGATTTTTGGAAATTCCACCCCTAACAGGGTAAAATAAGGGATGAAAGTTTGTATGCAAGTATGTCAGTTTTGAAGTCAGGATCTTCAAATTTTGTGTTTAGGCTGATGATTGAAAATTAATTTATAGGTGTCTTAGCATTTTTGATAATTCCACACCCGAAGCGGTGAAAAGGGGGCTAAAGTTATGTATCGAAGTTCTTCATTTTCAAAATAAACATCACTAAATTTACTATGAACGTATATCTAAACTAATAGTATGGGACGAAATAACGATGGCGCACAAAAGAGAAGCCTTGAATAGTTTGCAGGACATACGCAATACTAAAAATATAATAGGTGGTGTAACGGTGTTGCTGGCCGGTGATTTTCGCCAGACTTTACCGATAGTGCCCAAAGGAACGCGCGCAGATGAGATCAAAGCATGCATCAAGAGATCTGTTCTTATGGCCTTCAATTGACGTGCTGAAGCTTACTCGAAACATGAGAGTACATCTCAGAGGTGAAGTTTCTGCCGGTAGATTTTCAGATCTTCTCCTAAAAATCGGGAACGGAAACTTTCCACAAATAGATGGGCTGATACAAATACCAGATGAGTTATGTACTGAGTACTGTGGTATCAACAGTTGAGGAACTTATGGACAAAATTTATCCTAATGTTAAAAATATTAACAAAATTAACACAAACCGATGGAGTGTTATGCGAGAGAGCCATTTTGACTCCCAAAAACGACCAAGCCGCTGCCATCAACGAAATGATGATAAATTAATTCGAAGGTGATGAAATAGTTTATAATTCTGTTGACACCATGGTCAATATGGAGTAAACTATCCTGTTGAATTTTTAAACTCTCTAAATCCGCCGGGTCTTTCGTGTCATTGGCTTATGTTGCGTGTAGGTTCCCCTGTCATGTTGCTTAGAAATATACGGCCTCCAAAATTGTACAATGGAACTAGACTCCAAGTAACAGCTCTCCGCCGAAATGTTATTGAGCCCAAAATACTAACTGGATCTGCCTGGATCAATGGTATACGCGGCACGAATACTGTCTCTGTATTCGTACCGCATATACCATTGATCCCAAATGACCTTCCGTTTGAATTTAAAAGATTGCAGTTCTCAATAAAGGTTTGTTTCGCGATGACTATTAAAAAATCACAGCGACAAACTCTGAAATATGATGGAGTTGATTTGCGGTAGGACTGTTACTCCTTTGTTTTGAGGCGGCAACTGTTCTGGCTCGCTTTCCGCCGCTAGACATTCTGGCGGACATGGATGCGAGGGTTTATGACCGGATCCGCATCGTCCGCCAGAGTGGTGGAGGCGATCCAGAAGAGGCGATCAGACGGCAGGAGCGACTTATCGCATTCGCAACGTGGCGTGCAAGGCTCCGCGAGGAGCGGCATGCACGCAAACGCGTTGTCGAAGCAGTCCTGCCGGTCTTCGAGGCCTGGATGCAGCGACAAGGTGGACGACTCACCTACAGACTTACACAGATACTCACTGGGCATGGGTGCTTCGGTGATTATTTGTGTAGGATCGGACGTGAGGCGACGGCGGCTTGCTTCCATTGTGGTGGAAGCGGCCAGGACTCCGCATCGCACACGCTCGCTGTGTGCCCCGCGTAGGAACCCGAGCGGCGGAACCTGGTCGGCCAAATCGGTCGGAATCTCTCCCTGCCAGCAGTCGTGTCGGCGATGCTGAGCGGGGATACGGCGTGGAGAGCCCTGGCCTCCTTCTGTGAGACCGTAATGGTCCAGAAGGAGGCGGCTGAGCGGGATCGGGAGAGAGCCGATCCCGCCCGGAGACGATGCCGCCGAGGGACGGCCGTGCCTCGTGGCGGCCCTCCTGCCCTGTAGCTGGGGCTTCGAATCACAGCTACGGTGTTCCCCTGCCTGTCGTAAAAGGCGACTAAACGGGGACCTTCGGGGTCGTGGGCAATCGGGGCGGGGGCCCTGAACGCCCAGAAGCGACCCCGAGGAGGACGATGAGTCGCTGTGGTCACGATTCATCGTGCGATAGCACCGCGAGGGTGCTGAGGGGAGGTATCAAACTTCCCCCGGGACGGGCTATCACAGCGCCGCGCGTGGAGGGGCGAGCAGGTACGCGATCTGCACGAGATCCCGCCCCCCTCTGTAGCGCAGATGGCGACCACCGTTGGGTTTTAGTCGGTAAAAGTCCGGCATAACCTAGCCGCTCCCCCCAAGGGTATCCTAAGAGGATTTCCCCAAGATAATAAAAAAAAAAAAAAAAAAAAAAAAGGACTGTTACTCCCACGGTCAGTTTTATGTGGCATGCTTACCTACGAGTGAGCTCTCAATCTACCTGAACTTGTTTTGTTAAATATCACACTTAGTTGCGGGCAATAGCCATGAATAAAGCTCTATATTATTACAATGATTTATATCTAGAAAAAAGAAATACTCTACGCGGACGAAGTCGCGGGCACAAGCTAGTTATGATACAAAATCTATACGTTAAGTTTCTTGATTTGACCATTTGATGCGCCGCCGGTTGCCGTGGTTGGTATACTCTACATTACATGTCCCTCCACGGGTCGGGGGTTCGATTCCCACCCAGTACCGACATTTATGTGCATGAGGAGGACTGAAGGTGTTTGTTCTTAGTGTGAGTGTATTTTATGAATACTTATAGAGTAGATATAATGTACATTATTAGTTATTTGATTTCCAAAGTATAAGCTCGGCTTAATTTGGGATTCGATGGCCGTGTGTAGACGATATCAAGATTTCTTAAACCTAGATAAAAAATTAAGAAAGTTTCAAATAATGTAGAAACTTAAAGTGCCTTTTAGGAATGATAATTATTATAAGAAGAGCAAGATATATCGGTAGTAGATTTTACACCAACTACATATATACCTTGTGAGAAACAACTATTAGCTTGAACGGAACGCACCCATCCCTTCTATGGTAGTTAGGGTGTTGGGTATAATTCTTATCTGGTATCCTTAGACCGCTCTGACTAGTTCTCAATCAGAAGGCCGTTTTTTAAAGTATTGCAAAAGATACAATTTGTGAGATTCTGGTATCTGTACTAGGAAAACCTGTACCACAGATTACCAGGCTCCTACCCTACGATAATGATGTAGTAGCTCATTCAGTATGAATGAATTAAGAGAAAAGAAGTGCTAAAGAAAGAATGAAAAGAAGAATGAAGAAGGTTAAAGAATGTCACTGGATATTTAAAAGTAACCCTAGAAATCCTGCAAGACCACATATTAATTTCCATATTGGAAACGTATGGTAAAATATACATTATACGCCACATCTTATGGAATAATTTTCGCTAGCAGTGATTTAAATATGGCCTATTTATGCTTCGGTATATGACTTACGGACATTATTGATTCCACACGTATTGATTAAAAAAGCCAATACATAATAAATTAGAATAAATTGTGTTTTGTTAAGATTTCCAAGTATCCATAAATTTTAAAAGTAGGTATACATATTACAACCGCATATATACGGGATGTTGACTTTTGCGCGCGAGGTCAACGATCTAACTGACAAAAGGATATGCAACTACGTCAGTCATGGGTATAACCTACTAAACGCTTCTTTTTGGTCTTCTATTACCAAACTATAGCCAAGCTTGGCAAGGATGGTTGATTATCGAATCTTCTCAGGGTAAACGATGACAACCTGTATACCTAATTCCCTGGTGAAACGTGGTCGACCAATCAATATAGTCAAGTCAAAGCCATAATCAATTTAGGCCCTAGTAGCACACTTATGAAGGTCAAAGCTACCACCAGTTCTTAAGTTGGTCTTCGACTGAGAAGAACAGGCAAGAAACATTACACACAGAAGAAGAAGTATTTCTAATTATTTAGAAATGTATTTTTGATTATTTTAAATTGTTATTTTTTGATTTTTCTAAATTGTATTTTTTGATTATTATAAATTGTATGTTTTGATTATTTTAAATTTTATTTTTAGACACTTATTGAAAGTGTTGATTTGATTTATTATATATTTAATCTACTTAGACTGTTGTCTTGCAAACATCGATATATTATTTGACTATTTCGATGCTTGCAATCAATCAAGCTAGTCAATGTTGTGTGCATCTGTAATTGGTACATGTATCAGAATAGTTATTATTTTAATAATAGCTACAAATATGTGTAATACATGTTCTGTTGATATACCTTTTTATAAATAAATAAGAAACTCGGCAAGTTTTTTTTTTATATATTTTATTGGACAATCTGACTATATTGGCTTTTTTTTTTTGTTTTTTACAAAAGTTCAGTAAAAAGTTATAAATCTAATGTAAAAAAAAGAACTTTTGTGTATCCATCAGCATCCTTTCTTTTGACAGCGTGCAAATAGAGACAAAAATAGTGCGGCAAGGAAAGTCAACAAAACTTTCAAACGTGCCTTCTTATTTTGTCCTTAGTTTTATTACTGAAAGCCTAAATCAGCAACGTTAGTCTTCTAATTCCTTGCATAATTTTAATACTCATCACATTTATAAACATCCTGTGCTTACAGTCGGGTGTCCATGAGATTTTTATTTGATCTTACTGCATTATTAAGAGCTTAGACCACACAGAGTTAATGTAGCGGTGTTTTTGATATATCACCTTCAAATAACATTATCAATCCATTCGGTTTCATGTAAACGTTTCTTGTGTGCAAATAATTATACTTAACTAAGGTCATGTGGGTGCAACGTATCAAAACAATTTTAACGACTGCGAATAAAAATTAATATTCTCAATTGTAGAATTAATCTGTGCCTCCGTTTATAAGTTACCGAAATTAAATTAGTATTGCTAAGCAGCAAAACTTAGTTTTTTATAAACATAATACTGATATAGTTTTTACATAGATTGATTTCGATTGCAGTTAATTCCGCTGAACTGTTTTAATATTCGAGTAGGGTCACCAGGTATAAGGGTACATTTTCTAGGAAAAACTAATATTCATTTATTTAAAATTCGTCCTAATTCCTATATTTTTGTCAAGATGTTCCTACCAGAAATTTTCTTATTTTAAAATTTAATGAAAATATGGTCTATAATATTGATAATTAATCTAGATACTATGCATTAAAAGCCGCTTAGAAACCTTTTTTAATTTAGATTTTGCATAATGGTCAGTTCACACCGAGATGCGATGTGACGCGACAAAACAGGACGATGCAATTGTTGCTTCTGTATCGGCTGTAGTGACTGTAGCCGCGAACAACTTACTGTCAATCAACCAGCGAAGTATATTCGAATTCACTCAATTAAATGTGTATTTTTTGTGTAGTAAATAAAGTTCTATAATGGCCCTGATTCTGTTGTTCACAACTAAACTAATTTTAATCTCACTATGTCTCTTTCTAACAAAGAACATAAGAAAAGGATGTAAGAAATTTAGTCCTGTCAAATTAGTCCAATGCTTGTTTTCAATATAAATTTAGTCGCCATCTATCGTGGTTACGCCTAAATACACGCAAAATAAGACGGCAAAGATAAATTTTACTACTTAAAATATGTTCTTTCCTTTTTCAATAATGTTCGTAAGAAAGAGATGAGATGTGACTAAAATTAGTTTAGTGCGATTTACAACAGAATCGGCACCATTGTATCGCTATCTAAAAAAGTGCGCGCCGATTCTCCTTAGCATCGCAATGCGTTTCACCATTGCATCGTCACGTCGCGTCGCATCTCAGTGTGAACTGACCCTTAGTTTCACCTAAGTGAGGCGAATTGAGGCGAGCGGACGCAAGCCAAACAACAAATACGATGGCCAAGTGCAAGTAAGCTCACTTTGCATACTTGGCGAGGATCGAGCCTTGGTGAGCCAAGCCAAATAGACGTCCACACGTTGGCGCTTGCCTGCACTCGGCCAACGTGTATAAGCGGCCTTAAATGTCTGACAAATGAGCCAGTTTCCCAACTATTGGTCAACTATCTAGCAGTATTGTCCATTCTATTGGACTAGTGTCACACTCCCGGTCCCCGGTGAACCAGGAGGGACAAAAAAAGGAAGAAGGAAAGAAAGAAAGAAGGAAGAATCTCTAATGTGAGATTTACACTGAAGGTGTAGAATCTCTTAATCGGTTGTTGAGGAAACGAAACACATGCACTGCAATAAAAAGATATAGATTCCTGATAATGCTTTATTTATACATAAAAATATATGCTCAGTCGACAGGGGTCGCTTGGTGAGGTTCTGTTTATATAGGTAAAGGTTACACGTTACAAAAAAAAGAATACTTGTTATCTAGTTACAATTGTATCGAGATTATAGATTATCTGATTATACCACCAAAATTTTATATTGAGAAACTATGTCTCTTTACAAATTATTATAATAAGGAAACATTAGGAATACCTTATATGCCAGGTTTACTTTATATTACTTAATTCCTGCTGATGTGGCATTGCATCGGCACACTCGGGGAACTTCCTGCTTGTGAACCGGACAGGTACCACCTTCCAGTCCAGGCCAAAACCGTACCGCAGACAGATGGATCACATCAATCCGGACTCATGTTGTATATAAGGTATATTTTATGAACTCCTTATGTAAATAGGATCATGTAGAAAAAATTTAATTGTCACAGATGAAAATAAAGATCCATACTATTCAAGATACAACTTGATGAGAAATACAACTTGAAGTAAAATAGAACTTGAAGTAAAATAGAACTTGAAGTAAAATAGAACTTGAAGTAAAATAGAACTTGAAAGTAAAATAGAACTTGAAAGTAAAATAGAACCCATTGCTGAAACAATAAAGATAAAATGCTATTAGCACATTTTATAGGTTAACCAGGTGGTCTCATACAATGGTGGGGAAACTTACCAGATTATTTCCTCGGATATTTCCAATAATGCTGCATCCCACCCCTTCCTTATATGGTTTTTCAGTACATTTTTAACTAAATGCTGAAAAGAAACATGGATATAAATGACAACCATAAAAATATATTTGTCGACATTCGATTATGAAATCAAAACATATCACTCACTCACCTGAATATGTTGGTGCTATTTAACGAGTAAATTTAAGCCTTACATGGCCATTAAACCGCAATACAAATAAAATTTGATCTCAACACTGCCATCACCTCGGCATTAAGTTGACAAAAGGGACGAAACCAACGGTGTTCCCAGCACCTGCTTGAAATGAAAATTCCAAAACTCCATTCAAAAAGTTACCAATCCATGAACACTCAAATCGCAATTCGAACGAGAAATACCAAATTTTCACTTACAATAAGGTCTAATAATCCTTTAGAACTTATATAAAAATATTACAGAATTTCTACGACCCTAATTAACCCAAATTAAAACAAAACTCCTGAACTTCAAATCTCCCAAACTTATGAAAAACTACCAAATTTGTATAATTTTTCCCTTGCTGTGGTCATTGACCCCACTCTCGTAATTTACATGTTGAAGCTCCTCTCTGATTTGCCAAAACTGCAAATGACGCTTTGCTGTGATTGGATAACACTCCTCTGAAAATTTACTCATACCCCATGTATAAATTCCCTAAAAAAAAATATATTTTTTCCAAAATACTTCGAAACGTTGATATATGAGTATTACATACAACATTATTGCCATGTAGCATTTTTCTACAAACATGTAAGCTCAAAACAAAACGTAAATTTAAAAGATAAATATTTAATTTTTTACATGTCGGTAGAAAAAGTCTTCACTTTTCAAAACTAGATGTCGCCACCAGTATGAAACTCAAGAATGACAATAAAGCGCGAAATTCAAAATCCTACTAAAATCCACAACGTTACAATACCCCCCTTCCAACGTAAAGGCTCACAGCTGCTCACAGCTGCTCGAGCCGTTCGCTAACCTCAGCGATGACTCTCTACAATCTGAAAAAAAAAACTGCAGAAAACTAACATTGAGAAAACAAACCATTATCAAAAAAAAATAATATTAATTCATAAAAGAAAAAACAAACTCACGGCACATACATTGAAGGCACGTGAGGGAAAACCCAACGACTAGCTATCTGTCATAAAACTCTTATACCAAAAAACCAAAACTAAAACCCAACGTAGACAGCTAGCGTGAACTAAAAACAAAAAAAATAAAAAAATGTTTAAGCGCAACAGCTACTAAACAGATCAACATCTTCATATTCCAACCAGTGTTCTCATACCAAATTTTTCCAACAATCAGGACCGATCTTAACATTCCTAAATAAACCCATCTGTCCGGACAAAAAAATATATAAACCAATCTTAAAAAAATATATATAACCAACATATTCAACTGTAAACCAATAAATATAACGTTATTGAAAAGTTTTAATACAAAACCAGACTTCCTGGTAAGTAAACAAATATAAACCTTACTCTGAAATAAAAAATATTTGGAATGTAAACAAAAGGTTTCAAAATGTTCAAAAAAATCTAAAATTCCAAATTAAATGTCGGTGATACATCCGCAATATCAGCTTCTGAAATTCCAAAAAAAAAATTATACAATAATAAAATATTTTTTACGTAAAAAAAATTACAACTTAAAAAGTTTTCAAAAAAAATATACTCCAAATGTTGTGTCCTAAAAAATTTCAATATACAATCAACCTTCTGTGTCCTAAAAACACCAAAACAACTAATAGAAACAAGGCTGTGTCCTAAAACACACCAAAAAAAAACAATAAAAACGCCATGTCCTAAATCACAAAAAAAACAATAAACTTGCTTCCAAACCAAAATTACCGAATTAAAGACAAAATAGTATATAATACCATATTATATACCAAAACGTGATACACCCTCAAAACGTCTAACTTCCCTAAGAAGAAGACAACCAAAATGCTATATAAAATAACAAAACAACAGGATGTACACAAAAAAATTCCATACACTAAACAGTTATGTGGAATATGCAAACCAAGTTGCAAAAAAAACGACTAGGCGATTGTCTCAGCACAACTTCGAATGAATCGTTTCATTCAAATTCATCCAACCTTTCATACCTCATATAACCTTTCAAACCTCATACAACCTTTCATTCATCATAATCACCACTATCATATTTAAGTAGTAATACAATTTCAAACCGATTACCACAACCTAACACTTTTGAGTTTAAATATTATAAAATTATTTAAACGCAACTGTAAACGATTTATGTACTGGAACTAATCTGTAAGCCCTGTCTTTAATAAGGTTCACCTGTGCTTGATCGTATTCCTACGAGAGCATGTGCAGTGAAATAAATGAAGCAAGAATGTTATGCTAACCCTCAACAAAAAATAAGATCTGGACACAACTGTAGATACTGGAATTTCAGAATGAATGTACACCTTAAAAATAAGTACCTCCTTATTTATTAAAGGATGGAATTGAATTTGCCTGTACTCCATATTGAATATTAAAAAAAATCTAATTTAAAAAAAAATTATTGAAGAAAAAAAATTTTAACCAAAAAAAAATATTTCCCGATAGGTAGTTCGGTGTTAAATTGCTTGGTGGTATAGCCGTTACAGTGTTACTTACGTACTACAACAATTTCCCTTAGTATTATAAACCTTTAACTAAATGTTATAACTTTCACTTAATAAACAATATTTTTTAAAAATAACTTAAAGTTTTTTAAAATCTTTTAGAAAGATTTGTTAAATGAAAATAAAAATATTTAAACAATAAATTTTATGCAAAGCTCTCTCTAAACACTGGTTTGTTATAAATCTAAATAATTGCTTAATTGATTGTTATTGTTAACTATGTAATAAGTTTATGAAAAAATATCCAAAATAAATTTTAATTGATAGTAAGTGAGTGTTCGACACGTTCTATAATTTGCTATACACAATTTCACACAAATAAAACACACAAATACCTATGGTGGAAATGTTGGTGGTATAACCTCAAAAAAAAAATGTGCATGTGCAACAACCAAAATTACATATTTTTTTTTACCATAAGAAACAATTTAATTACACAACAATTGAATGTAACCATTATAAAAACATTATATAAAGAAAAAAAACAATGTGGGCGCCATTTGTCACACTCCCGGTCCCCGGTGAACCAGGAGGGACAAAAAAAGGAAGAAGGAAAGAAAGAAAGAAGGAAGAATCTCTAATGTGAGATTTACACTGAAGGTGTAGAATCTCTTAATCGGTTGTTGAGGAAACGAAACACATGCACTGCAATAAAAAGATATAGATTCCTGATAATGCTTTATTTATACATAAAAATATATGCTCAGTCGACAGGGGTCGCTTGGTGAGGTTCTGTTTATATAGGTAAAGGTTACACGTTACAAAAAAAAGAATACTTGTTATCTAGTTACAATTGTATCGAGATTATAGATTATCTGATTATACCACCAAAATTTTATATTGAGAAACTATGTCTCTTTACAAATTATTATAATAAGGAAACATTAGGAATACCTTATATGCCAGGTTTACTTTATATTACTTAATTCCTGCTGATGTGGCATTGCATCGGCACACTCGGGGAACTTCCTGCTTGTGAACCGGACAGGTACCACCTTCCAGTCCAGGCCAAAACCGTACCGCAGACAGATGGATCACATCAATCCGGACTCATGTTGTATATAAGGTATATGTTATGAACTCCTTATGTAAATAGGATCATGTAGAAAAAATTTAATTGTCACAGATGAAAATAAAGATCCATACTATTCAAGATACAACTTGATGAGAAATACAACTTGAAGTAAAATAGAACTTGAAGTAAAATAGAACTTGAAGTAAAATAGAACTTGAAGTAAAATAGAACTTGAAAGTAAAATAGAACTTGAAAGTAAAATAGAACCCATTGCTGAAACAATAAAGATAAAATGCTATTAGCACATTTTATAGGTTAACCAGGTGGTCTCATACAATGGTGGGGAAACTTACCAGATTATTTCCTCGGATATTTCCAATAATGCTGCATCCCACCCCTTCCTTATATGGTTTTTCAGTACATTTTTAACTAAATGCTGAAAAGAAACATGGATATAAATGACAACCATAAAAATATATTTGTCGACATTCGATTATGAAATCAAAACATATCACTCACTCACCTGAATATGTTGGTGCTATTTAACGAGTAAATTTAAGCCTTACATGGCCATTAAACCGCAATACAAATAAAATTTGATCTCAACACTGCCATCACCTCGGCATTAAGTTGACAAAAGGGACGAAACCAACGGTGTTCCCAGCACCTGCTTGAAATGAAAATTCCAAAACTCCATTCAAAAAGTTACCAATCCATGAACACTCAAATCGCAATTCGAACGAGAAATACCAAATTTTCACTTACAATAAGGTCTAATAATCCTTTAGAACTTATATAAAAATATTACAGAATTTCTACGACCCTAATTAACCCAAATTAAAACAAAACTCCTGAACTTCAAATCTCCCAAACTTATGAAAAACTACCAAATTTGTATAATTTTTCCCTTGCTGTGGTCATTGACCCCACTCTCGTAATTTACATGTTGAAGCTCCTCTCTGATTTGCCAAAACTGCAAATGACGCTTTGCTGTGATTGGATAACACTCCTCTGAAAATTTACTCATACCCCATGTATAAATTCCCTAAAAAAAAATATATTTTTTCCAAAATACTTCGAAACGTTGATATATGAGTATTACATACAACATTATTGCCATGTAGCATTTTTCTACAAACATGTAAGCTCAAAACAAAACGTAAATTTAAAAGATAAATATTTAATTTTTTACATGTCGGTAGAAAAAGTCTTCACTTTTCAAAACTAGATGTCGCCACCAGTATGAAACTCAAGAATGACAATAAAGCGCGAAATTCAAAATCCTACTAAAATCCACAACGTTACACTAGGACACTAGGTAATAAGCTATCTAATCATCATAATTTGCCTGCCCCGTTCGCAATTATTTGAGGTCGGTAATATGTACACTTCATCCATTAAACTATTCTATCCTGATCACGTTCCCTCTTTTCTTACTAATAAAAAAAAGAAACAATCAGTCTCCATTAGCACTAAAATCTAAAGGTGTCGCGGCTCGCGCTCCACTACCCTCCGCCAATTGTCTGTCTTTTTACGAACACAAGGATTCGCATCGCGCTCGTGTTGTAGGCTCGTTGTATGTCCACACTTGACGTCGCGAGCGACGAGCGAAGAGCGTCTCGGCTCGTGCTCGGTTCGCATAGCGTAGACCCACCTTAACAGATGGCGGGTTAATATAAAATGTAACTAATATCCGGAGTTGTGGTTACCCCAGTTTGTACAAAACGCGATGTTGCGTGGCCCGGCTCGGCGCTGCACCGATGCAGTAATTGTTGCCCCGAGGTGATGGACGCAGCACGTTTTGAAGACTTTGATTAATTATGCCAGCAAATTGCTGCATCTTTTTTATATCAATTTATTTTTTTGCAAAGTCAAAGGGTTATGCTGGACTGAGTAATGATGACTTACATATTTGGGGTACACAAACTCATGCAAGTCCATCAAATGATCGGAAAACCTTGGAATTGGGATTTTTGGAACTGGTTAAGAAGATGTTAGCATTATAATTACGGCTTTTAATGTTTACGCGGAAAATCAGCGCAGTTTTACAACCTTATGCGAACAAATCGGCGAGTATTTGTACTGTAAATGACGTATATAATTACAAAGGTAGGTACCTACTTAATAAGTTTTAACCATTGATTAACTTTAAGCTGCTAGTGGTAACTACATTGCTCATATTACTGCCATATAATATCATCATTCATACTAATATTATACTGCAAAAATGAATAGGCAGGTAAATCATAAAATGGAAACGGGCAAAAATAAAATTCTTCCGGACCGTGTGTAAAACCGCTGGCAAACACTAGTCGTAAATATAACTCCTAGGTTCATTGAACTTTAGTTTATGCGGAGTATTTTTCACCTGAATAACTAAGTACCGAGTAACAGTACCGTGCACGGACTGAAATAGGTTTCATATCGCTGTAATGTCGGATATGATAACAATAGCCCTATGGGGGAGGGTAACGAATGTACCCGGCTTACAATTAGATACAAAACGCAAACTATTAATTACTCTATGTCTAAGATATACAGGCTGCATTTTTCAAGTGGGCTTGGATGGCCTTATCCTAAAGTGTAGGGAATGGCGAAAATGCTCAAAGTAGTTTCGAGGCCAATTTTGATTAAATCTATATCAGTATAGGTACTTGGATTTACAAATATAATATTTCTCGATGTATGGGACTTAGTTGAAGATTAATAAATGTATGAAAAAATGGAATAGAATTATCTTAAAAATAGGTTTTTCTTTAATTTTTCATGTAACATTACTTCCCAGAATATTATCCTCATAAGCGACACTATGTGATGGGGCAATTTTTTTTTTCAAAATCGACGCGTCCTTTCCCGGCTCAGTTTTGTTTTAAATCCATGCATACAGTTTTAGATTTTATTAAAAATTGACCTCGAGATTCCTTTGAGAATTTTTCGCTAATGCCTCTACTTTACTTTAGGATTTGGTCATCCATGCTCACTTGAAAAATTCAGCCTGTACATAGAGAGCTAGATATATTCATAAACGTTTGATATTTATCTACGTGGTTGCCGAATAAAAGTCATACTGATACAAAAAATGCGAAAGATTGTGTTGATGTTTGTGACAATCACGCCATGACACATTTTGCACATAAGTAGATAATTCACTCGAACAAAACGAGGTTAGTTTTACTTTCGGATCTGAGATCCATCGGGAACGTGTAAACCTGCGGGCTGTATACTTATTATTTATTTATTTATTTAGCTTTATTTGATCCCTTACATGTAGTAATTTTATAATATTTTATGTGTTGACTTATTTATTTTTTAATAAAGTTAGTTTTCATACTTAAAATAAGATTAGTATTGTTAGGTGTAAGGTGAAAGCCTCCTCCAAACTATTCTAGATTACTCTATCTTTTGATAGTCTGGGCCATAAGTTTCCAGCTATTTGGACAATATCATCACTCCATCTTTTAAATGGTCTACCCTTCCTTCTTTTTTTGTATATTGGATACCAATTCGTAATTATTTGTGACCATCTTTCATCAGACGCTCTCTGCATGTGACCTGACCATTTCCATTTCAGTGTTAGGACCTGTTTAACCACATCTCTCGCCTTTGTTTTTTGCCTTATAAGTGAACTTTTGGGCTGTATACTAGTTCCTAATAACTATATATCTTGATTTTTTTGGATAGGTGGGTCTTATTACCACTCAAAGTACCTAACTACCTATGAAATATTTAAACTTAGAACCAACCTTAGCTCGGGAAACATAGCATCCCTCTGAAACCACGGAATAATTATAAATAAAAACGGGAGTTAATTTTAATTTTTAACGCAATGCAGAAGTTTCACAAACATAAATTCACTGATCAAGCAACCTGCGTCATGATTTGATCACGTTTTTCAACACGTAGTTACATCAATAAGGATATTTTTAATGTGGTTTCAAACGTAACGACAAAAATATATTTTTTCAGTCTTAAAATAGCTGAATAAAGCCATCCCTTGGTTATAGAATAATACGTATAATATGACGTGCATTGCAATTGTTTTGTAACTTGCTAAACAATGTATAGAATAAAGGGCTGATAGCCAAGTTGAAGGAATTGTTGGTACATTATGCGCCACTTCAAGAGAAGTCGCGCCCCGTAGTGCCAGCTCTATTGTTCGCCGCAGAACTAGTCTGTGCCAACCACATGACGCGGCACGCACGAAGAGTTCATTTACAAGCCTATTCTAACTTAGATTCCATTTTATTCGAAAGCAATCATGGGACTTATGAAAGTTTAAAGAGTTTCATCGCTAATGATATAAACACACACATGTCACAGATTCGACTGATATTTCCGCCCCTAACTCGTTCCCAGTGAGTTGCGAATAAAAATAGCAATTAATTTATATTGTTATAAAAGTCCGCACGGACCTTAGATGAGAATTTATAGAGACAGCTTTTTAATAATACTAATTAAGGCAATAATAATTAGCGTAATTAGGTTCGATGAGAAAAATAGACAAATATGATTCAAAATTAACGATGTCCTGATTAGGTGAAGATTTGGAGGAAATATTCATTAATGAATTTTCCAAAATCCAATTCTTAAGATGGAAAAATAGGGGATTTTGGCTAAACCTACGTGTTACAAAGCTAACACTAACATGATTGTATAATCTATTATTTTTGCATTTGGGTGTGTACTCGTTTCACACACAAATGCAAAATATAAGATTGCATATCGTACAACAGAAATTATGCTTGCGAAAAGCTTAACAACGAACAAGAGTACTAACTGAAAATTTTATATATATATCTCTGTTGCAAAGTGAGTAACAATTTACATACAGGCTGCTTAATTAAATAGGTTTGTTTTTTATTAATTGATTGAAACCATTTTTTTAAAAGATTGATATTGTGAAATTTAAGTCATGTTTTATAATTTTACGAACATTTTAGAAAAATAAATTTATGAAAATTGGTAAAATACTATAATGTAATGAAATAAAATGAGTTAACTCACCTGGTTATAAATGTAATTGTAGGCAAAAAGTTTTTATTTTGTAAATTAAACGACCACCAGAAAAAAAGACCACCCCAAAACAGCACTGATAATAATAGACAAACAAATGGTTTGGAACGACAGTGAGCGAGATAGATATAGTAATTAACCAATACGTGTGAAAAGGACAGCCATGTAGTTACGGCATGGGTGGTCGAAGACTTTTTTCGATGCAATTTATGTTTACAACAATCCATTTAGAATTGTTTGCGATTGGGATATTTTTTAAGAAATTACTAACTTCAATAAAATGAAAATATTGTCGCAATATGACTAATAAATACAATGATAAAATAAATACTTTTCTCATTTCAAACTCATTAGAGAATCTTTATTATACATTAAATTGTTACTACATTTAACTTACATCCCAGCAGATTAAGATCTTGCATTGCAAAGGCGATTCTATATTAAACTAGCTGTTCCCTGCGGTTTCACCCGCGTTCGTATGTTTTTCCGGGATAAAATGGATTCTAAATGTTATTGCAGAACATTATACTATCTGTGTGCCAAATTTCATCCAAATCCGTTCAGTCGTTTTTGCGTGAAATAGTAACAAACATACATCCATACTCACAAACCTTCGCATATAATAAACTAGCTGTACCCCGCGGTTTCACCCGCGTTCCCGGGTTAAAAAGTAGCCTATGTCCTTCTCCATGCCATAGGCTATCTGCATGCCAAATTTCATAGCGATCGGTTCAGCGGTTTAAGCGTGAAAACGTAACAAACAAACAGAGTTACTTTATAGTATTAGTATGGATATAAAGTAGGATAGTAGGAAGTTGGAAGTAAAATTATTCTGGTAATATCCTTATCCTTACTAATATTTAAAAACAAAAATTAGTCTGAATTAACAGATTAACAGGTGGAGATTTCGAGATAGCATATTTTCGAAACCTATGTGGGTTTAGTCATGCTGAACAACTTTTACTTTTTTTTGAGAATTACCATTGGTCCCATAGTAAAAGTTGTTCAGCATGACTAAACCAACATAGGTTCCGAAAATATGCCATCTCGAAGTCTCCACCCAGTATATCTGGCGGTTCAACACTGATAAATTGAAAAATCGATTTTGTTGAACACAAAGGTAGCTCGCCTGGAAGTGATCATAACTTTAAATTGTGAAAGACAGTAATTTAAATTATACTAGCAGATATAAAAAGTTACATATATCTCAGGCTATCTGCATACCAAATTTCATCGGGATCGGTTGAGTAGTTGAGGCGTGAAAACGTTACAAACAAACAGAGGTACTTTCGCATTTATAATATTATTATATTATGGATAATTATTCACAGTAGGTTACCTTTGTTGAATGATATCATAACTTTTGAAACTGTCTGAATAAAGAAAACACAAAACAACTGTAATGAAATTCATAATCTATTCAACAAGGAAGCAACACAATTCACATAAACTGCAGAATATCCCACGTGCCGTTTACATTCTATCACCGTCATAATAGGTTCCATGACATAGAGACCATGGTGTGACACGTATCTAGCTCAATACACAAAAGTCTGGCAAATAAAAAGTGGAGTAAAACAGAAGTGGAACACCTTGTATATGAATTACGGGCGTTCGCACGCCATAAAGGTGCGTTCATTTATTAACCTCTAGTTGAAAATATTCAAAATTTACCTGTAGTTGAAAATATTCAACATTTACCTATATTTGAAAATATTCAACATTTACCTGAAGTTGAAAATATTCAACATTTACCTGTAGTTGAAAATATTCAACATTTTCAGGTATTTGGAAAATATTACCACACACGCGTACAATCATACCATGATTCTTATTATGATATACATAGTGCATTAGTACTTTTGAATCATGAAGGAAAAGTTTAACAAGGCTAAGCTGATAGTTTAGTTCAGTTTTAAACTTATTTGATCGTATATCCTGTAAATAATGATTAATTAAGCTAATAATTATGCTATTCTTTAAATCACAGCATTGAGCAAAATCACTTATATGTATGTAATAAAATAATAAATTAAAGAGTAAAAAAAAACTGTTTATTTCAAAATACTTACAATTTAATTTAATAAAGGTACTTAGGGGTATTAAAATCTTCAATTATAAAACTTGTTGACCCTTAAGGAGTCGTTACATATTAACAGTTGACATCGAATCTGGAGTCGCATACCTGCCCACCACGAAATACCTTTAATAATGTTATTTATAATTTGTTCATGATTTTTGCCATTTAAAGATTCAACCAACTGTTTTGGTAGTTGGTTGAGAGTGTAGTTGTACTTGTGGTACTTGATAGGGTAGTTTGTGTAGCACAATTATGGATACACCTTTGCTGAATCAAAAGGTTATTATTACACAATATTTTGCCGTGTAGTCGCGCGGCAGACAGCGGCGTGGCGTGGCGGTGGCGGTTGCCTCCGTACAACGACCACCACTATACGCCTGGTAAACTTTTCCAACTAATATTTATTATGACTTTTTATTTCCCGCTTCTTTTGTTTTCGATTTTTAGTATTTGCGTAGCTTACGTCATTTGCGTGGGTCCCTACTATTTGAGAAATTCCATTGTATTTCTTTGCACTGCGTGCCAGCACCATTTTTACGATTTCGCGAGCAATTGCCTATTTTCATAAACAAAAGTCGAGTGATGTTTATTTAGTGCGAGGTTAACGCAAAGTTGGATTTATTATCTATATCAATTTAGTGCTTTACTAAGCGATTTTTTTGTAATTCTGAATAGTTTTCTGTGTTTTAAGGTGCTCCAGCCTTTAATTTGATATAAATGTACTTGATATGCAAAATATGAAATTAATATTTTAATTCAGCATTTTAAATAGATATAAAGCCATTTCTTATTTTGAAAAGTAAAATTGTTTTCGAGCTTTTATTCATAGAAATATGAACAAAACGTTTCATTCATTTGGATGGTGCAGTTTAAAGGCTATATGACGTCTAGGTGAAGGAAAACGTCATGAGGAAACCATAGCACGGTGGTAGGGTACTTTGTAGTATCCAGTCCAGTAACCAGCCAGGTGGGTAGTTAAAAATCTGTCGCCAAGCACCTACCGGTGTGTTCCGACAGCTGTACTTGAGAGCCAGTTCCTTCTAGGTTTTCTGTGGTTACCACTTTCGACCACATCATAATTTAGCATGATGAGATTGTGGTCAAACACAGGCCTATACATAGAAAAAAAAAGTTAAATATGTATCACGATGGCTTACGCACGTTGAGTAATATGGAAACAAAAGGAGTTAAGTGTAAAAATCAATAAAACGACACACTTTCTGCCAGTTTCTGAAAGCCAAATTAAAGATAATCTTGTGTTGAAAGTATTATAGGTACTTAAGTTTACCTATCATTGTCAATGACGTCTGACTGAAATGACAAAGATGGCAACAGTGTTGATTATAGATTAACTTTGATTTGGCTTTAAGAAACGAACGGTAGGTATGTGTCCTATTCCTGTAGGTATGTGTGATTCTCTTGATCAATCGAGTGAACTAAAAAAGGCAATTTTAAGGGTTTCAGTAATAAATTACTGTACTTAATTTGTTTAGTATTTTATTAAATACATACTTATACAGTAAAACTTTATCACTATAAGACTTTATCACTCTTATGTGGACAAGCCTTTAATACAAATTAACATTTAATTTAAATGACACAACTAACTTAAAAAAGATCATTAAAAAAATTAATTACCCGCAATTTTAGCGCCTAAGTAATATTTTTCACAAAGAAATCGATTTTTAATGCCCTTAAAGTAAACATGCGTATCGAGCGGCATCTTTCATGTTAACAAAGACAACCGACAAAGGAGCCGAACAAAAGAAGCGCTATAACTATTGTTAAATCTAACTTTACTGCAGTACTTGTAGGTTCAGAAATTACTGTGCTTTTAATTGCTGTTAATAGCTGAAACTATTGTTTATAATGTATTGTAAATATCATTTCAGAATAGTTATCGTGTAAAAAAGCTGAAATTACCGATTTCACCTCACTAGCGCAAAAAAGGTGCGCTATCTTTGTTGCCTAAAACGAGAGAGCAAAACTTTTGCTCACGCAGTGGGCAAAATACTTTGAATTTAGAACTTTAAATTTAGAATTTAGTTCTTCTTCTAGTTCCAAATTTGGGACTTCTGCCAGTGTCGAGTTATATTATAATTTCCAGTCACAATAAATCACTTTCACATAGTCCTCAGTCAGTCACCGTCCATATAAAAGTCATGTTTTACTACAATGGTGGTCATTGTACTAAAACTGTTCACGGACTTTTTGAGACAACTTGAAAAGTCGCGATACAAATATTTCATTTCACTTCACGGGCGCACATGATAATATGCAATAAAACACAAAATACACGAATTTATGAAAATAAAAATGAAAACGCAACGTCACTCTGCAAGTTCCCGCCAAAATGTCCTAGTATTTAGTTATTTCGGCAAGGGTCATCAACCATAAAGCCTTTTCTGTAATTTTTTTAAATATTCGTTTTGATCGTGCTATGAATTATTATTATTTCGATGGTCAAGAAACATTCAGTCATATCACAATACAAAAAAGTCACAATTCAGATATTCCATAAGCAATATAATTATTTAGGTACTGTATTATAAACAATCGACTTGAATTAGTTTGTCCCCGAGTCCAACTGCAATACCTTGCAATTCAAGTTATATTCAAAATTCTATAGATTAAACAGCTTGTTTTTCTCTTTTTAGTTATTTTATTGTTTTACGCAGTCGGGTTTTTTATTTCTTTTAATAATTTTGTTATCTCTAGTAAATTATTGTTTCATCTATGATTTTTTTAACCTCAGGTGATCTCAGGAGAACAAAGCAATATATTATAATATCATGTAAATTAATCCAGATAGAACGGCCATTGCTGGTTACGTGAATATGTTAGTTTGCTCTTAAATTATCTGAAACGTACTAGGACTAAAAAACAGATCTATCAGAGCTTTTAGCTTAAAATTACTAAAATATACTTTTATGTGAATGAAAAATGAAAGAATTCAAAAATAATTCAACAATTAATTATGAGAATTTAAATAAAATATAAGTACAAAATACTATAATAGTTAAATACCTGCATCATAAAGTAAAATAAAGTTGATAGGAAAATGTTGATATTCATAAATATATTTGGTTTCTTTATTATGTCAATAGGTATTAGCAGCTCAAGAAAATATATTTTGATTTTTAAAAAATTAGACTCTCGTCTCACTGTCCTACTGATAATATAAATGTGAGGAATATTTGTTACTTCAAAACGCTGTAATGGCTAAACATAATTTGCGAGATATTGGTGCCGATTCTGTTGTAAATCGCACTAAACTAATTTTAGTCACATCTCAACTCTTTCTTACGAGCATGATTGAAAAAGGACAGAACATATTTTAAGTTGTCAAATTAATCTTTGCCGTCTTATTTTGCGTGTATTTAGGCGTAACCGCGATAGATGGCGACTAAAATTATATTGAAAACAAGCATTGGACTAATTTGACAGTACTAAATTTCTTACATCCTTTTCTTATGTTCTTTGTTAGAAAGACACATAGTGACATTAAAATTAGTTTAGTTGTGAACAACAGAATCAGGGCCATTATGCACAAAGATAGATCAAAAAATAAAACTACAACATAGGATAACTTTCATCAATTAGGTACGCGGATAAAACCGAGGGGCGGAAGCTAGTATGAAAATTGCGAAATATTTTTGTTATTTCAGTACACGTTATATAAAATTGGCCCATACAAAATTATTGTAAAGTTACATCAGAATAACATGCCGAGAAATGCACCGGTAGTTTACTATTGAATCGATCACATTCATTGTGCTCTCTATGAGATAGTCTAGCGAACAATTTAAGAAAGGGACGGATATATAATATTGTATGAGATAGATAGAATAGTTCCCACAATGATTACCTTCACCTGAGATTGTTTAGTGAAGGGATAGGTTTGGTTTCATCGACATATCGATGGATTTAGAAATAAATAAAAAAACTCATGAAGACAATAACGCATCGTATTTTTTTTTATAGGTATTTAATACGTTGAAATAATCAAGCCTAGAAAATAACACTTTCTTTGCTTTTCTTAAACTAATTCACTAAATAATACACTACCAGTAATGATAATAAATAAAATATTCGTAATAAATAAAATTTTCGGTATTACCAGAATTATAGGAGAACTATTCTAACTAAATATTGGAAAAAAAAAACAACATTGTATTCTATTCTTTTCTTAATTTTATATTACTTATTATAGTAAATTTCCTTTTTTTTATATCTACGAATATAATGAAGCGGAAGGGTATTTTGTTTTTTTTTTTTTTTTTGTTTTATTTGCTATATCTGGAACTACCTTTGGGATTCGAAAAAATCTTTCACTAATAGGAAACTACAGTATACCCGGGTATTATAGGCTAAACTTTTCATACCGGGAACACGGGTGAAACCGCGGGGGTCAGCTAGTTTATTATTAGTACTAGTTTCTGAATACTTGTTGTTGATTTATTATTATTCCCTATCGTCCTTTTTTGTAGTCTTATTCTTTCTAAATCTATAGTTCTTTTTTCTTTGTCGTCTGACATAAGTTTTTGTGAGAAACAAGACTAATAGTGGAAAAATTTGTCAAATCTTGGATATCGAATACTGGCGGTTAGCCGTAGCGCCTTTAATAGTCACTATTTAAACGTAACATAATAAAAAATTATAAAAAATACATCGATATCTTTACCCTATCTACATCACTACCAAAAATGCACCTTGATAGCTAAGGGAAATGGTTTTTTTAATCACTTCAGACTTCACAATATATCATCCCTTTATTTACTCGATACGCTGATACATATTCGCGCACCCTGCTTTGTCTGTTCCGCAATTCCGTATAGGCCAAAGGGGTCTTGAATGACGATGGTGTGTCGTAGATTCTATAGAAAAATACACCATTGATAACCGAATTAATGCAACGTCAGGGTTATTGTAGAACAACTGGGTCAATTAAGTGTGTGGGAACCTTTACCATGCAATAATACTAAATATACTTATGTATTATATATGTATATAACTTACTTGTGTTGTAGTAATGAAGCTTTTTTTAGTTTTCTGTTTTTATTATAGTTTTAAACATTTATATTTACATAATATTCATAATAGGTTACCTATGTGGATATGAATGGAACATTATGGAACATGGTTTTCATGGTTTTATCAGGTTTTGCTCTTGAAATAATATTGCTATGGATTCTCAATATAAAATTTAGTAAAAATAAACTTGAAATTAGGATTAATATGAAAGTTATGTACTTACCTATAAATAGCAATAGGTAAATTTATTAAGTCTGTGGACATACATGTGCTGTCCCGCTGCGCGGACTGCAGGTGTACGATGGCATCTAGTAATTTTTTTCGTGTTTGTTCTTACATCTGCGAAATACGCCATCAAGTCAAATGTTAGTATGGGAATTACTATACAAAATAGAGAAATCTTATTTTAAAGGGCGGATGAAACAGTAATTTTTAGTCCAGTTAGTAGCACTAAAAATAATTATTATTACAAAATAAATTAAAATACGATTTTAAAATAAAATGGCAATTTTAATTAGTCGTTTTTATTGACGACATTAAAAACAGAAAACTATGAATCAGTCAAATCCTTGCTAATACAATGCATCTCGAGGCGTGGCAGAAACATATTTTGGCTCCTTTTTGAGCCCGGGGGGTCATCTTTTGTCATGATAATGTCGGTACCGTCCTGAGATTAGGATGCGGCAGTGTAATCAATACCAGTCGCTTGCCGGGTCGTTTTGACCCCCCCTTTGTTGAAT